>VDFB02271358.1:1079095038-1079315859 GCA_007258455.2 Sequoia sempervirens | reverse complement strand
CAAGATACTCACCATATAACTACCAAGGGCCATTTTCTCAGGGGATCCGGTATCCACTTCCATCACTCTGAGTATGCACATGGAAAAGACAAAAACATGGGTGCCCCATCGGGGGTGACACGACTGTGTGAGTTGACATAGTTCTAAGATGTGGGCAGTTGATTATTATGGTGACCTACCTGAGTACTAAGAGTGAGTCTGCTTGAACTATCTGTCATGTGTAAAACCTATGATTTTTTTTTTAAAAAACATTTTTATCATACACTTGATGTTCAGTATAGGACTTAAAAACAACTATTCTACAACTTGCTTGATGTGTCTTCAAAACATTAATTCAGTAAAGATCATCCAAAACTGAAAATTACATTGATTACTCCCATGTTAAGAGATTGGAAATCCACAACCTTTGTTAAGAAATCCATTCTAAAATGGATAAAAAAGCCAAAGAAACCACTTAGCTACAAGAAACTATTGAAGAAAAGATGATTCTTGTACCAAAGTTGAAAGGTTTTATTTAAACATAGAACCTTTATCCATCGATATCATGACTATGTTAGAGGTTTCTTTGATGATTATGTTGTAGAACCATTATACACACGAGCTTTCTTTCAAAGAAGAACCCTTTCTCAAAGGCACAACCATAGTCAGCGTATTCATTCTTCTTATATTCCCCAACCTGCAATTGAATATTCTACCGATCCAAATCAATTTCCACAATAGAGAACTCAATCACATTAGGCATTTCTCACAAATCCATCTTTTTACGAAGCTACGATCAAACTTCATAAAGTGCAAAATCATTTTTCTTCTTGATCTTTTGTTTAAATTTCCTGCCAACAAGATTTTCATCCTTTCAATCAGGGAAAACATGAGCAAAAGACTAGAAATATTTTAAGTCATAGAATTTTCATTCTATCCTGACTTTTATATCCATCAAAAATTGCACTATTTCATTCTTTTGATCAAAAGTTAGTAGAATTTGGGTTAAATCTTATGCCTGTTGTCACTAGATCTAGAAAGCACATAGAAAAAGATGAAAGAGAAAGTACCACAAGCAAAATGGGTGATAATAGTGAGAAGGAAGAGAATCCATTTCATATTGAAGAGATAACAGAAGAAAAACTTCAAGAAGCAGAGCAGGATCCTCAATTCCATACTTCTATAGAAAGGATTTTAGAACGAAACAAAGAAAGATATTTCCTCTCATTAGCTAATCAAGGAGCTAAATTACCTTCCAATTTTGATATAGAAGGGATTAAAGACAATCCTGAAACTCCTCCTAATGACTTGAGTGCCCTTACTCAATAGATAAAATAATTACAAGGGAAAATAAAGGAAATGCAAGGGGGTGCAACAAAGAAGTATGTTTTGGATGACATATCTCCTTATCCATTTGATAGGAGTCTTCAAATGATCCCTTTTCCAAAACATTGCGAAATCCCTAAATTTGATAGGTACAATGGAAAAACTGACCCCATTGAACATGTGAGGGATTTCTTAAATATGAGTCTAGAATTTTCTTATGAAGATACCTACTTGATGCGATTATTTCCACAAAGTTTGGGTGGACAATCCATGGAGTGGCTTTCCAAGATCACTCCCCCCATAAAAACCTTTGAGGAGTTAATAAATCATTTTATATCACAATACGCCTACAACATCCAACACCAGATAACCATGCTTGATCTTTGTAAAGTGAAACAAAAAGTAGAGGAATCTTTCACTACATTTTTGCAAAGATGGAGAAGATTGTTTGCATGATATTCCCGCCCTATTCCTGAAAAGGAAAAGATGGATATCTTCATCAATAGCCTAGATCAAGAATTGAGCTACAAGCTTAATCTTCATTGTCCTCATAACTTTGAAAAATTGATTGAAAACACAATTACCATTGAAGGGGCCTTGGTCAAAAGAGGAGTGATAAAACTTGATAATCCGAGTTCATCCAACAATAATAATACTGATAAAACAAGGTTTTGGAACAGAAATAAAAATGTCGTCAATGATGGTATAGTGGATGCAAACAATCTATGAACAAGACCATCTATCTTCAACCTATCAAGTGCTCCACGAAACAACCAACAAGGAATACCAACCAACAAGGAAACAAAAATCAACAAGGACAAAACTCCAATCAAGAAAGCATGACCAATCAAAACAACAAGGATAATCGTGGTAATTTCAATAACAATCTTGGCAATACCCAAACATCAAATCTACCAAGACCTCCATTCTTTTCAAATCAACAGAATTTTACCACTTTGGGTCAATCTCTTGAGTCTTCTCTCAAGGAGCTTCTCAATAGTAAGGTTATCACCTTAGCACCACAAAGATTTTGAGCCATGATTCAGACCACCATCATGGAATGACTCGTATTATTGCAATTATCATCGATGTAAAGGTCATAGAACAAATAACTGTCAATCCTTGCGAAATCTAGTACAAGATTGAATTGACAATGGTACCATCACAATTGAAGGACATCATAGCAATGATGATCATCAAGCATTCAAAGATCCTTTACCGAACTATCAAAAGGGGGAAACATCATATACCAAAGAAAAAAGTATAAATAATGTTGAAAACAACATAATCTGCCACATCTATGCAGATGATCAACAGGTTAATGCTATCAAAATCAAGGGAAAACAAGAATATCAACAAGTTAATTTGACTACGAGAGGACAAGAAAAATTTTTCATAAAAAGAAGTTCATCTAAGGCAGCTATTCCTTCTCCAAGTCGTTATAATCTATTTGATCAACTAAGAAAAACATTAGCTCAAATCTCCATCCTTGAACTTCTCATAATATCCCCCGTACATAAGAATATTTTAGAAGAAGCTCTTGTAAACAAAACCATAGACACTGATTTGGATGTAAACAAATTTCAAGCCATGGTGGGACATTTTTCGTCCCCCACTTGTCTTTCATTCTCTGAAAAAGATGATGCCTCCATGACACATCTGAATAATTCATCACTTTATCTTGAAGTCATGATCCATAAACACCGAATCAAACATGTATTGATAGATTGAGGATCCGATTTAAAAATTTATACCTTAAAGCTAATACATGCCTTAGAAATATCAAAAAATTCCATTGATCCATGAAGGAAAATAACTATCAAGGCATATGATGATGAAGAAAGAGCTTCTAAAGGACTAATAATGTTACCTATCAGAGTGGGACCTGTTGTGAAAAATACCTTTTGTCAGGTTCTAGATTGTGATCTTTCCTATAACATACTTTTGGGTCGCCCATGGATTCATGATATGCGGGCATTACCATCTACGTACCATCAATTCCTCATGTTTCTGTATGATGGACAAGAAATAACTATACAAGCTTACTACAATAGCACCCAAACTTGTTCAAATCTCTGAGCAACTCAAGAAGCCTTTGTGCCGCACAATAGGGAGGCTATTACTGCTTCTTCTTCCAATCTACAAGGCCAATTGGAAGAATTGACAAAGAATCTTGGCACCAAGCTACATTTAAAAGACAAAGGAGTAGGCAAATATTCGCTATCCCTTTCTAGCTTACCTACTTCTTCGAGGTCACATGGTCAGCCTATCAAATCAGAAGATCGCAACAGCCTCTACATCCCAAGCTTCTGTGCCAATCACAAATTTTGATGGACAATTCATTAAAGCTAACACCACTGAGGAAGAAGCCAAAGATAGGGACATCCTAAGCTGGCTATACAAAGATGAAGATGAATCTCTCTTGCACATCAAGTTACCTACCAAACAATATGGTAAAGGGTATACCATCATGCAAAGAATAGGCTATGAAGGAAATGGTCCTATAGGAAAAAGAAAAGAAGGAATCATTGAGCCAATTCAACCTATTTCAATGTATCCAAAAGATAAAATAGGACTTGGATATGGTAAGAATACAGAAGATTCAACTTCACAACAAGCACAACACACTCACGAAGGAGAATCAATTTCAGATAAATCCCATGAAAATGTCACTCTACAAAAATTTATGGATTAGTTTTACAATTGCAGAATAGTTCAGACACTGATTCCAATGAATACGAATGGGATGATGTCTCTGATTATACATTCTTAATAGAGAAAAGGGTGGATGTCATACACAAATTCGCACCCACATTCTTACAAGGGTAGGGCTCAAGGCCTCCACTTGATTATGTTTTACAAAGCGATGATGAATCAAGTGAGGATGATTCAGATTTTAATGAGATTGATAATGGACAGGAGAATACCATCATAAACCTTGTCAATCATGAAAATGACAACCATATCATGACTTTGACAGCTCAAGACCTTACCCAACCTAATATCCTATACCTTTAGTCTACTTGGAACTTATTGATTGGGACAATGATGCACCTATCCATATCCCTACATTCCATAATGATGAGGATATTGTAAATTTCCTTTGTTCATCTAATCAAGAAAACAAGTGTTCGATCAAAGAATCTCATACTCAAGATATTGATAGGGAGGGTGTCAAGTATCTTAGCTACAAAATAAATGAAATAAAAGATGGATCTATCAGTGAAAACCAAAAAATGGCAGTGGTAGATCACAACAAGAGCAAAATAAAGACCGAATCCGATGGTGAAAATCTTTTTGAGGCACTGAAGGATGAGAAACTTGACACTCTTCCTAAACATTATCAAGAAAGATCTTCTATTTTGATTGAGCCAACAGAATCAATCAACATAGGTACAATAGAGCAACCAAAAATCTTACAACTTGCAGCATCATTAACAGTGGAAGAAGTATTGAAATTCACAGAGTTCTTGAAGGAGAATCAAATCAACTTCGCTTGGTCATATGCTGATATGCCAAGGTTGGATCCTAATCTAATAATGCATCATCTATCTATAAACATAGGGGAAAAATCTATGAAGCAAAAACTTAGAAAAATGTATCCACATGTTGCATTATTGGTTAAAGAAGAGTTAAAGAAGCTTTTAAATCTTGGATTCATTCGGTCTATTGACTATGCAGAATGGATCTCCAATATCGTACTTGTTTCAAAGCCAGACGGAAGGATTACAATTTGTATAGATTTTAGGGATTTGAACAAAGCATGTCCCAAAGATGATTTTCCTTTGCCAAACATAGATATGATTGTTGATTTAACTACTGGCCATGCAATGTATTCATTAATGGATTGATTTTTAGGATACAACCAGATAAAGATTGCACCAGAGGATCAAGATAAAACAACGTTCACATGTCCTTGGGGTACCTATTGTTGGAACATAATGCCATTTGGGTTAAAGAATGAAAGAGCGACTTATCAAAGAGCAATGACCACCATTTTCCATGACATGATGTACACCTTCATGGAAGACTATGTGGATGACTTATTGGAAAAATCCAACACAAGGGAAGGACATCTAGAAATCCTGTCAAAGATCTTTATCAGAATGGAGAAGTTCAATGTTTGACTCAATCCAAAGAAATGTCTCTTTGGAGTTAAATCTAGAAAACTCCTGGGATACATTGTTTTAGAAAAGGGCATAGAGGTTGATCCAGAAAAAGTACAAGCTATAATGAACATGTCGCCACCACAAAATATCAATCAGCTCTGATCACTCCAAGGACGACTACAATCCATCAGGAGGTTTATAGCTCAACTAGCAGATAAAAGCTTACCATTTACACATCTATTGCATAAAAATGTCCCATTCAAATGGGAGGAAAAGTGTGAAGTAGCATTTAATCAGATCAAGCAATATCTCATAAATCCACCAGTCCTAATTCCACCAGTTCCAGGAAAGCTACTCATCCTTTATATTTCAACAACAAAAGTATCTTTGGGAGCGTTACTAGCACATGAGGATTCTATAGGCAAAGAAAGGGCCATATACTATATCAATAGAACTTTAACAAGTCATGAACTAAACTACACTTTCATTGAAAAAGCTTGTCTAGCAGTAGTGTTTGCTTCCCAAAATTTGCGACACTATAGTTGGCTCATACAATTAATTTGATAACCAAAATAGATCTACTAAAATACCTCTTAAGCAAATCTACCTTAACAGGAAGACTTGCAAAATGGATGATGATCTTAAGTGAGTTTGACATTCACTATGTATAGCAAAGAGCTATAAAAGGACAGGTCATCGCAGATCAGTTGGCCAAAGCACCTTTACAAAAAGAAAACCCAATCCACATTGAATTTCCTAATGCAGATGTATTCATAGCAACAATTAAGAAATCATGGACATTGTACTTTAATGGATCTTACATGCAACATGGCTCGGGGGTAGGGATTCTTTTTGTGACACTTGAAGGACATACCATTCCAAGATCATATCGGTTGATGTTTCCCTGCACAAATAACATAGTTGAATGTGAAGCATTGCTCACAGGAATGAAGATAGCAATGGACTGGCGGATTACAGAGTTGCAAGTCTATGGTAATTCACAACTTGTCATTAATCAAATCAATGATGATTATCAAACAAAAGATGATAAGCTGCTACCTTATAAGAACATGGTGGATGATTTTAAAAAGTATTTTGTGGCAATCAAGTTTTCACAAATCCCAAGGATTGATAATAAAGTTGCGGATGCAATGGCTACAATTGCTTCCTTGTTACAATTATCATAAAATAAAAAACGGTACGAATTCTTGGTGGAACAATTGTTTTCTCCCACCTATGATAATCTTGAGACCCAAGTCATATCTCATTTAACTAGTTCTGATTCACCTTTATATGGCAAGATTTATACCTATCTGAAAGATAACATCTTACCTCTGGATTTATCCCAAAACCAAAAAAGGAATTTCATACGCCAATCATCCCATTAAACCTTGATCGCCGATATCCTTTACCAATGTGGTCTTGATGGTACGCTCCTTTGATGTCTTGAACGTGACGAATCTGAACAAGCCTTATAAGAGGTTCATGGTGGTATTTGTGGAACTCATTTAAGTGGTTTAACCTTAGCCAAGAAAGTTGTTAGAATTGGATATTATTGGCCTACCATGGAGAGAGAATCTTTTACTTTTGTCAAGAAGTGTTCTAAATGCCAGATCCATGGGAATCTTATTCATGCACCTGCACAGGAACTACATCCTTTCACTCCGACATGGCCTTTTTCTCAATGGGGATTGGATCTTGTTGGAAAAATTCATCCTTCATCATCAAATGGGCATAAATTCATCATCAGGACTACAAAATATTTTACAAAATGGATCGAAGTTGTTCCTTTGACGACTGTGACTGGTAAAAAAATCTCTTCATTTATCCTGAATTACATCATCTACCGATATGGAATTACTAATTCTATCATCACTGATAATGGGAGGCCTTTCAAGAATCAGGATGTTGACAAACTTTGTGAAAGATTTCACATCCAACACAGGTTCTCTACACCTTACTATCCACAAGGAAATGGTCAAGCAGAAGCTTCAAACAAAACAATCTTGAAGATCTTGAAGAAAATGGTAAATGATGCCGGTCATGATTGGCATGTCTAGTTAAATCTAGATTTGTGGGCATACAGAACTAGCATTCGCACGCCAATAGGAGCTACCCCATATGTCTTGGTACATGGAGCAGAAGCGATCTTACCATTAGAGGTTGAAATACCTTTGCTTAGGGTCTCACTCAAAGGACTGATAAATGATGAAGACTACCGAGTATCTTGTCTGCAAGAGATAGAACTGTTAGATGAAAGACGTCAACATGCAGCTAATGATTTTAAGGGTTATCAACAAGTTATGTCTCGTAGCTACAATCACAGAGTTAAACCAGAGACATTTCAAGTAGGTGACTTAGTCTTGAAAGAAAACTGCCAATCAACAAGATTGCAGAAAAGAAAGGAAAATTTGAACCAAATTGGCTTGGTCCATTTGTCATCATTGCAACATGTTCTTGAGCATATCCAGTTATCACGTCAGAGGGGACCTGTTTGAAGAACCTATCAACAAAATTCATTTGAAGAAGTTCTATGCCGACCACCAAAACTAAAAAATAAAAAAAAATCACAAAAAGTCCCAAATACAAAAAGTAGAAAAGTCCTAAAACAATAAAAATTCAAAAAGTCCTAAAAATACAAAAAAATAATAAGAAAAGTCTTTAAAAAAATACAAAAAAATAAAAAGTCCTAAAAAATAGAAAAAGTCTTGAAAAAAAATACAAAAAAATAGAAAAAGTCTTGAAAAAATACAAAAAAATAATAAAAAAAAGTCTTGAAAAAGTGCAATAAAAACAAGTGGTGAAAACCTGGCAAACAGGTGCTACTTGTGATCAAAATGGGCTCCTCTATCTATTAGATTGTCTTGCATTCACATAACAACATCATCTATCCATATCTATCATTTGTACATATCTATCATATCCATATCATCTAACGGGAATCCTTGTGTTTCATCATGGCTTGATGAAATTTGTACATATCCATAATATTCAGGTTGTGTTTACACTGGGGTAGAAACACAGACTAAACAAGAGAGGGGCAACGAGCTTTTAGAATAGCACAAACAGACAAATGATAGTTTGACAAAGCACAACATGCATTGACGCATCAAATCAACCATAACACCAAAACAATCACTCAATGTCAATGACATCAAACAACATGGTCAAAACAACATTAATCAAAACACAAACATCAATGTTGATAACCAAGTTAGATGATCTTAATCTGAATAATTTTTGGAATACTTTAGGAAAAATTTGAATTTTTGGTTGATTTTCTATCATATCTCTAGAGCAATTTGATGATGTACTAAACTAGAAAGGTAAGGAAGGAGTATGATTTTTCTTTGTCTGATGTTTGTGAGTGAATCATTAGTACTATGCAAATTTGTCACGAGACGTGCTCTACTAAGTATCATGGATGACATTTCAGAATTTGCATGGGAAACGAGTTAACTCTTGTCTATTTATGCAAGCGATACTTAGGTCATCTCGGTTAAATTATACCTAGATGCTTGTATTATCTTGCTATATCAAAAATCATGAAAGAAATACTCAGGTCATCATTGGTGCTAACATACCCTTTGATGCTTGTATTAACTTTATACATTTCAATGCTCTATGATGACACAAAAAGCACAAATAGGCTCTTAAAATGGCAAATGTTGCATGAATAAATCTGCATGGTTAGTATAGATTACATTCATCTTAGACTCTGCATTTTGCATTTATAGATTTTCCCAAAAGTTGGCAAAGTATCAAAGTTTCATATCTTTTCAATAAAATGACTAAGTACGTTTTGACATTTCACAAAAACATCATCACATACATTTTTCATATATATTTGCATTAGAAAATCATAAAAAAAAATCATACATCATAATCAAAACATTCATAGGCGTTCATCATTTTACATTCATTATCATAAAAACATTCATCAATAGATTGCAATCATATCATAACATTGCACTTGCATTTTCATATCTAAAAATCATGCATACATATACATCATGAAACCATCACGTAAAACATTATGCATATAGAAAGTTCACACATTCACCATATAAGGAATCATCACTGCATATCATATATCTCAAAAATGAATGTCAAATGTACAAAAGATGTCAACTATACATGACATCACATCATAAAAAAGGGGACCATATCAGTGTGTATACATATGTCTCAACAGAGTATCAATAAGACATATAAATCATCATGCAAAAAGCACTACGAAGTAGTATCCTCTGATAGTCTGGCACCTGCCCCACCTGTACCTGATGGACCTACTCCACCTGCTCCTGATGACCCTCCTGGAGGTAATGGCTGAGATACACCCCTGCTGGTAGCCCGCAAGCGACTATGTGTAGACCGAGACTGTGTATAACTCATTCTCCACTCGGGTGGCACTGCATCATGATACCTGGTCCTATAGAACTCTGCCTCCCAGATGGCCCTGGTCACCTCTCTCATCATGTCACCAATCAAGGTACCTACTGCTACTCTCTGCAAACTGTTAGCTAGGGCCATGACCTGCTCACCCTGTCATCTGGTTGTATCTCTCTCATCTGTCACTGTAGTTAGTTGTCCCTGTAGCTTTGTAACCAAGGCCTGTGCCTATGCTAGCTGACCCTGTAAGCTCTACACTCTACTCTATAAGGTAGCTATCTGACTCGGCACCACTGGATCTACTGTAGACGATGGAGCTGAATGTCTCATCCGCGGACCACCTCTACCACTACCTCTGCCACCACCTCTGCCACCTCCACCACTATCACCTCCACTCTCCTCATCACTACTATCTCCATCCCCATCTGACTCATCATCATCATCCTCCTTAGAGCCATCATCCTCTGAAGTCACCTCTTGCTATCGCCTATGTCCCCCTATATGTGGTCTCTACTCTACAACTAGAGCGGCAAGCTCATCAGGATCAAATAATCGTGGTGCAGGTTGTTCCAACATATACTAACCATACTATGGAGTCATCCCCCTGTCAAGAATATCAGCTCTATAGTCCGACGCCTGTACTCCTAAACTAGTGAACTCTACCACTATTGCATCATATGCAATCCATGGACCCCACACTATAATCTCTTGTTGCCAACGCGCATAAATAGAAGAACCCTGGGGCATACCCTAAGGCCAACCATACTGTCACCACACTTGACCAAGAAGAAACCTCTCAATAATCCCAGGAGTACGACCAATCAGATATCTGGCAGTAAAAACATAGGGCATCTCCCTAGCATCCTCTAGCCATGCCTCATAATCTGCATAGGGCCGCCAGCATACTGTAACGAGATCATCCAAAAGACGCTGCCAATGATCCAATTTTCCCAACCTTGGCTAAGAAATGACATCAATATATCTAAATATGTATGGTCAACCGACAGGCCATCATCCTCGAGTGAATGGTCGCATAATGGTAAAATGCTTCCATGCCCATATCTGTAACAGTGAACAACAAACGGCTAAACTCTAGCCTCCACCATACACAATATGGTATAGCTCATCATATAAATGTGCAAGCATGCATGACCCCCATGCATATCGTGTACCCTACATCACCATACTCTCAAGTACACAACCCCATCGGACTACAAAACCCTTCGACCTATGGTCAGGGCACAAAACACCTCCAATATATCCTGCAAGTATAGAGGGTAAGGGTGCATACGAATCCGTCATCTCCACCCATGAGATATAATATCCAGCAATGTGATCATCTTTGAATATTCATCTCAAAGCATCAGTACCTCTCGCCTCCCGACCATCAAATATCATGATCTCACCCATCACTAGAATCTTCAAGATGCGATATACATCCTCTGGAGTCAAGGTAATCTCTCCTGTCGGCAAATGAAAGGTGTTTGTGTCACTGTGCCACCTCTCTACAAGTGCTATCAATAAACCTCTATTGAGACGCACCTCAATCATCTCAAGTAATGAGGTTAGTTTGCATGCCTCAATAACATCTCTATCTGCCTGTACAAGCTGCGGAATCAATCTCCATGTCTTCGGGAATTTTTCTTGTAACTACAAGATGCCCAATCTCTCCTATTGAATAGGAAGAAATCATCAAGTCAAAGAAAAATCAATATCAAATCATCACGACAAATCAATCAAATCTAAATATCAACCTATTTGTTTTTCATCATCATAGAAAACAAATTTATCAAAATATTGCTTGTTTTTAACAACTTTAGAAGCAAACTTATCAACCTATTTGTTTTTCATCATCATAGAAAACAAATTTACCAAAATCTTGTTTGTGTTTAACAACTTTAGAATCAAACTTATCAACCTATTTGTTTTTCATCATCATGGAAAGCAAATTTATCAAAATCCTGTTTGTTTTTAACAACTTTAGAAGCAAACTTATCAATAAACTATTTGTTTTTCATCGTCATGGAAAGAAAATTTATCAAAATCCTATTTTTTCTTAACAACTTTAGAAGCAAACTTATCAACAAACTATTTGTTTTTCATCATCATGGAAAGCAAATTTATAAAAATCCTATTTGTTTTTAACAACTTTAGAAGCAAACTTATCAACAAATTATTTGTTTTTCATCATCATGAAAAGCAAGTTTATCAAAATCTTGTTTGTTTTTAACAACTTTAGAAGCAAACTTATCAACAAACTATTTGTTTTTCATCATCATGGAAAGCAAATTTATCAAAATCCTTTTTTTTTTTTAACAACTTTAGAAGCAAACTTATCAACAAACTATTTTTTTTCATCATCATGGAAAGAAAATTTATCAAAATCCTTTTTTTTTAACAACTTTAGAAGTAAACTTATCAACTATTTGTTTTTCATCATCATGGAAAATACATTTATCAAAATCCTGTTTGTTTTTAACAACTTTAGAAGGAAACTTATCAAACAACTATTTGTTTTTCATTAACTTGAAAGTAAATACATCAGCTACTATTTGTTTTCCAACAACCTTGGGAACAAATTTCTCAGACAAACATCATCAAATCAGGGCAACGCAATATGCAAGCAATCAATGTGCTCGAAACGGTGCTGGTGGGTAGGAAGTGCCATCTTTCTCACTCCTGAGGTTAAACAAAATTACAATTTTTACTAGGTTAAAATGGAAAAGGACATGGAAAATGACATTTTTAACCTATTTAAAGGAAAAATTGGGGCATTTTATCACAGCAGGGGCCATTTAAGTCATCAATGTTTCATCTCACATCTTTCCACGTCAATTTCTTCACATCATAAGTTTCAAATGATGAATTGACATCTTAAAAATCATAAAAATAAAAAAAACTCCAACAAATCTAAAAATTGAAAAAAAATTCACAAAAATCAAAATATTATCGATTCATCATTCGTGGGTGCAATACCTATCAACATTCGACAATCAACATCTGGGGAAAATTTCAAAATTCTTTGAAGCAATGCGTAAAACACTCACTTCAAAGAAGGCCAAAATGTATACACCTAAAAATGGTCACATCACAATAGTTTGGTAATTAATTAAATATTTTTAATATTTAATTAAATCTTTGAATTCAATCTGTGTATAAATTATTTATTTATATTGTTCATTCTTTCATTTTGATTAAATAAATAAGTTTATTTAATCACTTTTCTTATCCATTTCCTAATTAATTAAATAAACATTATGATTTATTTATATTAATTATCATATAATCTTGGCTTGAATATTTTATTCAAATAAATATTAAGTATTCTTCTATTTTAATTAATTCTTCCAAATTCCATTCACAACTAAATATTCCAAATATTTAATTAAATCTTCCAAATTCCATTTACAATTAAATATTCTAAATATTTAATTAAATCTTCTAAAGTCTATTCACAATTAAATATTCTAAATATTTAATTAAGTCTTCTATAGTCCTAAAATCAAAAATTAAATAAATTTATTTATTTAATTTGGATTATCTTCAACAACCGTGAAACAAACTTCAAAACAAAAAAATAATTTCTCTGTTTCTGAGAAAAGTTGTTCCCGTGGGTTGAAGACAAACCTCCATTCTTCTCTCCAACCTCCCAACATCTTCCATCTTCCTCTCAACCTCTCCGTCTGTCACCATTCAAATTTACTAGACAATCTCATAGCCATTGATCTTTGCCAGCTAGGCTCTTTCCTACAAAAAGCTATTAAAAAGAGTGTTGGGTCTTCAAAAAGGGAGAAGCTTTCATATAGGAAAACTATAGTAAATCAGCCTTCCAGCATTCATAGCCTTTAGAATCATAGCATAGCATAGCTTAGCATATTAGCAATTCATATCATGGCCTATCATCCTCATATCATAGCTTCAATAGCATCCATAATCCACAGCCCCTGTGCATATCCGTACATCAACATTTCACTCCACCAGCATATAGGATAGAAAAGTACTCTCCCTTTGCATACTCGTTCTACAGGTTGCCATTCTAAGAAGCTTTTCCTACACAATCTGAGAGCAGCAGCTTCAAGCAAATCACTGGAGATAGAGAACAATGGAACGATTGAAGAAGGTTTGTTTGATTTCATTTTATTTAGTTTTCTCTAGTTTAATGTTGCATTGGTGTGTATTTATTATCTTATTTTGATACTAACATTTCCCACACACAGTAACTAATGGTTATAAAGTTAGATTGAAACTTGGTAATTAAATTTTTTGTCGCTAAATTTTAATTTATGCATATCTTCAAACATATAGCGAGTTGAAATTAGATAGCATTTGGGATAAAAGTGGTAAAGTTTAGCCATAAATACACACCAGCATGGAATTATTAAATGACTTTTTGGGAAATAGTGAAATGATGAAGTGATTTGCATTGAATGAAAAATCAAAAGGTAACCTTTGCTACTACTATAATTCCCAACCTAATAGCGAGCTTCATTTCCTGCAAGGTTAAATGAGCTATCAATGAATATCAAAAGAGAAAAATGAGCTATAAATGAAATAAAAATAGCTATATAAAAAAAATGAACTCTTTAGGTTATCCAAATATCTCTACCGTGGTTATAGATGCCTGACTGGTAGTAGAGCTATGTTTGGGGGGAATTACAAAGATAACCTTGTCGAGGCTATGGATGCTTGATTGGCAGCAAGGCTCTATCCCTAGTTGGCATTGGAGGATTACCATATTATGTAGCTCAACGTAAATGAACTGATTTATTTCACCGAGTTTTGAAAACTGGAATTAATCAGAGCACACAGGGATGTTTCCAAAGGAATTTTGTTGTTTTTGTGTTAGAATCTAGGTAAAGGTAAAGAGTTATTATTTTAAAATATACATAAATTATAATTTACAATGGGTGATTTAATTTCAAATTTTGGTTTAAATTTGTTTTTATTGGTTGCAAATTGTTGTGTGGTCTCACAACATGCCCCAAGACTATAAGACTTGGGGACCCAAGTGAAAAATAACACTTATGGCGCATCCTGGGATAGAGTTCATTGCAAAGATACACCGAATATCAAGAAGATGAGACTTTGGAGTTTAAGCATGCAACAAAGAAGTGTATCTATCCCGGGGGTTACTTACTCCTGGAATGTTCAAATCGAGGATGAACCTAAATGTAGGAATTAAAAATTCCACCTAATCATTATTTTTTGGAAAAAGAGGGGTAAAAAATTTATTCAGTCAAAACAAAATTACAAGGCAGAGCAAGAAGCCCACCACAGGAGGACCACCACAAGAAGCACCAAAAACAACCTTACAAATTCATATCTTCCACTAATAACCTCTCCAGGGTCTCAAGGTAATCAGAAGGTAAGACCTCCCTTCCACTAATATCCCAACCATCCACATTCTCAGAAGCCCACTTCGCCAAACAATCAGCCACTTTGTTCCATTCCCTAGGGATATGACAAAAAGAGACATAATCCAAGGAACTGCAAAGACTCAGAATCTGACGGACCATAGAGGCTAATTGCCAACTAACATCACCCAACCTCTGGTTGTTCAGCATATCCACCACAATCTGAGAATCAGACTCACAAATGATCCTCCTCCAACCTAAAGAGCATCCACGCTCAATAGCAATCAAAATAGCAATTGCCTCCATCAGATTATTAGAGTGATGACCTTTGTAAATAGAGAAGAAAAACACTGCACCACCATCATTACCTCTACCAATACCTCCAACACCAGCATGACCAGGATTCCCACGAGAAGAACCATCAGTATTAATCTTAAGGACCCCCACTGGTGGAGGCGACCATCCCCCATCCCGACAGACATGTTGCCTGACCTGACGGGGTCTTCTTCCCACAATGCTTCCCCTTCTACTATCCTCGAGGTTCAAATTCTGCAAGATAGCAAGCTCACCAGGATCAATATTTTCAGACATATCACACTTAGCAGAAATAGTCTCCTGGAGCCTGCTAATTATCTTCTTCCACAAGTGCAAACTCTCCAAACTGGAGCCACTAAATACTCTACGGTTCCTCTCCAACCAGAGGTTCCAGAGGATGAGAACAGGACAAACTGACCAGGCCACCTTCAAGAAAGGAGTCTTCGCTGGAGGCCTGCCCAAGCTCTCCCAAAAATCAATTAGGGAAGAAGCATGTATACAACCATGACGCCAAGCCTCCCACCATCTATGCCATATCTCTCTAGAAAAAGGGCAGAGAAAGAATAAGTGGGAGGTACATTCCTCACTGTGCGAACAAAGGAAGCAAATAGAAGGACCCTGGAAACCTCGTTTACGGAGATTTTCCCAAGTGAGGCACTTCTTCTGAGCAAGCAACCATAAGAAGAAATTGCATTTGGGCCAAGAAAAGTTGTCCCAAACCTTCTTCCACCAATGCACCTCTGCGGGACCATATAAGTTCTTGTCAAGCATAGCATAGCCTTGGGCCACAATAAATTTACCATTTGGACTAGGACTCCAGGCCAACACGTCCCTCTCATTAAGGGAGCTGCAGAGCCTACCCTCCAAAATTCTAGCAAGGGAAACCCGATCCTCATCAGAACCCCCCATGGGCCACTCCTACACGTCCTTCCAACAAGCCACCACCACCTGACCAATCCGCTTGACAGTTTTAAAATGCTCCACCCTTATCCAACCAGCCTCAGAAAAAATATGGCAAAGAGGCTGAAGCTGAGGGAAGCTATAAAGAATAGGAGGGTGGCCATCCCACGAGTCATGCCAGAACAAAGCATCAGAGCCTCTACCACAGATCCAAAAAAGACCCTCCTTAATCAACTGAGCTCCCTTCTTAAGGGTATCCCAAATACAAGAACCTTTACCCAACAAATCGAGCCGCGACACATCAAGGCTATCAACACCAGGAAGGTATTTGTGGGAAAGAATATTGGCCCAATCCTGATCCTGATGGTTACACCACCTCCAGTAAAGCTTGGCAGCCAAGCCCGTGATAGCAAGAGCCATAGACCTAAGACCAAGGCCCCCGGCATGCTTCGGCTGACAAACAGACTCCCACTTGACTAAACTCCACTTTGAAGAAAGAAGGTTACCAGACCAAAGAAATTTCCGAGATAGAGCATCAAATTCCCTCACAAAGGTGGAAGGGGGAGATTGCACACAACACCTATAAATGGGAAGGGCCTACACCACAGTCTTAAGAAGAACAACTCTCCCAGCAGAAGATAACCATCTGTGAGTCCAATGACTAACTTTACTCTGAAACTTATCCAAAATCCCCTGCCAATAATCTCTACGCTGAGATCCCAAAGCCAAAGGAATCCCTAGGTACATCAAGGGAAGAGACCCAATCTGAAATCGAAGTATCCTAGCAATCCTACTCTGAATAAGCCGAGGGGTATTAAAGAAATAAATGGAGGATTTGTCATCATTGATACATTGACCTGAAGCCTTCAGATAGATGTCTAAGGCTTTCCTGAAGTTCACCGCCTCACTAATTCTAGCCATGCCCAACAACCCAGTATCATCCACAAACTGAAGATGAGAGTAGGATGGAAGATGATTGTTCCAGCTCCAACCTTGGATAAAACCCTGCCTCACCTGAGACTTAATAAATCTTCCAAGGCCCTCCGCCATGAGAATGAATAAATAGGGAGATAAAGGGTCCCCCTGTCGGAGACCCCGAGAAGCACTAAATAAGTCAGAAGGTTCCCCATTAATGAGAACAGAGAAGGAGGACGAGGTCACACAACTAAGAACCCAATTAACCCACTCCTCATTGAAGCCAAAAGTCAAGAGAATTTTTTGCAAGAACTCCCAACTCACCCGATCATAAGATTTAGCCATGTCCAGTTTAATGAACATAGCTCTCTCCTTAGAATGAGCCATAGAGTGAATAGCTTCTATTGCTATCACAACACCATCCAAAATTTGTCTTCCTTCAACAAAGCCCCCCTGCTCAGTGGAGATCAGAGTACCGAGGAGTGGTTTGAGTCTCTCCGCAATCAATTTAGTGATGATCTTGTACACAACATTACATAACGCAATAGGCCTGAAATGAACCAGCTGATTAGCCCCCTCCCTCTTAGGTATGAGGGCCAAGAAGGTAGAATTCATGGAATTGAGCATCTATTTGTTTCTATGTGATTCCTGAACCACCTCGAGGAGGTCAAACTTTATTATTTCTCAAAACTCTTGAAAGAACTCAATAGGAAACCCATCCGGGCCAGGAGCCTTACCTTTTTTCATATTGAACACCACTTTCTCCAGCTCAGGTAACGAAATAGGACCTAAGAGATCTCCATTCATCTCAGCAGAGACCAAGTGGGGAATACAATCCAAGATGGCCCTCTCCTCAGCCCCAGCAGCAAGATCCTCCTTCGAAAATAGATTTGAAAAATAATTGACCGCTTCCCTAGAAATATCAGCATTGGAGGAGAGATAAGTCCCTTCAGATGAAACAAGAGAGGAGATAGAACAACCCTGCCTCCGAGCCTTAACTAAATTGTGAAAGAAAGCAGCGTTCCTATCCCCATCCTGAAGCCAATCAATACGAGATTTCTGCTTCTAAAAGATCTCCTCCCGAAGCTCCCACTCTTCTAATCCCTTGAGAGCCGAGGACTCAGCTTTACTTAGATCCGAGGTTAACCCTTGGTCCCGAATCTGACGAGTGATGATATCCAGCTTGGCCTGAGCAGCCAGCTTCTGAGCATGAAGGTTCCCAAAACATTGTTTATTCCATCTCTTAAGTCTGTACTTCACATGTTGAAGCCTCTTACTGAAAGTAAACATGTTTGTCCCATGGGCAGGCATCCCCTCATACCACCAATCCACCATAAGATCATGCAGAGACTGGTCTCTTAACCACATTAACTAAAATTTGAAGGAAGGGTTTTTGGTGACACCATAAGCAGTGACAGAGAGCTTGGTAGGCCAGTGATCAGAGCCCCTCCAATCAAGAATTTCTAAACTGGTGATCAACCTACTGTTCATCCAATAGCACGAGACCAGAAATCTATCAAGCCTTTCTGAGATGGCCTCAACACCACATCTCCTATTATTCCATGAAAAAACCCCATTGATTGGCTTCACATCAATGAGATTCAAAGAGCTAATCATATCCCTGAGCAGACTTGCAGAAGGGTCAAGCCTGGCTAACCCACCTTGTTTTTCATTCAAGCTAGTAACAACATTAAAATCACCAGCCATAATCCATGGTAGAAATGGGTCTAAGGCTCGAATGAATCTAATGTGAGCCCAAAGATTAGACTTACCAGAGAAATCAGTAGGAGCATAAATATTAGAAAACATACACCTCTCTCCAGTCTCCAAACTAGAGGCAACTAGAGAAATGGAAGACCGACTAGAAATCCACCATATGGGGAACACCTTCCTCGGGTTCCAGAAGCAAGCCACCCCCCCTGAACTATTCAAATCACCCACCCCCTGCCAATTACCCTGGGGCCAGATGCGCGGAGCACAATTATCCAAACCGTCCACTGTAAGCTTAGTTTCTTGAATAAAGACCACATTAGGAGACTGAGATTCAATAAGTCTGTGAACAGCCTTTTGTCTAGGGATGTTGTTCAACCCCCTTACATTCCATGATAAAACAATCATTTATGAGGGTGGGAGAAGTGGGAATCAATGGGTTTCACATACCCAGACTCAACCAAAGTATCACCCATAATCTTGACCTTCTCTTGATCAGTCTTCCTTCCACTCCTTGACGGTTTATCAAGTGGCCCCTTTTTAAAGGATTTCTGTTGTAATCCTAAACCAGGAGAAGATTTGTTACCCTTCACAAAATCAGAGGCCCCCTTAGGAGCCGGAGGATCAGGAGCCACCACCACAGGGTCTTTCGTAGCCTGTGACCCCTAAAGGTCCCCAATATCCTGAACCTGGGAAGGCAAATCCTTAGCCAACTGAACAACCTGATGGTCCTCTGGGGATAAAAACTGCTCCTCTTTCTTTGCATCCTCCTCCTGAACCTCATGCAGACCCTTAGCCCCAGAAGAGAGCTCAACTGGAATACCTTCCTCTTGTACCAAATCCTCAAGAACATCAAACCTGTTAAAAGTACCATCATTTTGTCTGTCCAACCAGGTTCTCTTTTTTCCTTTACCTTTGTTACGGGACTTAACTTGAGTAAACCCCTCATTATCCACAGGTTCATTAGACAAAGGAGCCTTCCCCTTGGCCCCCGTAGGAGGTCCGGAGGAAGCCAAGGGGGGGGGGTTTAAATCTAGGGCATTTGCAGTGTAAATGACCATATTCATGACAAATTCTGCATCTAAAGGGAAGGGTCTTGTAATCTAATTGTTGGATCCAAGAAAAGGACCCCAAGCGAATTTCCATAGAATCTGGCAATGGGTTATTTAAATCAACCTCTACACAAATACGAGCATATGAAATTACCTTACGATCTTGAGTTTGTGTAGCTGATCCCACCGGTTTTCCAAGAAGCAGTGAAATTGAGTGAAGAATATCTTCCCTCCAGAATTCCAAAGGAAGCCTCGGCAGTCGAACCCACACAGGAACCTGTGAGGGGATCTCTTCGGCAGAGTTGAAGCCCATGTGCCAAGGCTTAATGAAGAGCCCCACCTGGTTAAAGAAATAGGGCCCCCCTTCAAAAGCCCTATTCCTATCTGACATGCTTGAAAAGATAACTAGAAAATAATTATTGGCAGCCAAAATAATCTCCATATCACCTTCTGGGTTCCAAACTCGACGTGCCCAAGAATCCAACATAGGTAACGAAAGATGGAGGCCCAAAAACTTGCAAATAAGGGCATGATTGCACCAATATTCAACATCCTCTACAACTTGTTCAGGTTGGATAATCAAAACCGGCTGATCCTCGGATCTCTCCAAACATCCGTTTATTTTTTTAACTCGAAAAACCCCTTTAGAAGAGGAGACCCCATCTCCAGACTGGGGTTTACCCATCGGATCCTTCCCACTAGCATGCACCAACCCAAATGGCTTGACCATATCCAAGTCCCCAGAGGAAACTTCAGATGTAACAAAACCCTGATTCTCCATAGATTGCAAAGCACCCCTCCACCAAAAGGGAGAAAGAAGGAGACTGAGATCCGCAGTCTCAAAATGCTGAAACCACCCGCCAAGGAGAAGCTATTAACAGTAAAAAACGTAGAAGAAACTTCCGCCCACAAACCAGACAAGGCCGAGAACCCAACCCGACCTATGCACCCCTGAAAAGAAACAAACACCCCACCCCTGAGATCACTCCACCAGCTAGGCACCACGCACAGACCAGGCACAGAACAGAACGGAAGAGCTAGGGCACGCGGGCCCTAGCTCTCACCCAAACGCCGCGTAGCTCCATCCGTTATCCAAGTAATATTCATCAATATACCAGAGATTAGTTGTATGGTTCTTTAACTCTCCACCTAATCATTATGAATATATGGGAAGTTCCTACATTTAGTTTGAGCTTATTTTTTTGGTTCCAAGAAGGAACCCTGATAATAAAAGAATGAAAAATACTAAGTGCTTTAACATGCAGATTGAATTTGACCTTTGTTGAGTTCAGTTGTAATTCTCTTACTAATCACTATATTCTACATTCCTTAATGTGATTTGTCTCTTGGATTTCCTCTCATGTATTTGTCTTATCCTATCTGCATCTTATCTCTATAAAAGGCCAGAGGATATCTTCTTTTTAAGTTAAGTTCAAAATTTATGGATGTCGAGAGAGCCAAAACTTCTCTATTTTTTATTTTTTTTCCTATTTTTTGAATCATTCTAGTCTAAACATTTTTATGGACATAGAAATTAATCAATAGTAGAGCCAATTTGATAGCTACCTATCTCACGAATCTTTGTAGCTGGTTTTCTTAGTTTAGTCAAACAAGACTGTGTGTTGCATGATTTAAGGGTGCACGCAAAACCTACTTGGTGTCCAAACTAAAACCCCTCTCTTTAAAATCTCACACCATTTTATATGTAGCTATGAAGCAATTTGATGAAGTATAAAGTGGTTTGCATTGATTTGATTAACTCTTTAGGGCATGCGTGAAGAATAACCAAGAGAAATTTTAATTTTTAGTATTTTTTATGCTTTATTTTAGAATAGATATTTAAATTCTTGAAAATGTTCCAAAAAAACAAGATAAATGGATGGAAAATTATTGAAAATATTTCCTTTTCTACGAAATTTCTGAATTCTTAAATCTAAATCTACGTAAGTGATAGAAGAATTTGTGGATGTTCATGAAATATTATTTCAAATCTTTTTATTTCATGATATTATCTTATAATTGAAGTAAAACTTGTTATATAATACATATGATACCAAACAATTTAATTCCCCTTGAGATTAACATCAATATCACATCATACCCCGAAGTGAATCTAGTACAGTCAAGACCTGACTACCAGAGACTTGGGATTGAACTAATTCAACCTTTTCCTATTAAATGGATTCATGTTTTAGGTTGTCTTTGTTCTAGATATTTCAAGAAGGATAGAATCTTCACAGTTTTCCTGTGAGGAATTTATCTACACCTTTGATGCGAGTAACATCATCATCAACACAACTCTAATGCAAAGTTAATGCAATCTAGATCTAGGACTTATAATATTCTCTAAATAAAAAATAAAGGGTCCAAAGGTTGGGTTCACCAAAATGAAAAGGTGAAAAATATAGTAGATGATCCAGAATGAAGGGATACTAACCCTCCATCTTTCAACTCATTTTATTAGGAAACTAGATCCCTCAATCAAGTGACTCAACTAATGAATCTAGTGGGTTTCCTTCAGTGTGATTAGATAGGGGTTCACCATAAAAATGAAATTTCAAAGAAGAAGTGAAAACTCTATTCACAAAACCATAGAAACTTAAGAACATGAAATATGATTGAAAAACAACATGAAACATAAAAGTAACTAGATGAATGGAGAGGTCAAACAATGTCTAAAAACCTTGAAAACCATTGTTTTAAAGTGCATTAGGTCTCATTTTAGTTCCAATATAGGGTTTTTGGATAGAATCAAGAATCTCCTAGTGACTAATTTGGATCTATAGAAGACTAGCAAAAAGGGTGTACTATGACTCATACGCCCAGACTATTGCAAAGTGTCTCGAAAAACTAAAAAGTGTCCTAGAAAAAAAAATTTGAACTTAAACTTTGTGAGCCTCTAAAGATGGATTAAATAAGTACTTTCCCACTAGTTTCATGTAAATAAGTTGGATATCTTGCTCTAGATCTAAGTTTATGTGAGCCTTGACAACTTCTTATGACAACTTTTGCAACTTTTTCAACTTCACAATTTTGGTACGTTTGAAGACTCCAAATCCACTTTTTCTTCAACCTATAACCCTACAACATACAAACAAAGGAAAAAAAAAAAAATTAGGTAATGGTGGTTTTCCTTGGTCAAACCCCATTTTGGTAATCAAACCTTAATGAGAAATGAATTATGAATGAGATTAAATATGAAACATAAGATGAAACAATAGAACCTTGTTTAAAACATTGTAGATCAGAAAACAAGCATGAACTAGCCTCAATGGATGTAGATCTTAATCATGATTCTTGATGGAATATAATGCCTTTGAATACATGAATTGATCTTGAACAATACATCACAACATTATCTCAAAATCATATGCATGATGCATCAATCCTTTGACATGATGCTTGAATCTTAAATGATGCTCCAAGTTCTTGATGATTTACTCTTGAATTCTCTTTAATGCTCTTATAAAATCTTAGGATTCTTGACTCTAAATTTATAGGTGAAACTAACTGAAATAGCCTTGTATTTATACGTTTTTATACCAAAATTCCCAAAATTATAATACTACAATATGACATCAAAGGATAATAAAATCCCACTAAGAATTTGATTTAAAATAGGTCCAAGTTAAAGTGAGACTCACACACCAGTTGGGGCATATGAGTCCTAGTGGCTAAAACCTAGGACACAAATTTCTGGGAGTGTCTTGTTCAATGCGTAATTTGAAATCTAGTCCCAAGACCTAGGTGGGACCCATATGCCCAAGGTGGCATTTGAGTCACAGATTACCATATCTGGAACACATAGCCAAAACATTTAATTATGATTAGGTATTTCATAAATGTCGTGATTATCCTCAGAAAATGAATTTAATTAGGCTCATGGATCTAAAATAGGACCAATTAGAGCATAAAGAAGCCAATTTTATTTCAAAAAGGGCCCAAAACTTAATGTGAATATGTAAAAAATATTACAACACCAAATTAAGGCATCACTTAGCTCATTTTATTTATTCCTAAATTAAGTGAGGAAGAGGGGTATATTTTTCATCACTACAAGGTACATATGGAAGCATTCTTTGTATATTAATACTATATTTTCATAAAATTATTCAAATACATAATCCTCATTGTCTACCTTTCATAATTTATTTCTTTTTCCACTTTTTTTTAACTAATTCTTTAAAATTTTGAAATACCTCAAAAACGTCAAAATTGATAATGAAATGCATAAACTAAATAATATATTAATCGAGCAATATATCAACATATATAGAAAGGTACATGAATCATAAAGTGTTTGAGTAACTAAAAACCAACAACCAACTATCAGTTAGATAGTTACAATGTAATATGTAAAAAATTGCTAGCACTCCCCCCCTTATTACATTGTTCCTAGAAATGTATCCTTTAAAAGCTTTTGTTCACTTTGCCAAGGGATCCCCCCTTAAGGCTTACATAACAAAACTTGTTGATTACAAAATATATATACATATTTATGAAAATATTCCTTGAAGAAACAAATATTGAATCAAACAGAGCTCCATCAAGCTGACTCTTAGCCCTCATAAAGGTGTAGCCCATAGCTGAATTTGTGAGTTCTTCCTCCAATGAACTCCTAAATCATAGATTCTATAAATTATTCAACAGAAATCCATATTCAACTCTCCAAACACATTTCTCCATCAAGATTTCTAATGACCCTTGGAAGAGTATAATTCATCCATCATAGCCCCGCTCATTGGACAAGCATCCATAGTGAGCTCGACACAAAACCCCTTACCTATCTCCTAAAAAAAGCTTCACAATATATGTATACTTCAAATCTGTCAGCAACAACAAGGAAAAGAGAAAACTAAAGCCAAAAACACTTCTCATACTAGTCATCATCTTAAACCAAGAAGCTAACTTGAGAAAATGGAAACTCCTCCATCCTCTGGTGCCACCAACCTCCAATAAAGTGAAGGCTTATTGTACTAATGCATTATTAACACCACTATAAGATTCATTAATAAAATATTCATCAAAAATAGAACTAAAGGAAGTACTATAGCCTTTGATAGAGGAGTAACAAATATAATAGATTGATAGAGGAGTAACAGATACAGTAAAATCTTAATCAATCACTCAACCAATAAACCCATACTTCATGGCTTCCACTAGAGACATGTAATTGTCCCTATCAATATCCTTGCATACCATATGTAAACACTTTACAAAAACTTTGTCAAGATGAATAGTATGTGTGGCCATGATCAATAAAAAACTCACCAATTTGAATCTCTAGACCACAAATAACTAATCACGTACAATCTCCACAATAAGACATTCATTAGAAAAATGAATAACAACCATAAATTAACCAAATACTTTCAAAGATAACAAAATATTTGAGTTCACTCATACCCTATAATAAAAACAAATATGATCATACAGGAATGTCCACATTAAATGCTAATCTTTTGTAGATATGTTGATTATATTTCTCCTCACAAATTGTAGAAACTAGCTCCAAAACATATCAAAACTGCTCACCTCACATCCATATTTTCCATGACTTCTCTGACAGCAATCCATCCAAATAATTTATATCACACTAAAAAAGAAATTTGTAGACCCACAATTCCAAGTGTTTCTTAACTTGCATGCCAATAACCTCTCAATAAAAAATGGTCATTTCTCATTCACGTCAACTCCAAACAAAACCATTAAAAATTCCATTATGCACCTTCAAGTAAGATTTTGAAATGA
The DNA here is from genome assembly GCA_007258455.2 of Sequoia sempervirens. Lineage (NCBI taxonomy): Eukaryota > Viridiplantae > Streptophyta > Pinopsida > Cupressales > Cupressaceae > Sequoia > Sequoia sempervirens. Next base: position 1,079,290,056 of record VDFB02271358.1, on the reverse strand, counting down.
ATAGCTACCCTTTACTTGGCTTATTATTCTATGCAAGTAAAAAATTTCTATAATCTTCCAACAATATTTATGAATTCTGCAATACCCTTCAAAGTTGATATGCCTCAAATACAAGCCACATACCTTCTCTTCACACCATTATTATATGCTACACAAGCACGTCACCAGGAATATCTACCTCCTTTTTTCCCAACGCCACTATTGAGTAGTAAGATTATCTCTTTGCTCCCATAATTAACATCAGACAAATCAACAATCATTGAACAATGTTTTGTTTGCAAAGTCAAACACCTCCAAAGAATATATCATTATTTTTAAATTCAGATGTTATCACACCTATAAACATGGATTTTCATACCCTAATGGTCTCTTTCACTTCTAGGATCTTTCACCTAAGAGGAAAGGAATAGGGTACAAACCGCTATGTTCACATTCAAGATTAATGTAAAATGACGGAAATATTCCTAGATGAGAGTATTTAAATCCAGAAAATGAATAAAAGCTATTGATTATGAATGCAAAACTAAGAAATATGAAGTGTTTGAAAACACATTGAGATATGCAAAATGAACTAAAAACATAAAAAAAATAATGAAAAGACTTAATGAAACTAAATGAGGTGCACCTGGAGGCTAAAAGCTGATGTAAGGAGGTTTTGGAATGCTGTAGAGATTAATGTTGAAGCCCACTGGGGATCATTCACCACAGATGGAAAATTAGTCTAGTTTCTGATAAAAACTACCAGAATAGGTTTTGGGATGTCAAGAACAAAAAAATTCATAAAACACTTTTTCCAACTCAAGCGGGCTTAACCTTGGAGAAAACTCCCTGGTTAAGCGCGCTTGAGCTGGATCAGTACTGGGATGGGTGACCTCCCGGGACGGACCAGTGCTTCACCTCTGTGAGCATCACCTAGATGCAATGAGTGCTAAGTGGACCATTCGATATCATGAGAGATGGGTTCTTGTTGAACCACTACTCATGAAACATGGGTCAATGAGTTTGACTCGAAACTACACGGTTGAATCCTGATAGCAATATCATAATTTGACGCGCTGTGGAAAAATACCTCCTACTTAACACTTTTTCCAGCCTGGTAGTGGGACTCATTTACCAAAAATAGCGAATTAGTCCACCTGCAGGTTTCTAGAAAGTCAAGGGTCAACTTTGTGTTTCCTAGTCTACACTTTTCTGCCTGACAGGTTGCCAGATCTGAATCTAGAAAATCTAATGGGAAAGTGTTCTCCAAGTGTCAAATAGGGTTTTGTTGACTTTGAATGGTTTTTGAAAATTTGATGACACTTTTAAAACTTGTGTCTTTGAAAAATCTGCAAACAAGACTTGTAAAACACACATGCAAAGAAGGAAAAAGTGTTAAGGGTTAGAGTATGGGAGTTTGCCTTGGTCAAATGCTAGTCTAGTAATCAAACCCTTGAAAATGGAATAAAATAAAGAAAGAATGATGAAAAAATAACATGAAATGTCATAAACTCACCAAACCCTTGATGTTGAAGTCTAGAGATATACTACTCCAAGATGCTTGAATGCTTGATAGAATGATTAAGGATGCTAGAAATACAATGATGCATGAATGAATGATTGCTTGAGTGAATTATGTTTATGGAGTCTTAAATGAATATAAAATCATATATTTATGCACAATTATGCCCCACTTTCCTGAAAATACAACATCATAGGCTAACCTTAGGTTTTAAGAAACAAAAACTCACTAGTAATTTGAATTTATTTTGATTTTTTTGCCAAGAGGGACTCATTCACCCCTAGTGGTGAATGGGTCCCACTCAAGGCATGTGAATGGGTGTTAGGAATTAAGTTGTCTTAAATGATGTTTGATGGGTTTGTATTTAAAAATACACTTAATTAAGGCCTGTAAGGACATAAAGAGGCCAAATAAAGCATAAGAAAGGTGTATTTATTGATGACAAGCCTAGAAAAGTGTTAAAGTTTGTTACAATACTTTATAAAACTTTAAAATAAGACTTGGTAAGTGATAAAAAGGGGTTTTTTAGGTGAATAATAATAAGAGTCTAGAAAAGTGTGAAAATGTGTTACAACACTTCACAACACCTTTACAAGATATCATAAAGTCTTAATGATTCATAAATATTCAAGACATAATGTGAATTTGTGGGACACATTGCAACATTAAATCAAGGAAAAATCAAGCCAATTAAGCACAAGGAGGGATAAAACAAGAAAAAGTAAAAAGGTTACTTTTTTTGTGTCCACGTTTAGCTCCCGCTTTAGTGAGAGGATGAACTTGCTTAGAATTCACACTAAAGTAGATCCATACATCTCAAGAGGAGTTCAAAATGTACTAATGCTTGGTGAGAAGAGATAACAATGATCAAGAGGGATGATCAAGCCCCCATGGTGAAGATCCCATGGAAAACTAAACATAAGCATAAAGACAACACACGAAAGTGAAAGAGAGTAAAAGGAAATAGAAAGATGAAAGAAAGAATTAGATGAAGCTTTGATCGTTTGTCTATCCCATTGTGGATCTGATCTAGGATGTTTGTCCAAAAAGAAAATGCATACTCGCTTTGGGGTGATAGAACTCATGATTGTCCTCCGGGTGAGAAGGCCCAAAAGGTGAGAAACATACACTCATGGCTGGTATGTACTCACACACACAGGTGGCTATGGGGAAAATTCATGCCTCAGAATGGGCTTCCCGCTCAACCATACCAAAGTTATACCTCTTGATAACTTTAATAAGGTGCCACAAAGGAAATTTTTATTTCCTGTTTCATGAGACAAGCAAAGCCTCATATGCTTAGAACTCATGAACAAATGTGATGGCACCATAGGCATGCAAATTGTGTTATGCAAGGTGGCCACATGATTGCAAAATGTAACATGCAAAGAATATTCAAAGTATTCTTGCATAGTTCATGTGAGATCTATAACTTAGGGAACATTATGTCTAATGTCTCCAATAGAGGACAAACCAAAGAATAGAATATTCGCATCTTAGGGGATGTAGTGCATTGCATTAGGGTACTAAGAGGAATGCAATATTCTAAGATAGATCATTCTTATGAAGGACACTATACCCAATGCCATGCACAAAGTGACAAACACATTGTATGAAACAAGACGGTTTCACTAAGACCCAAGAAAAAGAAAAATGAATAATGAATAATGTTAATGTATTCCCCCACTTTAAAGAAATTACTACAGACCATTCTATGAGCAATTACTTTAAAGTAGCAAATGAAAAATGCAAAAGGAAATCATACATGAGAGCCAACTTGGAAAGCCCTATGCCAAGTCATATGTTTTCGAGTAAGGCTACATCATGCAAATGAAAGAGGAAAAAACAAAATACCTGGGGTTTCCCCCAAAAAGGAACACACCACAAACATAAGGGATCTATAGATTTGGTGTCAGTATGTTCATTACTTCCATATTTTGTTAAAAGATCTGAACTCTCATCGTTCCCCGAAGATATATAATTGGAAGAATGGCACAAAGAGAGTGAAAATAAAGAAAAAGAAAGATCATTTTGGGTCAAAATGGAAGATACACAAGGTGTCTCAACACTTTGCATTGTATGAAAAAGGAAAAAATAAGCCAAAAAAAAAAGGTGAAAGAAAATGAAAAAGCTTTTGGGTCAACATAAAAGAGACAGTTCATTCTCAATTCCTTATGTCATCCCCAAAAGGAAAACACAAAACAAAAGAAAAAAGAGAAAGACCTATTGGGTCAACATGGAAGAGAAATAGGCAATCTCAATGCTTTGCATCATCCCCAAAAGGAAAACATAAAAAAAAAGGCGAAAAGAGAAGGACCTTTTGGGTCAACATGGAACAGATATTTCAGTTTGAATGCTTTGCATCATCCCCAAAAGGAAAACATAAAACAAAATAAAAAAGAGAAAGGAAATAGAAATGTACAACATATAGAAGAATGGAGGTAAAAATAGAAGAATGTCACAAAGAGAGAGAACATCAAATAGCACATTATGGGGGAATATGTTACATGCAAAAAGAAAACAAAAACAAAAACAAAATGCAAAAAAATAGTAATGAAAATGAGAATCAACCAATGAGCAAGTCATCCACCTCCCAATCATGTTCAGTATATGTCGAGGGCGATCGACTAGCCAAAGGGACAAGTGAAAGTGTCGAACTAGGGGAAATACCAGTTTCTACACTTTTCGTAGGAGATTTGTCGTCTAGGCTCATCAAAGAGGAAACCAATGTATTCAGATCATTATGCACCTCTTCATCCATTTTAGTAATCTCATCATCATCATCCAAGTTAATCACGACAGAAGGATGGATGATAATGTCCAATGAAGGGTGTATCAGGGTATGTGCAGGATCATCATGGAAAAAATAGGCCCTTAAGTGGCAAAAAAATCAAAAAAATCAAAGTTAGGCAACTTGACATAAAAAATTGAATAAGTTATCTATATTATTTCAAAAATATGTAAGAATAGAATTTGTAGTGAATTGAATGTAGTTTCTAAACTACTAGGCTTTTTTTTCTTAAAGAAATCTATTTGGTGAAAATTTGAAATTTCAATCGAGTAGTACTTAAATTTCAGGGAAAAAATAAGAAGCAGATGTCTGTCTAACCACCCTAACCACAAAAAAATGATAATATTTTAGATATAAGTAGAGGACTCATGTCCCGATGTGATGCATATTTTTTTGTAATTTTTTTCCAAGTAAATAACTAATTATGAATTTTTTATTATAACTTTTAAAAAATATTTAAAAACTCGTATGTCTGACCACATTAACTTGTTCAAAACGTCATGAAATTCAATTTTTATTTTTCTAATCCTATAGTATGTGAAGCATAGAATGTGACGCATGGTTTGGATTCAAAAATGTGATATCGTTTGAAAGCTATAGATGTTTTTCAATCAGTTTATCAATCAAGAATTTAGTCATAATTAGAATAGAAAATGAATAATAATTACTTATTAAACTCAAAATAAAGCATAATTTATATTGGTGGAAAGCTGAGAATCTCCTTTAAAAACCCTTTTCATTTCATCAATTTTGGGTAAAATAAAAGTCATCAGCCACATACCCATCAAGAGTTGTGGTTGTTGTATGCGCTCATTTTGTCATAATTGGGAGGGGGGGTCATCATGCATTACTTATGTCAAGTGTGGATGCTGATTTTCTTTATTTTTGTTGTCTTGTGACTGTCGATGCCTATGCTACCTAGCTCCTTTGTTTCTTTTGGTTTTAGTGTCAAGTTGTGCTTGTGAAGGAGTGGTTTGATCAACCATTCATTGCCTTTCTTTCCTAAAGGGAGGAACAAATGAAACCATTGGAGGTTATTCAGTCACTTTCTCCTTCCCCTTATAAATTTGTTTGATACGAGGAGGCAAGACAATGTTATTATCAGTATCCCATGTTTGTTTGGATGATGTGGGGGAGGTTTCGGATGTTGATTGAGTTTTATGGGTCAGTTCTTGTTCAAGTTGCAACATTGTTTCATCTAGGATAGGAGTGTCAAAAGTTGAAGAGGATGTGTTGTGGAGGGACAATTCTACAATTTTCTTTGCTTTAAACTTTTCGTAAGCAATGAAAAAGAAGTCTTTGCGAGGCGTTATAGGTTCCATGGGCTCAAGCCAAAAGGATTCTAAGGAGAAGTTTCCTTTAGATGACAAAGGGTTAAAGACACTATGGTTAACAATGAATATGTCATTGTCAAGCAAAAACTTTAAACATTTGTGTTTGACTGAAGGGACAACTTTCATTGAATGAAGCCATCGATGGCCTAGCCACAGAAAAAACTGATCTAATTGTGGAATGATAAAGAATGTTACATCCAATGTTTTAGGTCATTTTTGTAATGGAAGGAAAATCAATCCTATCGTAGGGCAAGAAAAACCATTATGTGTTTTGATCCATGCTTTTGGTTTATCATAATCATCTTGATAAAGATCACACAATACCAAAAATTCCTCAATGATCACATTCTCACCAGAGGTGGGATCTATGAGTATCCCATTAGTGGGCTTATCATAAATAAAACCGGCTATGTAAAAAGGAGCATTAGGAAGATTCAGAAGGATTTACTTAGAAGAGAAAGTAATATCAAAAGATTTCTTAGGTTGGCCGTTACGAGGGAGAACGTCTATCGCACCTAAAATTTCATTCATAGGATTAATAGTAGTGGTATGTGAAATAGGAATAGGATGTTCAATATTTGTATGAATATTCATCACATCATTGTTTTGAGTTTCACTAGCTTTGAGAAATGAAACATTGTGTTTGGGAATGGGATCAATGAAAATTTGTAAATTTTGATTTGAATGGGCCATAGACATATTTCCTTTAACATTAACATTTGAAATGGATAGATGGCTAGAATCAATGAGATCTTGCACAAGGTGTTTAAGACGCTTACAATTTTTTGTGTCATGTCCATTTTGTCTATGAAAATGGCAATAAGCGTTGGGTTTAAAAGTTAGAGGTAAAGGATTAGTAGGATCAAGCAGTTTAACATCAGGTAAAGTAATCATTTGTTGGTGCAAAAGTTGGGACATGGTGTTATGAAGAGTGTTTGGTAAAAGTGTAAATTGTCATTTTGGATCTCCATAACTATTAGGGATCACAGCTTTAGCAGCTGCTACCTGGTTGTTGATGGGTTTAGTTGGTTACTGAAGGGGGTGGAAATGTAAGAACTCTTTGTTTTGTTTTCTAAATGGTTTTGAACTTTTTGGATTGGCATGTTTGGATTTCTCAGCTCACCTAGAAGTGGACTGTACCATGACAGCTAAACAAATTTTGATAATCACAAAGGTCAGTACACAAGTGCATAAAGGAGGGAAATTTCATCATTGGAAGTTTGTCGTGAAGTTTATTTTGCATGTTTTCAATAAACATCTCCTAAACATATGGATTGAGAATCCTGACATCGATTTGAGAGTAAAGAGATTTGTATCATGAGATAAAATTAGTTATCTTTTCATCTTCATGTTGTTCGCATCTCATTAAATCAACCAAGGTATTCTTTGGAGTCATATGCACTTGAAAATTATTTATAAAGGCATCAAAAATTGTATTAAAAGAATGAAAATTGAATTTTTTGGTAAGGATGAAAACCAGTCTAAGGAAATGTCTTTCAAATTCCTAAGAAATAGTTTGGCTAGTAGTTTATCATCAAGGAAAAAGTCACTACATAAGGAAGTGTAAGCATTAACATGATTAGTAGGATAAGCTTTCCCTAAATACTTCTCAAATCAAGACATCTCTATTCCTTGTGGCATTGGTGTTCATAGGATTTCCAAAGATAGTGGGTTGCTTCAGACATAATAGGTGGGTGGTCCATTCTTGTTTTGGTTGATTGTGGATATTTGTTTTTGCATGGAGGAGACGGTTTGGAAATATTGTTTAATGAGAGGGTCAGTGTAAGGGGTATGAGGTGTAAGGGAAAGTGGTGATGGAGTGTATGTAGTTGTAGGGCAAGTGAATGGAATGCTAATAGGTGGTATGGTGGAAGAGAACATTTGATGCCACATAAGAATGAGGAATGCTAGCAGGAATAGTCAAGGAAGGTATCACATTGCTAACCTGTTGCATTGTGGTTGCGACTTGAGGGGTAGTATAAGTAGGTCTGGATGCTACTATGGAGGGAGTATTAGGTCCTCCTTGACTAACCATAGTCTTTGCTGATTGAGATGTACTAGAGGTGGAAGGAGCATGTTTGTGGTATATCTCAACAATTTTTTTCTTAACGTTTATCCCTTTGTCACTTTCAATCGGGTGGTGGATGTTTTCTATAGGAAGAATCGCAATGGTTGAAATGTTTTCAAGACACAAGTTATGTTGAAGATGTGTTAAGTCCTCATGAATTTTAATGACTTTGTCTTGAGGAATGGGATCATTTGATGTGTCAATTTACATGTTGTGGGAAGGAAAAGAATTGCTAGAGGAAGGCTCCATGCCTAGTGTATTAGGTGCAATACTAGGAGTGGAAGCATTAGACAATCCAAGATCCACAACGAGTGTATTATCATGGGATAACACAAGTATTCAGCTTCATCTCACTAAGGTATTAGCAATAGGACACCAAACAGTCATGCAAGGGTTTCTAATTGAAATGTAATGAAACTAAGAGCAATAAAATGCTAATAACTACAATTCTTGAAAATGTAACAGTAAGGCAATAATAGAAAAAAAAATGTAGAAAATGTGTAGAAAATGCCAAAAATTATAGTGCAAAATGTGCAGAAGGACTAAGTCACCCAATGTAGCAAATTAGTCCCAGTGATATTTTTTTTCAGATTTTTTAGATATTTTAAATGCAATTTGATGTTTTTAGCTGCATAGATGCAACTACAATATGAGAATGCAGAATTTTGTTGTTTTCCAATGTAATAAACTGCAGAAATGCAAGCTATATGAGCTTTCCACTAATGCATTTTTTATAACCTTGGGATGCAAATTAAACAATGCAAAACATAATGCAATGTTGATGCAAGAAAACCCTAGGATGCAAATGCACTTGAAATTAGAAGTAAAAATGTTCTAAACATGGGTTCACCAAAATGTAAACTTGTCAAGTTCACCAAAATGTAAACATATCAAGTTCACCAAAATGTAAACATGGGTTTTGGTACCCTAATGGTCTCTTTCACTTCTAGGATATTTCACCTAAGAGGAAAGGAATAGGGTACAAAACACTATGTTCACATTCAAGATTAATGTAAAATGAGTGAAATATGCCTAGATGAGATGATTTAAATGTAGAGAATGAATAAAATCTATTGATTATTAATGAAAAACTAAGAAATATGAAGTGTTTGAAAACACATTGTGATATACAAAATGAACTAAAAACATAAACAAACAATGACAAAAATTAATGAAACTAAATGAGGTGCACCTAGAAGCTGAAAGCTTATGTGAGGATGTTCTAGAATGATTCAGAGATTAAGTTTGAAGCCCATTGTGACTCATTTGCCACAAATGGTGAATTAGTCTGATTACTGGTAAAAACTATCAGAACAGGTTTTAGGATGCTAAGAACAAAAAACTTCAGAAAACACTTTATCCATCTTAGCAGTGGGACTCATTTTCCATATATGGCAAAATAGTCCACCTGTAGATTTCTGAAAAGTCAAGGGTCAACTCTATTGGTCTTGGTCTACACTTTTCTGCCTGACAGGTTGCCAGATCTGAATCTGGAAAATGTAACGAGAAGGTGTTATCCAAGCTTCAAATAGGGTTTTTTTGACTTTTAATGATCTTTGAAAATTTTATGACACTTTTAAGACCTATCTCTTTGAAAAAAATGCATACAAGACCTACAAAAAACACATGCAAAGAGGGGAAAACTGTTAAGGGTTAGAGTATAGGGTTTTCCTTGGTCAAACCCTAGTTTGGTAATCAAACCCTTAAAATGGAATAAAATAAAGAGAGAATGATGAACAAATAACATGCAATGTCATAAACTCACTAAACCCTTGATGTTAAAGTCTAAAGATATGCCACTCCAAGATGCTTGAATGCTTGATTGAATGATGAATGCATGAATCATTGCTTGAGTGAATTATGTTGATGGGGTCTTAAATCAATAGAAAATAATATATTTATACACAATTATGCCCTAATTTCCCAAAAATACAACATCACACACCAACCTTAGGTCTTAAGAAATAAAAAACCTGCCAGTAATTTGAATTTATTTTGATTTTTGTGCCAAGAGGGACTCATTCGCCGCTAGTTGCGAATGGGTCCCAATCAAGGCATGTTAGTGGGTGTCAAGAATTAATTTGTCTTAAAAGATTTTTGTCATATTTATATTTAAAAATACACTTAATTAAGTCCTATAAGTACATAATTGGGCCAAATAAAGCATAAGAAAGGTGTATTTATTTATGAAAATCCTAGAAAAGCATGAAAGTTTGTCACAATACTTCACAACACTTTAAAATAAGACTTGGTAACTGATAAGAAAGGGGTATTTAGGTGAATTATAATAAGAAGAGTCTATAAAAGTGTGAAAATGTGTTACAACACTTCACAACACCTTTACAAAACATCATAAATTCTTAATGATTCATAAAGATTCAAAACCTAATGTGAATGTGTGGGACACATTGCAACATTAAATCAAGGAAATATCAAGCTAATTAAGCATAAGGAGGGACAAAACAAGAAAAATTAGAAGGGTTACTTTTTCTGTGTCCACAACACCAAGGCCCAAACACAAGCTTCTATTGACTCACTCCTTCCACAGATCTATCCCATACATGATTTGCACAAGATATCAATCTCTTCAACCATTGAAGACCCAAATGTATCTCTTCAACAGATTATTGTCTATTCCATGCCTCCAAATTTCTACGCCATGCCCCCATGTTGATGGTGGGAAGAGGCATGAAATCAATAAACACCAATGTGCTATGACACACAATAAAATTAATTTCTATAGCTTTCTTGAAATGTTTACAACTACCTCCTTTTATTGAGGTCTGAGGAGTAGAAAAAAATCTCTAGAATTTTCCCCATGTTTCTTTCTAGTCTCTTATCATCAACATTCTAGATGGATAATTTAATACAAATAGTGGTGGTAGAAGGAGAATTCAATGTAGTCGGTGGAGTTGGAAGCTGGTAGAAATTACCAAAACATCTAGCAAATTCTAGAACTCACCCCTGATTTCTACCACAAACCAATTGCCCAGAATATACATGCCATGATCTAGTATAGATGGGTCCTGGCCTAAAGACTTGTTAGGTACCCATTTACAATCACTAATTGTGTCAATGAAACATTATTCTTTGCAAATTATTTTCCTTTGTCTCTAACAAAGTCTGAGGACTTCCTCAAATTATTTTCTTCCATAGCTTAAAAAAACTCTCAATTCTAATGTCATTCTCTTGTCTTATTATGAATGTTGTGGCATTCTCCAATTCCTTTGCTCTTCTTTTTCCTTGACTATTGTCTTATTTTATCTCTTTTTGATGTCTATAACCAAGTTTGTTGATTTTGCAAATCATTTTCCTTTCTTGATATCTTTGAACCATCTTCAAATCTGATCATGCCTCTCTCTTATGTCTTCGTCCAATTGTTATGGCAGTTTCTTGAATCTTTGGTTTACAACTCTTCAAAATAGAAAAATCAAACTTCCTACAAACTCACTTGCTATAGATGTCTTGCTAGACAAAGATTAAATGTTTTACTCAAACCATTTTTTATCCTTCTTAAGCATTCAAACCTTGCTAGATTACTATCATTTCTCACACTTGAACATTTGTATTTAAACAATTTTTTAATGATACCTATAATTTTCTACTAACTCGATCAATAAGTCCATCCACAAACAATTTTCATACAACCTTCCATAGAATCTTTCATTGATGCATTATTCCAACATTTTTTTTCACAATGATTTATCAAACCACACACACTGCAAGGGTGTAAGTCCCAAAATCTATCTTTCATATGACCTTTCCTATTACAATGAAAACATTGCATATTCTTCCTTCCTTGATATGATTTTCTTGCACTTGGAGCATTTGTATCATTCTTTCCTCTACCTATGCCATACCCAAGACCTTTATACATTTGCCTCATTGTTGGTTCAATTGGATCTTTTATTCCTTGTTCATTCTTTCCCAAACCTTCACCTTTATAACCCATTTTTTCATAATTTTTAGACCAACATTTTCTTTAGCTTTTGCAGAATCAAAATTATCAAAACTAACAAGATCATTAGACTCATTAACATTTTTATCTCTATCACAAATAACTTCAACAAAATTACATTTATCAAATGAAAAACACAAATATTTTGTACTACATGAAACATCACATGTTGATTTCTTTTCCTTCAAACATTCATTCTCTTCATTCAATCTTGATATTTCCTTTTTGTATAAACTATTCTCTTCTTCTAATTTTTCATATTTTCTTTTAATTCATCAACCAATTTCACTCTTTGTACTAGTTTCTCATGTCTTGTATTAATCTCATCAAACAATTTTATCTTTTCTTCTAGCTCTTTATTTCTCTCTAAATTTGCACAATTCCTTCACCTACCACTTATGTACTTCTTCCACAAACTTTAACCTATCCTCTAGCTCTTCAATTTTCTTTTTGTGATCACTAATTTCATTTGAATGTTTATATTTTTCTGCTTGTATCTGCACTTTACTTTTCTTCAATTCTATTAATTCTTCTTTTAAAAGATCTATCTCAGAAATTAGATTTACATTTTCTTTCAATACTCTTTTGCTTGGATTTCCTATTGTAACAAACGATTAAACTCACCTTACTTTTTCTTTCTTGATAAAACTACAACGATTTCTTCGTTTGGTAGCTTCGCGTTCCTACAACCTTTCTCTTGCAATATGAATGTTTTCTTTTACAAATATCTTAAAATGATGAACATCGATCTCTTTTTCTTCTGTGACACTTTGACTGTAGTGATCTTTATTCTTTTCTCTTAGGCAGTTGTTTCTTTTACTTCATACTTTTGACAATGATCTTAGTGACTTGCCATATCCTTTGTGAAAAACTACAATTCCAAATTTTTTTGAATGACGATGATCTTGGCTGGTGAGTTGCGGCTCCTTCTCGAAACTGTGATATCCTTCAATACTATAATAATTTGTTCAATTTTTTTCACAAATGGTGACAAGTGATCTCCCAAAAATCTCCTTCAACTTGGCTCTGATACCACTTTGATGGTGGGTAGAGGCATGAAAATAATAAACACCAATGTGCTATGACACATAATAAAATTTATTTCTATTGCTTGCTTGAAATGTTTACAACCACCTCCTTTTACAAAGCTCTCAGGAGTATACAACAATCTCTAGAATTTTCTTCACATTTCTTTCTAGTCTTTTATCACCGACATTCTAGATGGATAATTTAATACAAATAGTGGTGGTAGAAAGAGAATTCAATGCAATTAGTGGAGTTGGAAGCTAGTAGAAATTATCAAAACATCTAGCACATTCTAACAAAAATTTTCACTTTGATACCAAATGATGGTGAAATGCATAAAACTAAATTGTATGTTAGTCGCACAATACATCAACATATATAGAAAGGAATAGGAAGCAAAAGGTGTGTTAGTAATTGACAACTAGTTCAACCAACTGAAAGATAGATAGTTACAATGAAATATATAAATATTTTCCAACAAAAGTAAACCCACACTAGCTACTACAATCCTCAATAAAAGTGAGAGAATACCTAGCACTTGAAATGGAAGGGTAACTTGGTTAATATAAATTACTATCAATGAATTGGAGTGAATGATTGGATCTCCATGCTTTTCCTGAATCAAAAGGATCCTGATAGAGTTTTCCTAACATACATCCTTCACATACATCCTTATAAGATAAAATATTTGTTAATCCTCTAACCATATTCATTATAAACATGTATTGTAATTATTTATAATTTATATGTCCAAGTCGAGCATGCCCAGATTTTTATTTATAATTACTCTAATAAACAAAATCATGGGAGAGTGTGCATTCATTATCAACAAACCCAATAAATTTGAAGAGACTCTCTTTATGGTCAATTTTTCTAATTGCAATAACATTTTTTGGTTCTTTTCTATCTCTAACAACTTGATCAATAGTAATAAAAAAATCACATCCAACTTGAGAAATTTCATATACTGCAATAAGCTTCAACCCTAGTCCTTCAACCAATAACTTGTTTTAAGTTCCATTTGTTGTACACTAATAGTCCATGTTCCTAAAATTGACAATTTTATTTTATTGCCAATGCTAATTTCTTGATCTAAATTATCTTTTTCATAAAAACCCACAAATAAGGATCTATTACTAATCATATGAAAATATGATCTTAAATCTAAAATGCATTCTATTATAACACATTATTTATTAGAATCTGTGATTGGGTGAAAACACAGTCCCAAAAATGAGCAGCAACACAAAATATGCAAGAAAACACCTAAACACCTAACACCTCAAGATGGGCCTAGTTGGATTCAAAAACAAAGTAAAGATAACAAATGGAGCTGATTTACCTTGTTTTGAATTGATCCTTTGGGTGGCCATTAATTTTTTCTGTTGTGTATGCTCCTTGGATGGCAAAAGATGCATGTGTGGGATGTAAGATGGATGGAAAATACGTGAGAATGGATGCAAATGCAAGTATTTTGGCTAAGTATGGCTCAAATCAAAAATTTGTAAAACTTTGGCTAGCACAATGATCTCCTCCCAAAAGTGAGAGAAAAGAGGGGGTATTTATGGAGAATTTGGAATTCTCTAGAGAAATGGACAGTTGAGATTAAACCAACATGGCTAAGATGTAGGGCTATGGTGAGTTGAGAACTCACAAGCCCTCACATCTTGACATGTGGCATGTGAAGTGGCTTGAGAAATAGTATGTGGACATGACATGGAGATACTACATAGTACCTTGGGATTTGGACAAGATCTCCTCATAAAGGACGTCCTTGTCCCCATGTGGGTGAGAGGACATGTGAGGAATTAAAAATTCCTTGAATATCCACATGGGAATGAGAGAAAGAATTTAAAATTCTTTGAAATGCATTGGGCGATTAAATGTGAATTAAAAAATCACATGGGGAAAGGGGTGCCTTCTCCAAAAGGAGAAATCCTTTAATAAGGTTAACTTAGGAAACATTCCATAAATGACATGGAGATTAGGTTGACCTAATTTGGTGATTAAGGCTGTGCAAGTACCTGATTAGACAAATTAATGACATATTAGAGGCAAGTGGGAGAAGGGGAAGAGTTCACATGTGGCTTGATGTGACAAGTCAAAGATCACATGGGGAAGAGAAAAATGAATTTAATATTCCTTGGAAGGATAAAAGGAATTAAAAATTCCTCGAGAGGTTGATTAGACTAGTTAATGAAGGATTAGAGGAGGGTTAGGTGGCTAAGAGAGATTAGAGGCCAACTTGAAAAATTTGGAGGATGTGACACATCCTAATCAAGGATTAGGCATGTGCACATCCCTAATGATGAGATTAGGAGAATAATTAGGATTAAGAAAGGGATGTGACATGTGAGGAATTAAATAAATGTCATATTTATTTAATTCATTTGATGAAAAGGAGGATTAAAGAGGTAAACTATTTTTTTATTAGTTAAATACCTTAGGTATTTGGTATAATTAAGGATATTAATTAAATAATAGTGATATTACTTAATTAATGCAAATAAGGGGATGCTTAGACGAAAGGGGATAAATTTGGATAAATTAAGTGTCCAAATTTAGGTGTCTACATTTTTCCCCTCTTTAAGATGGTGTTATGAAGTAGCATCATTTCAAAGAATATTAAAACATAGAACCTAGAAGAAGATGGTTAGATTGGGAAAGATGCCCCAATCATTCAAAGGAGTGAATAGGAAGGGAAAACATGATGAAAATTAGGGATGAAGGATTCCCCATCGAGAGGACATGTGGGTTCAAGAGAACACAGGTGTGCTCTCAAAATGGAGGAGATGATGCAAGGGGTAACTGAGGAAGATGATGCAAAGTGATGGGTAAGAAATGATGAAAAGGTGTCAGGAGATTGGGAGGGGAGAGTGATGAAGGAAGAATGGATGGGGGGGATTTTGATAGATGAGAGGATGGAGATGAAATCCAATCCAAATGCAATTTTACATCTTTAGGAGCACTGAGTTTTTCTATAGCAGAAGACACAATACACCAAGGTATAAAGGACCAAGGAAGATTAGTGTCTAATGCATGAAACAAACACATCAAACCAGAAGGCTATCCCGACACCCCAAAGTCATGATGACCTTGGTTGGGCCAGGTATTGGGATAACCACAAGAACAAAAGGATGCCCCAACATAACACAAGACCTTAGGGATCTTGGTGGGTACTACATGGGACAACCAAGAAGACAACAACAAAGAAAAGATCAAGATATGCCCCTATGTTGACTAGTCAAAGCACACCATGATTTGATGGATCAAGGCAACCATGACAAGTGATGATAGGGAGCTCAAATGATAAACAAAATCAAAAAGCATCAAAAGATCACAATCAATTTCAAACGTCCTTTGCCATAGGATCAAGGGGATGTATGGGATTGATGAGGTCTGTTAGGAAGGATGCATTATGTTGAGATTGATGATGGATGCTAAACTAAAAGATCGATATGATGTAGGATATTCAAAACTGATTGGATCTACTGATACTAGTGGATCTCGTTTGTTAAGAACCAGCTACATAAGGGAATAGCTTGATGACGTGACACAAGAGACATGACACAAGATAGGATACTGATGCATCCTAGGGACCTAGGGGCTTGGGGGACGATCAAATATTAGCCTTTCCTACATGAAAGCATAGAGCCCTTGTAGTTCGATAAAAGGATAACGACAGACCATGATGGACACTTCAATGGATGACAGGATGGAAAAAGAAGAAAGACCGATGATAGATGATAAAGGATCCCTAGGGGAAGATCAAATGATCGACCTTGCCTATGTGAAAGCGCAGGGGAAATGTAGTTCAACAAAAGGCCAAAGACAAATGATGGATAAAAGATGATGAGATAACCATGACAAGCGGATAAAATGATGGGACCGATATGATGAGACAAGATACACCTGTTGGATTGGATAGGATGATGGTGATCACGAAGCTTAGGGATGGGATAGCTATCCAAATCATCAAAAGATGAATTGGGGGGATGATATAATGGAGAGATGAGGGACAAAAAAGGAGAGGAGATTGAGAAGATGTGCAAAAGAAGTAGAAGTGATGACAATAAGATAGATGGCATTGGATTGTGTGGGGAGTAGCCTATAGCTAGATACTAATGACAAGGGATTATGAGATGGGATGAGGATAGAGGATTGGGGGAGGAAAAGGATTGTTTAGATGGATTGGATAGAGGGATAAGGATGTGGATGAGGAAAAGGTTACCAGATGGATAGATGAAAAGGGAAGCTATGATGGAAGGATAGGAAGATAAGGATGGGGAGATAGATATAAGGATTGTTTGGAGGGATAAAAGATAAGGATGGGGATATGGATATAACGATAAGGAGATGAGGATAGGGAAATGGAAGGGATTTCTCTAATGGAATGAATGATGTCTCCAAGGACTATATCACAAAGGATGGTAGATGCCCCCACTCTAGATATGTCATGTGCGAGGAGGCATTAAGGATGCAATAGAGAAGGATAGGAAAATAAAGGAGTGACATGGATGAAGATAGGATGCATGGATAAGGAAGGGAGATTGAGGATAGCATGATGGGTGGATAAGGAAGGTAGACGAGTGCGAATGAGGAGTAAGATAGTGTGCAGATGAGGGGAATGTATGCTAGGAGGTGTCCAAAGCATTTTTATATGTTTTCCCCTATCATTATCAAAATAACAAGGAGGATGGAAGGTTTTGGATAAATGAGATATGCCAAGGAGGATGTGTAAGATAGGTAGGATGGAGGGGATGAATGAAAATGGTGTATAGCAAGAAGATAGGTGCATAGCTGAAAGCATAGCAGGAAGCATAGCAGATGGATGGGATGCATATCAAGAAGCTCCCCCAAGTGCAGATGGCAATTTACGCATAACGCTTGTTTGCTAGGTTTTCATCATGGTACTTATCCAAGGTGCTTTTTTGCCAAGTTTTCACCATTGGACAGATTATTTCTCTTTACATTTTTCTTTTTTTATTTTTTTTATTTTTTTGAATTTTTTTTACTTTTTGAATTTTCGGTATTTTTGACTTTTTTCAATTTTTGGACTTTTTGGATTTTTTGACTTTTTTGAATTTTTTGACTTTTTTTGATTTTTTGACTTTTTGGATAGCATGCGGAAGGAGATGGATAAGGATAGGAAGGTGAATAAGTGGATTTAGAAGACATGCAATAAGGAGATGGATGAAGGACTCAAGCATCAAGTTCCATACAAGGTGTTAAGAGCCCATATTCGAAGTGATTGTTGGACATTGGTACAATCTTATTAGGATAAGTGTATTATGCGAGAGGATGAATTAGAGGGATTTGATGGGGGAGATATGTGGGGTAATGGATGGGGTGCTGGAAAGGGTATGGATAGAATGATGGGGTGGATGTGTGATGGGGTGGTGAGTTTAGGACCAATGTTGGCACATATGGTGATGAATGTGAAAAGATAAGAGGATTAATCGATGGAGAATGTGGGGATAATGGAGGAGATGGAATATTGAATTTCGGGACATAAGGACCCAAAATAGATTTAGGAGAGGGTGGATGAAAATTATTAGTTTTTAGATGAGAAATGTTGGATGTTGTTATAGATTTTTCATTTGAAGGCATTGCATCTTTTTTCTTTGGGATCCACATGGTTTTGGTCTTTGCTTTGGTGGGCCTTTGTGGCCTATAGATTTGATTTGATTTGGATTTAGATTTTTCCTCTCTTCACCATGTCTTTTAGAGGGGACATGGGGAGCGTTAGATTCATGTGGATGTTTAGATTTATGTATTTTTACTTTAGCATCCAAAGTGCTTTTAGTAGCAAGGGGATGGGTGCAAGGATATGGATGATGTATAGCAATAGAGGTAAAATTATGAGGATTATGTGTAGATGGAGAATGTGTACGTATGTGCCTTTGTTGATCCTGATTAGGGAACATGTGAGAGGGATATTTATGATGGATGACATGGATAGGTGTTGGATGGATGAAAGGATGAGATGGAGGAGGTGATTTTGGGATATACAGACCCAAAGCAGACAGAGTGGGTGGAGGGACATAAGAACCCAAGATGGATGGAGTAGATGAAGGATGGGAGATTGTGGATGGAGGGATGTAAGGACCCAAAATGGATGGAGCAGATGGAGGAGGAATATGGATGGTTGTTTTGAGGAGATACGATAGAGGAGGAGGGATGGCAATATATGATATGGTGGAGCGATGGGAAGAGCCAAAATTTCTTTTGGAAAAGGCTCGTTGAGGACGTCTAGAGGTTGTACCAACATCTTTAGATTGTGAGTCTCAGGAAATAGGTCCAAGACCTTGCATGCAAATTTTTTCTTTTACTTGGATGCATTCTAAAATACCTTCCTCATGCAGGCCTAGACCTTTTCCTTGATAGTTCATTTTCTTGAGCATGTGATCCATGATAGGATTTGTGTTATTCTAAAAACATGATGTGAGTCCATTATTAGGTGGAGGATGATGGGTGGTATATACGCTATTTTTTTCTTTTGCGAGGATGCCACCATGCAAGAATGTGAGAGTACCAAGGTTAGATGCAAGCAGTGTGGGGATATCATTTTTAGGCGATGATGTGGGATCATGAGAGGGAGATGATGGGATAGTAACATTTGGATGGGTGGTATCAGGAGAGGGAGTAGGGGATATGATAGGATCTAGATTTGTGGTAGCAGGCTCATGTGATGGAGATGGAGATGGAGGAGTGGAATCTTGAATGGAAAGGGGATCATGGAATGGAATGGATGGGGGACAATGATCTTGAGGTGGACTAGATGGGATGATAGGATCTTGATCTGGAGAAGGGGATATGTTGGCATGCTTTGGATTAGGCTCTTGGCATGACTCATTGTGTGCGGGAGGCATGATTATGGAGTCTTGGAGGGATTCTTCAAGTGGGGAAGATGGAGGGATGGAGGATTCAAAACATTCATCAGAATGGATTTTAGTGAAACTAGGAGTGGAAGAAGTGGATTGGATTTCGGTGTCATCGATGGGTTCGATGACTCTCAGAGTAGGAAGTGGGTGTTCAATGGATTTGGTAGATGTGATGGTAGGAGATGGGGGCTCAGTGTATTTAGAGGATGTGATGGTTTCGATGGTTTGAGTGGTGCTACAGGTGGTATCATCAATGATAGGTGTTGGGTGGAGAAGGGTCTCGTCACTAATGACCATGGATGATGGGTTGGGACAGCATGATTCCACAACTTTAAGGTGTTGAGTGGGAGATGTCTTCTTTGTTATAAGTCCTCGGAGAACTTCCGGAGTGAGAAACT
This sequence comes from Sequoia sempervirens, assembly GCA_007258455.2. Lineage (NCBI taxonomy): Eukaryota > Viridiplantae > Streptophyta > Pinopsida > Cupressales > Cupressaceae > Sequoia > Sequoia sempervirens. The sequence continues at coordinate 1,079,270,096 of VDFB02271358.1, read as the reverse complement.
TGAATACTCTAGGCCGAGATGGTGTGGTAGTAGTGGATGAAGGATTATAGATTGGTGGGGGATTAGGACTAGGGATTGGTGGACTAGGATTAGATGGGGGAATGGGATTGGATGCAAGACTAGGGAAAGATGGGGGATTAATATTAGATGAAGGATTAAGATAGGGGTATTGGAATGGTGAATTAGGACACAAGGATGCGGGTGGTAGATTGTAGTTAGGGTATTGGGATGGTGGATTAGGATGGGAAGATTGAGATGGCGGATTGAGATAGGGAAATGCGGATGTAAAATTAGGATAAGAAGATGTGGATGTTAGATTAGGATAGGTTGGTGTGGATGTTGGATTAGAATAGGAAGGTGTGAATGTAGGATTAGGGTGAGCAGATTGGTATGGAAGATTACGGTAGTGGGTATATGCGGATGAAGGATTGAGATAGGAGGATGTGGATGGGGGATTAGGATAGGGATATTGTGATGGTAGACTAGGATAAGAGGATGATGTAGATGAAGGATATGATGGGTATGATGGATATCCCTTGTCAAAGGTAGCATAAGGAGCATGATTAGGCATGGATGAAGACACAATGGGATAACTCGAAGGGGTGATTGGATTTTGGAAAGTGGGTGGAGAAAGCTTACTAGCAATGATAGTGTCAAGGGGATCTGTGTCATATTCTTCTCAATCGACAAGACTTTTGTTATCGTTGTCAACGTAATTAGGGTTTCCCTTGACTACTATTTATGTAGGATACAGATTCATGATGATGAAAGGATAAGGAGGATGGATCAAAGATTTTGGGATGGGAACAGACTAAATCTCAAATTGGGATTTAGGTTAAGCTTAGATCGGGATTGGATTTAAAGCTCAAATTAGGATGATTGAATGATGCAATGGGATTGATTCTGATGATCAAATTTGATTACCAAAGGATGACCTCGACACCGAATCTACTTTGAGATGGAAGTAGATTGATTGGGTTGAAGGTGATTAGATAGGATGTGATTGGATTAGATTCGATAAGATCGATCGATGATTGATAAGATTAAATGATGGATTGGATAGGATGATGAAAGGGATTGGAAAACCTCGTTCATAGATTACCCTAGGTGACTTAGGATACTGATTGATCGGATTAAAGGACAAATGGATGATTACAGCATCGAATGATCCACTTTGAGATTGAAAATTGATTGATTGGGCCGATGATGATGATTGATTGACTCAGGACAAATGACAATCCTAAGCAGAAGTTGATGATGATGATCAGACCAGACACTTATGTCAATTTGGATAATAACCCGAGGTGAAGTTCAAGGGATTTTGATGGGGAAAATGATGATTTGATTGGAGAAACGGATGATAAAAATGGACAAAAGACTACTTAGAATGAGAGAAGGAGGTTCATAATAGATGAAAGATCACTCGGAACGAGTAAACAGATGATCGAGAGGGATGAACGACTACTCAAAACGAGTAAACGACCGCTCACAATGGATGAAGGCTTGGAATAGATGAAAGATTACTCAGAACGAGTAAATGACTGATCAGGATTGTTGAACGAGAGTTCAAAATTATTGAAGGAGGTTTGAAATGGATGAATGTTTATTCGAAACGAGTAAACGGATGATTGGAATGACTGAACGAAAGTTTGAAATCATAGGAGGTGTGAAATGGATGAATGTTTACTCAGAATGAGTAAACAGATGATTGGAATGGCTAAACGAGAGTTTGAGATGATAGATGAAGTTTTGAAATCAATGAATGTTTACTCAGAATGAGTAAACAGATGATCAAAAAAGAGGGAACGAATGTTCAGAATAGATGGATGAAAGATTGAAACAAGTAAATGATTTAACAGAATGAATGAATGAATGCTCAGATTAGGAGGCTGACTTGTGGAATTGATGAAAGGTTAAACATGACAAAATTGAAGAAGATGGAGGGAGGGATCTTAAGATTTGTTTCGATATCCAAAGATTTTGACTGCAGATGGACTAAAGCTCAGATTAGGATTATGGTTAAGCTAAGATTGGGATTAGATTAAAGATCAGATTAGGATTGGATTGAAGCCTAGATTAGAATGATTGGAGGATGTGATGGAATTGATTCTACACCAAGTTATGGGGTTTAAAGGATGTAAGGTGTTAACAATCAGATTTTTCCAAATTTGGTAATTTTTAAAAATTGTTAAATTTTGCCATTTTATGAAACTTCGTGGACATACTTTTGAGAGTCCAGTTTTTTTCCAAAAAATACCCAAAAATAAGATAGGATGAATTGGCAACTAACATCCCAAATCTGAGACATGCATTCAGAGTTATTAACGAAAATGATTTTTCAAAAACTAAAAAAAACACTAAATTGTGATTTTGAGGGTCAAGATGAAAGTTTGAGGCCTCGAAAATGTGGCAAAACGGGGTCCAACTAGTTGGGAATCCTCATGCCACCTCATAACGCAACCACCTGTTAAATTTCAACTTAAACAGACACCCGAGTCAAAAGTTATGGCCTCTGAAAGTTTCGGCATAAAAATCAAAACTCTTGAAACGAAGTCTAGGTGATTGGGATGGACAAATGTTTACTCAAAATGAGCAAACGGTGACTCAGAATAGATGAAGGACTCTCAGAATGAGGAAACGAGTGTTCAGAATGGGTGAATGATTACTCAGAAGATGAAAATGACAATCCCAAATGAAGGAATGACACCCAGAACTGCTAAACAAATGACCATAAAAGTTGTTTGAAGGTCAGGTCTGTCTGTCTAGAGGTCAAGTCCACCTATCTAGAGGTCAAGTTCACCTGTTTGGAGGTCAGGTCCACCCCTAAAGGAGGTCAGGTGCACCCCTGGAGGTCAGGTCCACCCCTGGAGGAGGTCAAGTCCGCCCTTGGTAAAGGTCAGGTCCACCCCTAGGTGAAAATGATCAAAAAATAGTTGTTTGGGCGCACGGAACAAGGAGATGGATGCTCAGAATGGATGAATGAGTGCTCGAAACAGATGAATGACTCTCGAAATGAGGGGAGGAAGATTTGAAATAGATGAAAAAGTACTTAGAATGAGTCAACGAGTGCTCAAAATGGATGAATGAGTAATCAAAATGAGTAAACGGTGACTCATAATGGATGAAGGACTATCGGAATGAGAAGATAGAGGTTTGGGATGGATGAATGTTTACTTGGAACAAGTGAACGAATGGTCAGGACGGCAGAACATGAGTTTGAAATGATAGGAGGTTTGAAATGGATAAACATTTACTCAATGAGTAAACGAATGATCGGAACAACTGAACGGGAGTTTGGAATGATGAAACAAGGTGTGAAATGGATGAATGTTCACTCAGAACAAGTAAATGAATGATCGAAATGGAAAAACAAGAGTTCAAGAGAATATACAAAGGTTTAAAATGGGTGAACGTTTACTCAGAACGGGGAAACAAGTGATCAAAATGGCGAAACGAGCATGTGAAATGATGAAATAGGTGTCTAGAATGATGAAACAGATGATAAAATTTACTAGTCAAGGGTCAGGTCCATTGTTGGGATAGGTCGGGTACGCCCCTGGAGGGCAGGTCTGCCTATCTGGAGGTTAGGTTCACCTGTTTGACAAAAGTTGGTCAAAATTTGCTAAAGCAGGCTAAAAAGGGGTTGGTTCAGAGGTTAGGTCCGCCCCTAGATAGGTTTAAAATTGAGTTTTGAAAGGAAGACCAAGGCAAAGGACCCAAAACACAGCAAACATCTATCAAAAGAATACAACTGAGTCAACATAACAGAAAATTACTGGTTTTGCACAAAGAAGATAATTCAGATAGCACAATCCTAAGACTAGTAGAAGGGGTATGGCTGACAAAGTCTTCTATTCTAGGATGAACATGCTTGCTAAAGAGTCCTCGATATACACCCGGTAGTGAGGCCCAAACTATGAACACCAACCTATTACAAGCGTGAGTCGAAAACCTTAGCGAGATACTAGAGGCTCGGACCAACTCTTCACATCATCCTGACACTTCACCAATTATGTGGTTGGATTGTGCTACAACTTTGGCTCTCCCCCCTTTATATACCCTACCGGTACGCGTGGTTGGGATCGTCCCTCGGGGTGATGAAATCCCCAAGCAGGTCCCCTAATAAAAGAAAAAAAGGGAGACACAAAAAATTGGTAAGCTATGATTTTCTCATCACCTAGGATCGCCAAAAGGCGCAAGGGGATTGGATACATCAAATAGCTTACCAAGAAGCACGACACACAAGATTAATTGAAACCCCTAGTTAAACTATGTGTCTAACTTATGCAAAACAACAAGCAGCAGTTGATGAATAACTAACCCTGCAAGGAAACTTATTAGTGATTCTTGTCCTTTCTTCTTGCCAAGCATTGATCAAATGCTTGCACAGACTCAAATAGGACACATTAGGAGGTCAGAAACACTTAAAATAGCCAAAAAAAAGTGTTGAAAACTAAAATTTCACCTTTTGAAAAAAGTTGTCCATGTCAAATCCGCCTGCCTGGAGGTCAGGTCTTCCTGTCCGGAGGTCAGGTCCGCCTATCTGAAGGTCAGTGAAAATTTTGCAAAAAATCATTTTCTGGAGTATGTGTAGGGTAGGTTCGCCCCTAGGCAAGGTCAGGTCTGCCTCTAGAGGTTAGGTCTACCTATCTGTAAGGTTTGGTCTACCCCTCAAGGTCAAGTCCACCCCTAGATGGTCGAGTCCACCCCTCTGTAGGTCGCGTCCCCCTTTTTGCAACCTGCACCTACAAAAAGTGAAAAAATAGCAAACGTGAAAGATATAGACCCATTTGTGGGTCCCACCAGGCATGACAGAAATGTGATTGGGTGAAAATGAGGTCCTGAAAATGAGTAGCAACACAAAATATGCAAGAAACCACCTAAACACCTAACACCTCAAGATGGGCCAATTTGGATTCAAAAACAAAGTAAAAATAACAAATGAAGGTGATTTTCCTTGTCTTGAATCGATCCTTTGGTTGGCCCTTGATTTTTGATGTTGTGTATGCTCCTTGAATGGTAAAAGATGAAAGTGTGAGATGTAAGATGGATGGAAAATAGGTGAGAATGGATGCAAATGCAAGTATTTTGGCTAAGTATGGATCAAATCAAAAATTTGCAAGAGTCTGGAAAGCACAATGATCTCCTCCCAAAAATGAGAGAAAATAGGGGGTATTTATAGAGAATTTGGAATCTCTAGAGAGATGGACGGTTGAGATTAAACCAACATGGCCAAGATGTAGGGCTATGGTGAGTTGAGAACTCACAAGCCCTCACATTTTGACATGTGGCATGTGAAGTTGCTTGAAAAAGATGATATGGACATGACATGGAGATACTACATAGTACCTTGGGATTTGGAAAAGATTTTCTCATAAAGGAGGTCCTTGTCCCCATGTGGGTGAGAGGACATCTGAGGAATTAAAAATTCATCAAATATCCACATGGGAATGAGAGAAAGAATTTAAAATTCTTTGAAATGCATTGGGGGATTAAATGTGAATTAAAAATTCAGATGGGGAAATGGGTGCCTTCTCCAAAAGGAGAAATCCGTTAATAAGGTTGACTTAGGACACATTTCATAAATGACCTGGAGATTAGGTTGACCTAATTAAGTGATTAAGGTTGTGCAAGTACCTGATTAGACAAATTAATAACGTATTAGAGGCAAGTGGGAGAAGGGGAAGAGTTCACATGTGGCTTGATGTGACAAGTCAAAGATCACATGGGGAAGAGAAAAAGGAATTTAGTATTCCTTGGAAAGATAAAAGGAATTAAAAATACCTTGAGAGGTTGATTAGGCTAGTTAGTGAAGGATTAGAGGAGGGTTAGGTGGCTAAGAGAGATTAAAGGCCAACTTGCAAAAGTTAGAGGATGTGACACATCCTAATCAAGGACTAGGCATGTGCACATCCCTAAAGATGAGATTAGGAGAATAATTAGGATTAAGAAAGGGATGTGAAATGTGAGGAATTAAATAAATGTCATATTTATTTAATTCATTTGATGAAAAGGAGGATTAGAGAGGTAAGGTATTTTTTTATTAATTAAATACCTTAGGGATTTGGTAGAATTAAGGATATTAATTAAATAATAGTGATATTACTTTATTATTGCAAATAAGGGGATGCTTAGACGAAAGGGGATAAATTTGGATAAATTAAGTGTCCAAATTTAGGTGTCTACAGAATCTAACGAAATGTATCCTCCATTAACTCTATCTTTATTTTAGGGTTCGAAAGTTACCTTTATATTTGATCTTACTTGTTTGGAGATGGCAAAAAAATGTTTGTTTGTCTTTCCTTCCTTTAACCTTTCTTTCTTAGGCTTGCATTGTTGTCTTTCATTGTTCTTCTTCTTGAATTTTTTTTTTCTATGTGGTTCTCTCCTCTATAATATCTACACATAATGAGTTTTATTTCCAACTAGTTTTATACACCATCATTTCTAGAAAAATAGTTAGAATCATCATCATTTCAAAATTCATTACATCCTTTATAATTCTTGAGATTTTTATCAATATATCTAGAAAATGATTTTCCCTTATTTGCATATGCATGATTCTTCTTCATTTATCCCTCTTTAATAAGTTGAACTTCTTCATATAAAACTAACTTACCAAATTTATTAAAAATATTGGGATTTAATTGAATTAACCCTTTTTCTTTGATTATTTAAATACCTTGTATGATGAGGGAAGCTTACTTTCAAACATTGTAATTAATTAAAAATGTTTTTTTTACATATTCAACACTTATTTTTCTTCAACTAAGTCTTTAAATATGTAACCCCATTAAAGTAATCAATAATTTTTGAAATTTTGAAAGATTTAAGCACACCAATTTTTGTTCTATACTAAACATACTAGCAATATTTGTATTATCATAATATTCTAAAATTTGCTATAGCTGTATGTAATTATCAACATTAACAAATCTTCTATTGATATTGGGGCTCAAAGCATTACCAATGATTCCTCTAGCTTGCTCCAACTTGCATTTTCATAACTCTTTTTCTTTTTTTTGTTGAGGTTCCCCAATCTCTTTATTCACTATGCTTCATTGAGTCTTTTGTCTCAAATCATTCTTTACTGCACTATTGCAATCTATGAAACAACTTCAATTAAGGATTGGAAAACTTTGATTTATAGAGCCCATATTAGAATAAATCACCTCTCAAGCAAATAGAATAAATCACTTTAAATCTTATCTCAGTAAACAAATATCAATCCAGCAATATCTTAGCCCTATTAGAAAATTTCTAGCTTTAGTACCATGTAGAAACAAACCAAAAATATATACAAAACAAACAAACAACAACAAAGGCCAAAATAGAGTATAAAATAGAGTGAAATGACTGAAGAAACTTATATTGATCTAGCTTTCTTGTTTATTCATTCCAACAATTAACAACATTGTTGTTTGTAATGAACAACCTCATATTTATAGATGAAAATTCTAAATTCTGAAACTTCTAGTATTCTTGAAAATTCTACAACTGAATGTTATTTTTTCTTACACTCTAATTGCTTCAACTTTCTAAAATATTCACCTTTTTAGGAAAATCTTCTCACTTTTTAGATTATCTTATTCCTTTAACATCATCTTCATTCCTGATTCTATATTATATAAATTAATTGAGTAGTCATACAGTGTCATGGACTTATCATGTTTTTAATAAAGTAAGCAACATTTACAGTGTGTTGTACCCTTTAAATGGAGAGCCCTCACGACAAAAAAAAAAAAATCTAATTCAAAACAGAACTTATCATGTTAAATTGTTGAAGTTGAGGTATTTGCACAACATAACTTGAATTTACTCATCTACTTTACATTCTGCTAAACCATAAGATGTTGGATAAATATTTGATTAAATTTCAATTTCGTAAAATGGTTGTCAAGGACTTTTGTGCTATTTATTGTTTCTGATTTATCCATCCCATATTCAGCAATTCAAATATCTAATGTACTTTGACCAGAGCATGAAATTGGGAACTCAAATATTCAAGATGGGACCCTCGTCTACGTAACTTTCCTTGTACTTTGTAACATTACGAAAGAATATTTAGGTAAGAGTTGTAACTGGCATCAAGCAGCCGTCGTAATTGCATTTGTAATTACAAAAGCCTGTCGTTGATGATTTTATCGACACTAAACAGCTGTCGTGTGGAAAGCTTCTTTGTGTTTCTACGGTGAAGATTTGGTGGTGTGAGGAACAACACGGAACCAAAAAAGAGAATCATAGATAGGCTTGCTGCCTATGAAGTACCAGATAAGATTATGACGTTATGAATGGGACAAAGTATCTTTTTCCTAAGCTTATGCTTGTATGACACCTCAAAAGTTTAGTAATGGTTATTCATTCGTAGTACAATAAAGCAGGCGCAAGCAAACTGGGACACGATACATAATGGCCAGAACGTGAGTATTCATTGTATGTCTATACGTCTATACGTAATCGTCTTTGTACAGCAACAAATCTTCTGAGTGAAGGTGACTAAATAAATAACCGTCAAGTTGTGTGATGATTTTTCAAGCTATAGGATCAGGCATACTGTTTTGAACGTGAGTTTTGACTATGTAGCGTACTGTTAATATTAATATCATTTTCAAGCTATAGGAGCAGCAGGCGGTAAATAGCCGGGTTTCTTTCTACCAAGGTTGAAATTGTTTAGGTTCCTCCATTGTTAAAATTATGTACACTCTCAAGATTTTAAATCATATCCTCTTCGCTTTATTTTGCTGATTAATTTTTTATTTTTTATAAAATTTAGATTAAGTTCTTTTTTCAGAATTATGAACAGGTGAGGTTAAGATGGAATCTGAATATTCAACAATAACAACATAATAGAAGTTTAAACCTTGATAGCAAGAGCCTCAAAGCTATAATTGATCTATCCTACTATGTCCTTTTATAGTAATTTGAATTATAACTTCATTTAAAATAATTCATATTTTCATATACATCTTTAAATTTTGATTTTTTTTTAAATTTTGAATTAGTACACCTGAGTTGGCCTAATGGAGGAGAACTTGTACTCTTGAGAGAGAGGTCACAAGTTCAAATCCTGCAGGAGGTAAGGTATGTGCATCTCGTATTGTGGAGCACGAGTTAGGTGCCCCCCTCATATTGGGAGTACGAGGAGTCCCATATACTGTAAGCCATCTATAGACCAAAAACAGACCGCCTGATATCTTGGACTATAAAAGGACCTTTCCTTTCCTTTCCTATAAAATCTATTAAATATTCATTTTCAATTGCCTTTCCACCTGATATTTTATCTCCTCCTCCCTTCTTTTCCTTCTCTTATTTTTGATGAATATCTTATTGTTATAAATAATATAAATATATTATTAAATAATAAGTAAAATCAGTCTCTAATCAAGATAAACAAAAATGAACAGCTTTACTACCTCAAACTAAAATAAAAAATAAAAACATGACAAGAAAAACAAGTAGAAATAAACATGTTGGTCTAACTCATTATTATGGTTTGTATATAAATAATAAAAAGATATTGAGAAGGTTTTAGAAAATTATATAGCAATTTGAATAAGAATAATTTCTTTTTAAAAGGGTATTTTAAGTTAATTGATTCAAATTACATGTATACACTTAACTATTTTAGAGTAAATAATAATAAATTGAATTGGAGCTAGATATATTACAAATATAAATTCTTATTATTTTTACAAGTCAATAAGAAGGATAAACCCCTCATATTTAAAGTCAAGTAATTACTCTCTAATGAAAATGTTCTAAAATCTATATATCTCAGGCTGAACAAATTGCCTTCACAACTCTTGTCTATTATATGCCAAAATGGTTATGAAATAGTGTGAATCGTGATAGGTTTGCACTAATCTTTATAAGAGAAATATAGTGAAAATTAAAGGAGCATACAAGAAATGTAAAGAATATGTCATATTATATTGATATTACATAAATCTATAATATATTATAGACGTCATGCTCAAAATTATATTCCTATGATCAAGTAAGAATAATCCATCCACTTGATTTATCGAAGAACCATAAAGTACAACCACATGTGCATGAATTTTTTGACAAAGGATCACTAGTCAATAGACAAACTAAGAATTTGTACAATAAGAAATATTGATACAATAGGTTTTTAGCTAACTCTCTTATAATATATTTGAAAAATGCAATGCATGTTTGGTGCACTTTCCATATAGTTAGGGTTGTTCTTCGAAGATACAATTCTAAAGAAATACCTTATCACATGCATGTAAACATAGTTTTTAATAACTAAAACATGACCCAATTTATTACTTTAATACTATTAGGAGGAAAGAAGGTAATTCAACTTATGTGGCATGGGAATGTATCGAGGATTTAGAAGCATGCATAAAAATAAGGTGAAGTTTTTACATGTGGTTTTCGAGATTCTTTATAAATAATTATCTAATAGTCAACTAGAAGAAATATAATTCACTATGTTTATCATCCTATAGGTTTGAAACTATCTTATTTCATATTTACATAGTCTTATATTATGCTTGAACCTCACAATCCGAAGGGAGATCACTTACACCAAATTCTATTTTACTATAAAAACCGAAATAATGACCATACCATGGTCATAAAGTCTTAGTAAAATCTAACCTAGGTTTCCTAAAACCAACTACTTTAGACATATTTTCCTAATTTCATGAATTACCTACAATAATCATGAGTTATCCTTATAAATTTTATATTTCAATTTAGATTAATATATACTATAATTAATATATTTTTTGTTAGGTGGATTTGTTTATTTCTATGCAAAAGGCTATGAGTTCTAGATATATCCTCTCTTTTAAATTTCTGTATTCTACATGGTAGCATGATTTTCATAATTCTTCTAGGTTTTATATACTAATGCTTTATGTATGGTATGGAAATCAAAAAGTCTTTTTTTATTATATGTAAGTAGGGTAAGTTACTTTAGTTGATGGGGTACAAATAATAAAGAGATATTAAAATACAACATAAATGATAGATAAATGGGAGGTATTATTAATTATTTTTATGTATGAAAATAGTTTATCAAAAGCATAAAATTGAAGGGTTAAAATTAAATTAAGGGTATTTATTAGGACCTAATTAAAAATATGTCATTACATTAGTTTATTAAGTAGCTACTGATGGTTTGGTCCATGTGTTGGATATATATGGTTCCAATTACCCATAATGATCATGTGGATTAGATATGGCCATATGTCAAATATATTTGTAACCAAATTAAATTGTATAGTGGTCTAGGTGCATGTACATTGCACATTTGTATGTTTTGTACAATGTAAAGAGTATTTTTAGGAGTTAAAGATGTTATTTAAAAAAAAAATTAAAAATGAAGTTGTATGGCATTCTTGAAAAGTGATTGTTTGGATGTCTTTGCACTCTTTCATGATAGAGTGTTGGAATAGATACTTATGTAGATAAACATGAAGCTAATATAGAAATTATTATTCATTCATAAATCATCTCGGCTTAGCATTTTACACAAAAGTTAATATTGTAACATTACGTAACCTTGTATTCAAATAATACACATGAACATAAGTTCCGTAGAGTTGCACATAGACCATTCACCCTTTCATATAGAGTAATTGTCTCCATTGCATCTATTATGTAGTTAAATTTTATTTTATGTTGTAAAAAAAAACTATTAGTCATTAATATTTTAATTTTTCTATCTATCACCACTTCCTTTCTTATAGAGTAACATTTATATGCATTATAAAATAACCTAAATATGCATGTTTTGAAAGTAGGAAAAGTTGCACCCACTTTTCTAGAGTAACATATTCTTTGTCATGTAAATGAAATGGAGGTACCAAAAAATAAAGTGGGATGCATTATATGTGGGGCTTGACTTTTTTTTGTGTGTTTCTATAGATAACTTGTACATGTCATTTTTTAAAGCTCTTATGAATCTCAAGAACTAGTTTTGATCTTAATATTCATATGTTTACCTATGAACCATTGAATGTCTAGATTTTTTTAGTGTTTCTATAGTTAAAATCATGGTTTCAAATAAGCATTCTTCTGAATGATGAGTAAACCTTATTTCTCTAAACTTATGCTAAAAAAAGAGGGTATCATCAAACACAATTTTCTTTGTCGAGTGAATTTTTTCTCTATATGGAAGAGATATAATTAAATATAGTAAATAATATTAAATTCAATGATCTAAAAATATGTTGACTACATGAAGAAGTGATTTTTTACTATAAAGTATTGAATTTGTATTACATAGGCTTATTCAAGACACTAGAAGAAGCACTTTGATGTGTCTATTTTTGGCATGGTAGTAACTTGGTATAGTTTAACTTATATATTAAATATTATTATGAGGATAAACAAGATCCACATGCCTTTCATCTTAATGAGAGGTGTATCATTTAAGAGCATGTGCAAATGTTATGTTCTACAAGAGTGAACCTATATATATACTTATATTTTGAAAATTTGTACCTTATGAATAATTAATTATTCATACAAAACAATTGTGAGCACTATGCTTTATGCCAATCAACCATGAATTATGATTTTCTCTCTCATCGTATGTAGTATGAGTGTTGTTTGATTTTACCTGAAATGGACGAAAGAAGGTTCGCACCTATAATATGTGGACTAAATATCATATTTAGCTAACTAACTTTTGTATTGATAGAAGCTAATCATGAAAAAGTACTTTTGGGTGAACATAGATCTATGTGCACTTTTTGCATATGTATTTTCTTTCACAAGAGATATTTAGGGCCTTCACTTAGAGATTGTGTGTTGGGATATAATGATGATCTAATATCTATTAAAACAATCAACAAAAATGGTAACTTTCTCTTTGAGTTAAGAGCATGATTATTTTTAAAATAGTACATGATAAGAAAAATGGATCATAGGAGACATCTTTGCTCAATTTTTTAATAAGTGAAGGTCTATAATATCTTAGATCTCTTCCCAACATCTACGAAAGACCTAAATTATTGGATTCATGTCTTACAATGTATTCAAAAGAGAGTCCCAGTCTAAGCACTCTTTACAATCACATTATATATTTAACTAATATTTCCCTCTTCTTTATTAAAGGATACTTACACATGTAGATCATTTATTTCACATATATTGAAGTTGTTCCACGAAAAAATTAGGATTTGCAAGATTCCTAAAATTCCTTTTATTCTTCCATTCAATTATTTTATTTTGATTTTCCTAGATGAATAATAATATGCTAATATTTTTGACATATGTGTCAATAAAATTAAAATATTTATATTATAATCCTAATGTGGAATCACCTGGAACTATTCTCTAGACTATAAGAATTACGATGATATAGGAGATCTAAAACAAGCACAATGAACAATACAACTATTATATTTAGATGACCCAAATTACAATGAGTAAAAAGCCTTGCATATATCGGCAAGGATGATGCAATCCATTTCTATGAGCTAAATTTACAATTGTCCCATAATTGGGAAAAAAAATGTAGACAAGTTTCCTATAGGTGTCAACCTTAGGAATACTTGGAGTGTGCAAATCACCAACCCTTATGACCAAGTCATCAACTTTGTGTGTCAAGTGTTGACTGAACTTTGAGGTGAGATGGAAAGTCTTCCAAACTCAAAAGGTATATGAATGAGGTTTATCAAATAACTTGGTAACCTCAAGAGGCTTAAAGGCTACACATTCAGTTAGACAAGATGATGTCTAACCTCATCAACCTAAGTACACTTCAGTATATTGAATAGATTAATTATTCACACTAACACCCCCCTTAAGTGATACTTGGGGAAACCCTTATGCCAAATCATGCATCCAAGAAAAGGTCAAAATTTCCATGAACCATACCAAGAAGCTAAATATTTGTTGAAAATAACTAGTAAAACCTTTCAAATAGCCAAAGAAAACCACTTTTAGGTGAAAATCAAATTGCATGGAACTCTAAACTAGACTTGGTGCAAGCTTTTGGGAAGGATTTTTGTTGTATGGCTTTGATACCAACCTCTAGTAAATATATGTATGCAAATCCATTCCAAGGTTATCAAATCCATTGAAATCACAGTTGTGGCCTCAACTTGATCAAAATGAGTCCTATAGGAAACTCCTAGTGCCCACCAACCTGGTCAACCTCCTACAAGCAAGATTCCAAAATTGGTGTGATTTCCCTATTGAGGATAGTCAAATGCCCACTATTTTTTCTCTTTCTAAAGATGGAAAACTTTTGTACTAACCACTATAATTTATGCTTAGCCATTTGTGGTTATCTAACTTTCATGGTTTAGCTAAAATTTCTACATAGTGGTTTCGATCAACCACAAGTGTTTGTAAAAATAAGGATTCTTTTTTCAATTTTTTTCTTCGTTGAAAATTTCTAAAAGAGGAGTCACATCTTTCTTTTGCAATGAATTTAGGAAAAAGGGGTGGGGGGTCGTAATTGGGGTTTAATTTTTTGTTTTTTAATCTTTTCTGAGCTTTGCAAGACATAAATTAATCTATGTTTTCTTAATCAACCTCATGACCATAAATTAGTAGAACTCAAATAGAAAATAATTTTGTAAATTTGATCATATAAAGTGAAAAAAATATTGAATGTGCGTTCCTTAGGGGGGGAATTTTTGAAATTACCGTACTTACACTGAGTTATAAAGTGTAATGGGGGGTTGTATCACCACAAAAATGGATCCTCAAGAGTCTTACCTCATGTGAGTGTGCCTTGGAGCACACCCTTTTTCAATTCCTTTTACATCTCTACATTCCTTGCACACTCTCCATTTTAGTTGGTTCTCCTTATATTCTCTTAGCATTAAGGAGGGACTATGATGTGTTATGTTAATGCTTCTTTCAATGACATTTTGGAAGAATCTTCTTCATTTGGAAGGTCTCATGAACCTTCTATCTTGATCTATCATATGGGGGATTTATTTCAGTGGATCATATTTTGATATTCTAGTAACCCTAATCATAGTGTGAGTGTCTAATCTGCAATCAATTTCAAAGAAACATCAATCAAGTATTAAACATGTTACAAGTCAAACAAAACACTCCCTATGAAATTCTTTGATCAAGAAGACAAGAAAACATGATAAAAACTTGGAATTAGCAAAACAAAGCATGTAATCTAGTCTAACTTAAGGAAACCACTATCCCATAGGGGGAGTGGTGATCCTTTGATGTGAAAAGGAAACCCTTTCCCAATCCCTTTGATAAGATTTGATGTTGAATGTGATTTAAAGTGTTGAATTGACTCCAAATGATGATGACTATGCTCAAAATAGATGAAAATGATGAAATGCTAAGTATGGAAATGTCTATAGTGATAGTGATTGAAGTTGTGGATCCATATTGTGAAGAGAATGCTTCTATTTATAGAACTCAAGGGTTGAAGAATGAGAGGATTTGGTGAATGTGGGATAAAATGGGAGCCAATGAGAATGTACCAAGTCTCACAATATATTGGAGGAAGGTGGAGCAAATTTTGGGAAATGTGTGAGTGCAGAAGGATGGAGGAGAAATAAATGAGAATGGTTGATGATTTGAAAGGTTGTAAGAGGAATTGAATGAAAATGGTTGGAGATGTGAGAGGATATAAGAGAAGTTATTGTGGATGTGAAAGGTTTTTGAAAACGTTTGGAGTGAAATTGAATGAGAGGTGGTTGGGATGAATATTCCTTAGAATATGCCTTTGTCAGGATAAATAGAGGAATTAGTTAATTAAAAGAAATGAATTTTATGTGCAACCTAGTTAGTTGACCATGGGTTGATTTAAGTCTTGAGGAGTTAAAATCTAGAGGATTTATTAATGATGATTAAAAGGTGATTGAGGATTAATTAATTTAAAATTAATTAATTCGAAGGGGTTAGGAGATTCTGACATTTGATTTTGATTAATTTAATCAAATGAGAGGAATTATGGGAATTTAATTAAATAATTGAATTTAATTAAATATGATGAATATTAGTTAGAAGAAGGGGTGAATTAATCTAATAAATTTAATTATTTGATTAGTAGCTAAATTTTCTAAATTTAACTAAATAATATTTCTCTAAAGTGATTTAGGAATAAATGGTGTTATTTAATTAGAATCAGATGCATAGTATCAATCAGGACTATTTACATGTCTACATTTTTTCCCTCTTTGAAGTGAGGTAATTGTTGCATTGGTTTAAAGAATAGCACTGCCATGATCAAAATTCTTTTTTCTTTTTTTTTTTTTCAGATGCCCACTAATGCTCCAGTGGAAGAAATTACACTGCTACACTACCCCCTCGAGAGATCAAGTAAAAAATTCATAATTAGGTCAAGCTCATGCAAAAGGTTTAATAATGATTTAGGTGCAGGAAATAGCCCATGAGATGTGAAAAAAAGCTCACAACGATGAAAATGGGACAAAAAAAGCTTTGTTTGGCAAAAAAATGGATTAATGGGTTCAGAAACCCCTAAAAATACCCTCAAAAACCCTAAAAATACACTCAGAAACCCTAAAAAAATGCATAAATAGGGTTAGAGGGGTCATTTTCAAATCATTTGAACACCTATCCTTCTAGAAATCTTGACTTTTTTCTCTAAGGTGCTAATGGAATGGCAACTCGTGTGCTTCCAAGACATTGAATGGATCGAGTTCATGAAGTCCAGCGGGCTCAGGATGTTGGACCCTCGGTATGCCTTTCAAAACTTTTCTCTTTTTTTTTTCATGTTTTTGATGCATTTATTAGGGTCCAAGTACGTTGACCAAAACTGGTACTGTATGGCATCGCTTTCATTACGAGTGGCGTCGCCTTTGTGTATGCTGACACACATTTTCAACATAGCATCGCACGATGCTAGAGGGTTCTAGAGTAGCACAAAAATTGTCGACTCGCCTTTGCAAGATGGCATCAAGTGACCTAAAAAGAGTCTGGTGTCACCTAAGAATGTCGACTCTCTTTTGAGATATAGCGTCACTTTTTATTTTAGCATTGCTTTTGCAAAATTACAAAGCTTTTCTTTTGCAAAAGTTGACTCGCCTTTGCTTTTGGGGGATTTTTTAGTTTCAAAAACACACTAGGCCTATTAAATTTGATGTCGTGGGCATTTTGGATGCAGCAGGTCCTACCAGTGCTCCACTCGAACTAGCACAGGAATCATATTTTGCATCGAAGAAGACACCCAATGGATGAGGCATTTTTCTTTCTTGGTTCGATTGGTTTCTGACATGTGGCCTAGATGCTCGAGTTGAGGACACACCTTGCGATGATGATGACATTAGTAGAGAGATGGAAGAGCAAGACCTCCTTGTTCCATCTTTTGACCGAAGAGGCTACCACGACTTTGGAGGACATATGGTGGATCCTGCGGATCCCAATACATGGCGAGTGTGTCATATATGATGTCAAGGTGGGTGGTGACGTGATATTCCACCTATTTCGGGTGGATCAGTATGAGGTAGACAATGGTCAAATCGACCTTGTGCGATATCAGGGGATTTCCCTTGATTTGACCTTATTTGTTTGAGCACTAATCTTAGGAGTCCTCGTTCCTGACAGGTGAGCCAGAGGTTGCAGCATTGCATTAGGGATTGTTTGGTTCTAAATGATGGAGGAGATCACTGTCTAAGCTTGGGAGCCAGTCATCCTAGCATCGCTATATCATGACACACACTAGGTTGTGTACTCTTGGGCCCATAGCATTGGGGCAAGAGTTACACTTCTACATGTGTAGGCATATAAGAATATAGCCATCCTAACGCCCACTATTGCGGATGTTTAGATAGACTGTGATGATCCAATATTTTATAGATATGGAGGCACAACCACACTACATTTTCATAGATGGCATGATGATGATGCCCAACTTTTTTACTATCACCAGACTAGATACTTGTAGGGGAGAGAGCATCATATGGTAGAGTGATACCTTCTAGATAGGGTTGCTCACTAGTTTGGAGAGGCACAACATGCGCTAGATGATGGTTAGAAATCCATATTTTCTTGGAGATCATGAGAGACAACATAGGGGTAACATATTCTACCTCAGTAGGCAATTGATGATTTTAGGTAGCTAGTGATGATGTCGTGGGTGTACTTTGATGGTCCCACAGATGCGGGAACTACACAGGCATATGATGCATAATTTCAGGCTCATGCTCTGACTCAATTGACATTACCAGTGGTACCGATGATAGGCAGAGGATGGATCAGAGGACCCCATATTTTACAGGTCCCCCAACAGCTAGGTCATTAGCCATAGGATGGTCAGGGTAGAGGTGACGGGTGGGTAGGGCATGACGGAAAGATTCCACAATAAGTGTCACCCATTGGTCAGAGGCCACCACAATAACAACATCAGCAGGTTCCATAGCCACCACCAGTAGGTTCCAATCCTAAGGATAGAAAGACAATAGCATTACAGGAACAAAAATAGGTTTTGACAGGGTAGCTATAGTAGACCTAGGCTCAGATTCATACCCTAACCTAGTAGAGGGATCAGGCACGACAAGAGGTGGTGTAGGAATGTCAAATGAGGTAGGATGCCAATCTTGGACTAGCCTTGGAGACAAGACGAAGGCAGCAGTACACGGGCAGGCCACAGTCCCGGTAAAGATGTCTGGGCGAGCAATGTAGGAAGCATTGTATTACAAGACCTTATATTACGGAGCTATGGATTAGGAGCGATGGGAGCCTGATTTCTCCCACATCAGTCAGGTTTCTCCTAGCAGGACTCCTCACGCATGGACATCAGGCAGACCATCAGGGTCACAACATCAGAGCTGAGGCAACCATCATGGCGATAGACAGAGCAAGGGTAGTTCAGGGCACTGATAGTTTTCCAAACACTTTTTGGATTTTATAGCCTAATTTATGATGTGTATACATTCATTGGTTGATTTTTTAATAGCCTCATATATATTTGATGGTGACACTATATATCTGATTCTGATTATATCATGAAATTCAACTTTTTTGATATATACATGAGATGAATTTGATGTGATTATATGATGCTTTGTCATTTTATTTCATGGATGAATATGTTATGGATGGATGCATTTAATGATTTGTGCTATGATGTGATTATGATATGCATGATAGATCTATATGGATGTATGTTTACATGATGGATGCAATGATATGCTTAACCTTTTTTTTTAGTATCTTTTTCTATGTGTGATGTATGTATGCAAAATGCGATGATTTTAATAATGCTTATATGGTTGTGCAATGGATGATTATGCAGATGTATTATTTATGAGATGCTTAGAGTAACCAATCTATATTATGATGCATTAATGTTTTCTATTATGATGATATGCATGATATGCAGTATGTTGAAGGTTTGTGGATGTAGGATGGATGCAAATGGATTTCCCTTTTTTTAGAATGTAATGATACCATGTTAGTATTAGTATATGGAGAAGATAGAAGAAAGAGGGATCAACCCTTGAGTTTTTGATGATGTAGAAGTCGAACAAGTATATGAGTTTCCAAGACTTTATTAGATATGGTGATGAATGATGATGTTGATGTGTTGCTTATCAAGGATCAAGGACGTAAAGAGCTTACTTTCCTTATTTTTGATATTACACATAGATACAATGCATCAAGGTATAGAAAACAAGAATGACATTGTACCTAGTGAGATGGACATTGACTCAGCAATCGGATAGAAGTATCCCAATTCACACCTAGCATATGAAACCTTATTAGGATGTACTTTGGAAATTTCAAAACATCTTGGACCAAAACATAGAAAGGAAAAACCTTCCCATGTAATAGTCAACAAAACATCTAAAACACCCTCCCTACAAACCTAACAAAGTTAGCATGACCAAGGTTATATTACAAGAATATCCAACAAGCACAACAAATTAAAGATAATGATCAATGACCCATTCCTTTCTCTCTAAATCATTTTTATAGACATCATCGAGAGGTCATTAGAATGAGTGTAATAAGATAAATCAGCAAGACAAAGATCAAGTAAAAGAAAAAAGCTAATGTTCTTCATACCTCTATCCAAGGCTAAACTACGGTGATGTCTGATGTTGATGTCCATTGTAGGAAGGATGCATCCTAGGACATGATGTTATCAAATAATTTTGATACTAATAGGATGATGGGCTATTCATACCAAGAGTTGACCAACTTGTTTACCTACTGACCTAAACTTGAGACCTTGGCACTTGAGTGTTTTCACTTTCAATTTTCTATACCTATTTCTAATTGTTTTTCCAAAGGTTGAAGGTGACGATCATTTATTATGAGTGGATGTTTATTGTGGGTGAAAATTGAACTGTGATGGATGATTTAGGGTTTTTTGAATGTTTTTGGTATTTTTGAAATCTTTTGAGGCTATTTTTGGTATTTTTGAGATGTTTTACAAATGCTTTAATTTTCAAATTTTCTAATATTTTTGTGTTTTCTGAGATTTTTACCAAGAACCTCACCTAAGGACCTATCCTAGGGGCCTCAGGGGCTGATCAAAGATTAGCATTGCCTACATTATACATGCAAAGACCACATAGTTCGACTAGCAAAAACTCATTTATTGATGAGATATGAACATATGTAGATGTCAATTTATTATGATGGACACCTAAAGGACCTAACCTAGGGGCCTCGGGGGCTGATCAAAGATCCGCCTTGCCTGTGTTATACACATAGAAGCCTTGTATTTCCACATGACAACTATATTTTTTTCTTTTTCTATTTTTGACCTGTTTTTGGGTTTTCGACCTATTTTGGATGTTTTCATGGGTTTTATGATTTTCTAAATGTTTTTGGATTTTTTGATTTATGAATGTTTTTGGATTTTCTAATTTTATGAAAAATTTCAAGGATATACATGAATCCAATCCATTGTAGATATAAGAGCATGCCCCCAGCATGATGCAATAGAGTGCTCTGATATAGGAAGGACAAACTAACCTTAGGAATGTGCCAAGTAGTTATCAAATGGAACATGGTACAAACATAGGATCAAGCTATAATGTAGATGTAGATGGGTGTCGAAAGGATCAATGGAATGCAAAGGATGAATGATGCAGAACAAGCTGTAGAAATCATGGTGGATGGAAAGTGCTTATTTACATGAGGTGCCTGTTTTCCAACTTTTCAACAAGGTACTTGCCCAAAGTGCCACCTAAGTGGTTTTCACTAGAGGATGATTTTTTTCTTTATTGTTTTCAATCCTTTTTTCAATTTTTTTTTATTTTTCAATTTTTTGATTTTTTTTGTATTTTTGCTCTATACCTTGCAAGCTTAGGCATAATTTTTTTTAGATGGGAGCTATTGATAGGCTCCTGTAGAGGCTCACCTTTGGGTATGGATATTAGATATGATCTTGATTTATAACTCGTCATGATGATGAAGGGCCCCAACCAGTTGGGTTCAAAATTTCCTTTGATATATGGATTTGGTATAGTCTTCTGATTTTCTTTCAATATGAGCTCTCTGACTTGAAATGACCGAATCTTGATATTCTTATAATAGATTCACTTGAGATGGTTTTGTTAGAACTATAGGTGGTTCAAAGCATCCATGCACCACTCATCCAATAGTTCTAGCTCGTTCAACTGTTACACCCAATATTCTTCATCAATAATCAGATTCTGCAATGATATTATTAAGGATGGGAGCTCGATCTCAATGGGAAGGATGGATTCTGATCCATAGACCAAGGAGAAAAGTGGTGTACGTGTAGATGTGTGGATACTCATTCGATAGGACCATAAGGTAGGTTTCAACTGTAAGTACCAGTCACGATGAACTTCATTAACTATTTTCTTGAGGATTTTTAGGATGGTTTTATTAGAAGCCTCAGCTTGGCCATTACCCTACGGGTAGTATGGGGTGGAGAAGTGATATTGGATATTGAACATTTGGCATAGTTCTCAAACATCTTGGTTCTTGAAAGATGTCTCGTTATCTAAGATAAGGGATTGTTGGACACTATAATGACAAATGAGGCAATTCAAGATAAACTTTGATATCTACTTCCTTGTGATATAGTTCATGGGGATGGCTTCTACCCACTTTGTGAACTACTCTATTGTGGTAATAATGAACTTGTTTCCATTAAATGAGGTGGGAGTGGTTTTTCTGATGAGGTCGAGCCACCATTGTGAAAAGGGTCAAGGTGTTATAATTGGGTGGAGCTCCTGAGTTGGTGCATGAATGAGCTCTTCATGTTGTTGGCATTGCAAACATTTTTCAAAAATAGTCATGAGCTTCCCTCTCCATTTTAGGCCAGTAGTACCCAGTCCTCATCATTTTTTAAGCCAAGGTCATACCACTATAATGTGAACCAAAAATACCATCGTGTGCCTCAATTAAAGTAGTCAAAGCTTCCTTAGGGTTAAGGCATCGTAAGAGGGTTCCTTTGATACTTCCACGTTAGAGGGTATCACCTAAGATGACAAAATGAGATGATTTTTTGATAAATCTTCTCTTAAGGTTTAGGGTGATGTCAATGGGGAGGACTCCTATTTTCAAGTAGGCATATATGTCATGGTACCAAGGATCACTAGGACCAATGATTTCAGACATGAACTTAGAATCTAGTACCCCAAAATTTGGTACAAGAAGTTGCTCTACCAGAAATTCATATTTATGGACGTTGTGTGGGATGTCTAGTAATGATATGATTGTTGCCATAGCATCAGCTACTCTATTGTTTTCCCTTGGAAATTCCTCAAATGTTATGTCGATGAAGAATTCCTTGAGATCT
This sequence comes from Sequoia sempervirens, assembly GCA_007258455.2. Taxonomy (NCBI): domain Eukaryota; kingdom Viridiplantae; phylum Streptophyta; class Pinopsida; order Cupressales; family Cupressaceae; genus Sequoia; species Sequoia sempervirens. The sequence goes on along the minus strand of VDFB02271358.1, from coordinate 1,079,247,376 downwards.
TCAACCAGTTTCTTGTATGGGGTAAGCTTGTCATCCTTTGTTTGATATTCATTATTGACCTAGTTGATAATTAACTATGAGTCCCCATTAACCTTAAGTACCATCATTTTCCACTGTACTACAATTTAGAGTCTTATAATTAGAGCCTTGTATTCTACAATATTATTGGTGCATGGGAAAGATAGCTTATATGACTTCGAGATGCAATCTCCTTATGGTGTGATGAAGAAGAATCATGCTCTTGAACCATGTTAAGTAAATGACCCATCGAAGTATACCTTCCAATGATCTGCTACATTGAGATTGAAAATGGACTCATCTGAAAATTCTAATACTAGTGGGTTCTCTAAATATATAGGTGCTTTTTCCAATTGATCTGCAATTACCTATCCCTTGATAGCCTTATGTTCTACATACTCAATGTCATATTATGTCAATATCATGACCCACTTAGCCATTCATCTTGTAAATGTTGCCTTAGAAAGTAGATACTTGAGGGGGTCAATGTTGGCAATGAGCTTTATGTGATGAGCCAACATGTAGTGCCTAAATTTTTGTGAGGAAAATACTACTACAAGACAATATTTCTCGATGAATTTGTAATTTAGCTCATGTCCCACCAAGGTTCTGCTGATATAGTAAATGGCTCTCTCTTTCCCTGTTTCATCATGTTGTGTTAGAAGAGTGCAAAGGGTTGTCATTGTCATTGATATGTATAAGATCAATGGTTTGTTATGGATCAGTGGCATGAGGACTAGTTGGGTTAACAAGTATTCCTTGATTTTATTAAATGTCTAATAGATTTATTTGCTAATTGTGCTATGAATCTACAAATGGATTGGATCATTCCATGTAATCCCTTTTAACTGTTTCAATTTCTGTGGCACATCCATTTCAAGAATTTCATTGAATTTTGTAGGATCTATCTCAATTCCCCTCATTGATACAATATACTCTAGGATATTTCTTGATTTCACGCAGAAGACACATTTCTTGGGATTGAATCCTAATTTATATTCTTCTAGTATGTAAAAAATAGAGCTTATTTCTACTATGTAGTCTTGATGCTTCCTTCATTTGGCTAGTATGTTGTCCACATAGTCTTCTATAGATTTGTGGATCATGTCATGAAAAATAAAAGTCATAGCCCTTTCATATGTAATACCAACATTCTTCAACCCAAATGACATCATGTTCCAATAGTAGGTGCCCCATGGATAGGTGAAGGCTATCTTATGCTAATAATCCCTTACTATCATAATTTGATTGTATCCTGAACACTTGTCCATCAATGATAGCATTTTGTGCCTTTCCATTAGATGCACGATCATATCTATGTTGGGAAGAGGAAAATCTTAGGGAATTCTTTGTTTAGGTCCCTGAAGTCAGCGTAGATTTAGATGCCCCTAGTGAGATTAGAAACTGGTACAAGGTTAGAAACCCATTCAACATAATCAATAGGTTGCATGAAGCAAGCGTCAAGAAGTTTCTAGAACTCAATTTTTACCAATAATGCAATTTGTGGGCGCATCTTCAATAATTTATGTTTTATAGGTTTTTCCCCTAGATAAAATGCTAGATGATGGACTACTACCTTTGGATCAAGGCCTACCATATCACCGTAGGTCAATGTGAAATTTACTTTTCTTTCTTTCAGAAATGCAGCTAGAATTTCTTGCTCCTCAGTCAAAATTGAGTCTACATAGAAAGTGATGTGTGGTGTTTCTTTAGTTCCTAGATTGACTAGGTTGCATTTTTCTACCAGTACTACTAATTTTTCCCGATGCATGGTACTAAGGGGAAGATTGAATCCCTCATCTTTTGGTGCCTCAGAGAGATTTTCACCATCAGATACATCCTTTATTTTTACTACCTTTGGGTAAGAAAATGCCACAGTGTGGTTTTAAAATTAAAGACCTAGATGTTACTCTTAGATTTTTTATTTTGTGACTAAAAGATTCAATTATTTCCCCATAGTATTCATGTGTGTCCATCTCCATATCAAACCCTTCTTTGCAATCTCCATATGGTAGAGTATCCCTTTGTCCCATGAATTCTGAGAGAGCCTCATCATTTTTTAATGTGTCTAAGATCGGTTGTCCTCATTGGTCACAATCTATTAGTTGGCAGTAAACAAGCTTTAGTTCAGTGGTTTCATTACTTGGCTCAAGGGACATCGTAGTGATCATAAAAAGGGAGGAATCCTCAAATAACATGGGTAAATTAGAGATAGGATCCTCATCAAATATGTTGGTTATATCAAATATATTGTTATCTAAAGGTATACCTATGGATATTGGTATGTGAGGAGGAGATTTGACCTTTTTAACAGAGATACCTTTGCCAAGAATGGTTATCTTTCCAAAGGTGCATCCAAGACCAAGATTCCTTAGGCGCTTCTCAGGAATGATGGGTTCTAACAGGCCATTGTCATTTTTCCTAAGTTTTTCTTTTTTGTTATAGCCATAGTTAAACATTAATTGAAGACCTTTGTTGCTTTCTTCCATAGGGAGATTTGGCGTGAAGCTTTTATCTTGATATAATAGGCTTGATACATCTTTTTTGTCTACCATCTCTTTACTTAAGTCTCCCCATTTTTTGAAGGTGGTAGCCTCTGCTTTAAAGGCATGAGATGTTGTGTCAATTAGTTGTGCTTTCCCTTGAGATCTAGGAGATTGAGGTAACTCTCCTATCACAAAGGTACTCTTTTCATTTTATAGTCCCCACATCCATGATCTTGGATAATAACCTTAACCTCTGGGATGTTTGGAATGGAACGTGTCTTTTTCTGTGGAAGCTAAGGAGGATCTATCAATATAAGGGGATGTGGGTCCATCATTTTCAGGACTTGAGGGATCTTGTAATACTTGGCCTCCATATTTTTGTAATAATAGAATGGTTCAGGATCACCATGGATTTTGACTTCTTGATTCTAATAAGGGAATTTGACACATTGATGGAAAGTGGATACGACAACTTGTATCCCATGGATCCATGGGTTCCCTAGGAGGATATTATAGGGAATTTCAAGATCAAGGACTTGGCATGTAGTCTCCATTATTTTTGGCCCTATGTGGATAGGGAGTTGAATAGTGCCTTGAGACACTTATTCTTGATCATTATATTCTCTGATAGTGATAGCATTTCCTTTCTCAGTGACAGCTTCAAAGAATCCTAGATTCTTTATTAGTTGTAGAGTATAGATATTGAAACTCACAGCTCCATCTGCTAAGACTCATTTGAATTTTTTCTTGCGGACTAGGACTTCATGATGGAGTGCACAATTGTGAGATGGTTGGGTTGGGAGATCCTGCTCAGAGAACGTTAGGAGATGTGATGTAGTGATATGTTTGATCATAGCTTGGAACTGGTTTGCATCAAGATATGTGGGGATGGAGGATGTAGCCAATTCCTTCTCTAGGATTTCCCCATGTGCGCGTGATACTTTTATCAACTCCATGATGGAGATATGTGTAGGGGTCTTTTTCAGTTTATCTAGGACATTATAACCATTAGGAATTAACTTTGAATTGGTGGTAGGTGCTTTGGGTGGTGGTGAAGGTCCTGGAATGGTTATTCTACCACCACGTGTGGTGACTCCACACTCATCTCTACGTCCTTTGATATTAAAAATTGTTACCCATTCCTCCAAGCATGCAACGACATGGTCATAAACATGGTTCGCATTGTTGTAACTTTTTCCTTTACCATTGTTGTTTCCTTTATTGTGATCCAACATCGGATTCATGTATATTTTGAGGTCTTGATTCCCAGTTGGTTGTTCAATGGTTATGGTTTTGTCATCAATGAGATCTTGGATCACGTTTTTAAGTCGCATAAAATTGGCTATCATGTGTCCCTATAGTTTGTGAAAGTCACAAAATTGCTTCTCGTTATACCATGGTGGTTTAACTTGAGGATCTTGATAATTTTCGTAGACTGGAATTTTGATGAGATTTTCTTGTACCAACTATTGCATTACAAATTTGATTGGTTCCCCAAGTGGTGTGTATTTTCATTTAGGGGGATATATATTCCTTGGGGGTGGTCCCCCTTGTGCTTTTAGGTTGTTGATAGTTTGATTGTTGAGTTTTTGTTGTGATGATGAGTTGATTTGTGGGTTGTTTTGGGTATTGAATTGTGGTTGTTGGCACATTTGTTGTTGTGTGTTCTGCCTTGGGGCACTGATAATAACTTTGGCATCCACAACACCACCATTAGTGACATTTGTGTTATTTTCCCACGTGTACGATTTGTCATTGTAACTTGTTGATGGTTGATTGTATTGATATGTGGGTGTGCCTCCTTCTTCTATAAGGGATCTTTCGATGTTGAGCACCTTGGGGATCAATTGGTTGTATGTTGTTACGCATTGCATTTTCAAATGGAAGGAAAAGGTCCCTTCAAGTTTGGAGATGATAGTCTCGATTTGTTGTTCTTCTGGCATAACCCATTTCCTCTTGTTGGCCTTGGATCAACATTGTTGCAAGAAGAATGAGAATGTTTCTCCCTTGGCTTGTTTTAGGCAAGATAATTCTTCCAAGCTCATGTCAACACCTATGTTAAATGAATATTTTTTTATGAATAAGTCCACAATATCTTGAAACTTTTTAATTTCGGGGGGAAGGTTAGAGAATCATTCCATTTCTGGACTAGACAAACTTCAAGGGAAGAGTCACATTAGATAAGAATCATCATATGCAACCTCCATACAATGTACATGGAATTCCCTAATGTGATCTTCAGGATTTCCAGTCCCATGGTATTTGTCAAATTTTGGTATCTCAAATCCTTGTGGGAATGTAACAATTACAATGCTTCTTTCAAATGGATAGGGGCACAAATTCCCTTGTGATTTCATTGTCTTTCTTGCAGATCGTATGTCTAGTAGTTGTTGCGAGAGTAGTTTAATTTTTGCAGAAAAATCATTTTGTGGATCAAGTGGTGGGATGTATGTGTTTTGGAGTGGTATGACTGCTTGGGTGATGGGTGGGATGGTTTGCGTGTTCGTGTTCAAGGAACTTGGTGGCTTGTTTGTGGGAGGTTGTTGTAAGTTTTGTTGTGCAAGAAATGCTTGTTGGTATGCCTGTAGTTGTTGTTGTGCCAAAAATGCTTGTTGTCGGGCTATTAGTGCTTATTGTTCAGATTTTAGATGAGTTGCTTGTTGTTGTGCTTGGAATTGTTGTAAAGTTTGCTAATAAGCTTGTTGTTGTAACAAGTCATGTGCTTGGGCTTGTTGTGCTTGGTATTGAGCTAGTGCTTGAGCTTGATCTTGTTAAGTAGCTCGTGCAACCTGTGTAGCTTGTGTAGCCTATGCAACTTCTTGTTGTTGCAGTAAAGCTTGCGCTTGTGCTTGGGCAGCCTGTTATGCTTGTTGTGTGGCTTGTTGAGCTTGGAATTGTTGTTCAAGTTCCTTTTGATACACTTTTTGGGCTGCTTGCAATGTGATACTATATTGATTTTCCATATTTGGATTTGGTGGAGGAGGTGGGGGATTAGGTAGAATGGTGTGAGATGGCGTGATGAGAGATTGTTTGGGTGGTTATGGAGGTGCTTGTGGAGTGGTATAGATGGTATGGTTGATGTGCTAGGTCCTTGAGAGATGACATTTTGGAGATTTTGGGGTGTTGTATGTGAAGGCGTCGCTGTTTAATATTTTTTTGAAATTGTCTGTAGGTCGGCGAGTCTAGCGGCGGAGTTTGAAATTCAAAAATCTTGGCGGGATGGGTCCAACAGTGCAATTTGTGTTTTGAGCAGTGCCATATAGTGACACTGGTGAGCCCGTGCTGCCAAAATAGCGACGCTGACGAGCCTGCATTGGAATTTCTTGTGTGTGAAGAAAAATGCAAAAATTTCAAGAAAATGTTAGAAATAATGATATCCAGCCCTCCTTCTAGCGCCAAATGTGCGAACCCTTTTCCTAGTACCTACAAAGCAACATGAATAAACATGTTAAACAAGGAATTGCAAGCTAAAACAAGGATTTCCCATGAAATCAATTAACATAGCTCAAATTAGGAAAAAACAATGAAGAACACAATGAAATAGTAAAATAAAGATTGAATCCTAATTAAGCAAGTAAACTCTTGATCCCATGGGAGAATTGGTGCCAATTTGATGTGAAAATTGGCCCTTTCCCAATTCCTGTGATGAAATCTTGATATGTTGAAGATGATATTGATCCACTTTGATGAAAGATGAGAACTCCAAGCCAAAAATCTGCAAAACCTAGCTATGACTCAATGATAATGGATGGAATTCAAGAGATATTTGAGCATGGTAACTTTGCTTGGATTGTGGATGATGAAATGAGGATAGGAGCTCTTTATTTATAGAATTCTAAGATGGATGAATGTCCAAATTTGAACAATGTGGGACTAGCATTCATCCAATGATATGATGCCACTTGTCAAGCTATGAATGGATGATGGATGTGCAAGATTTGGGGTTTGTGCCAATAAATGCCATTATTTGAAATTCAAATTTGTTGAAATGACATGTAAGAGGGAAGAGAAAATGCAATAAATGCCACTTGGCTCAAGGAAAAGGACATGTAAGAGGTTTTAAATGCCTTGTTGGATGTACATGTTGACTTGGAATTTTTGAATTCAAATTGAGAGAATATTCCAAAAGATGCCTTGTGAGGAAAATAGAGATTTAATAAATGAATTAAATCTATTTTCATTTGCAACTTGCATTTTCTAGAGGGTGTGACATGAGATGAGGTTAAATTAATCAAGGATTAATTAATTTAAGAGGAGATTTGATGATGTGACTTATTTGACTTAGACTTATGGATTTGTTTAAATCAAATAAGAGAGGAATATGATAAGAGGCTAATTAAATAAGGATTTTGATTTATTTAATTAAAAGGGATGGTGTTATATTAAATCAAATAAGGTTTAACTTATTTAATTTAATGGATAGACTTTAGAGATTTAATCAAATAAATTCATTATTTAATTAAATAGGGATAATTAGATCATATGGATTGATTTAATTAACAAAAGAGATTGACTTGATTAGATAAAATGATTTATTTAATTAAGAGACAAATACTGATGAATTTAATCAGATAGGGGAATTTGATTAAATGATTAGACCAAGGGATGATTCCAGAAGAAATGATGTTAATAAGTTAGGATCAGATGCACGATGTCAATCAGTATATTTTACGTGTCTACATTTTTCCCTTCTCTGAATCAATGCACTCGTTGCTTTGGTTCAAAGAATAAACGATCTCGATCAAAGCCAAAAAATTTTGATATTTAAAAACTTGCCCCACTGTTGCATGGTGGGAGAAAAAATGCCATTATAATGCCCCCTAAAGAGATCGAACAAAAAATTTCAATTTTTTGGGTGATCTCGTGAAAAAAGATGACCAAGTACTCGACAAGTTCGAAAGGGGTCCGCAAGGCTAAAAACATGTCTAAATGCAATAAAAGGATGAAAAAAAAGCCTCAATTGGACAAAAATAGGTTTGGGGATCCAAAACCGTAGTAGGACAGCTTCTTAGGGTTAAAAAACCCTAATTTTTAGGCTTAAAAGGAGCCCAAGGGGTCACTTTCAAGTCATTTTCACACACCTCCGCTAGCAAACTTGAGATTCAAGCTCTGACACTCAGGCGATATGGCGCAACGATAGCTTCCTCTGCACATCAGTGATTGAGTCCAGACATACCAGTGGCCACTTGACATCGGGGCACCGGTATGTGACCCTTACCCAAGCTTAATTTCTTCATTTAATGCATTAATTACCCCTTTAAAAGGTGAGCTCGCCTCCAGCGGCGCTATATAGTGCCACTCAACATTTAAATTGCATCGCGCCAGGCTATTTTTCGCCGCAGCAGTCCCATTTAATGCTGCAGTGGTGCAGTTCAAAGTTTAGAAACTCCGATGCTGGGCTCGGGCTCGGCAGGTCAATTTGGGTAAAGTGCACCATGGCAGCGCCATTTTCATGCAAACTGCGATGCTAAGTGATAAACTGCGCCATGGCAGTGCCATTTTGCACCTTTTGGACTCAAGCGTCAGAGTTTGAGAAAACTCAAACTACGATGCCTTCACAAACTGTGCCACTGGAGGCAAGCTTAAAGTGTTCGACCATAAATTTTTCAAAAGTTTTAACACGATGACTTTCCTTGATGCAAGACAGGCCTAGGGAGCTCTACTCTTAGGAGCACCGTCACCTTGGAGGACATTTGGTGCATTTTGTGACTGCCTATTCGTGGCCGACAGGTGATCTATGATATGGATGAGGGACGCAAGTCCAGCATCAGAGTCCTCACCACATGGGACATATTGAGCTAGAGAGATATAGGGTTATCGCACCTCCCTTCCGCTGGGCAGTTGTAGCAATCATTTTAGGTTTGGTTGCCCGAGATAGACAAGGGCAATACTTCAGTCCCGGTTGGGGGTATTGTTGGGAGCGGATGGTCTGAGACAAGCCAGTTCATTTTGCGTGGGGGCCTGTCCTTCTTGCCTCACTATACAGGGATCTACATGAGTACATCTACATGGACGGCAGAGCGCTGGGGGCTGGGGTGACACTTCTTCATGTCTGGGCATGGGAGCACATTTCTATGCTACATCCACACATCATTCTAGTTCTGATGGGGGCAGAGAATGCCCTCGTGGCATGATATAGAGGCGGTGTGTCCACACACACTGGTGAGCAGGGGATCCCCTACTAGAGGCAGGTTCTACACGAGATGCTTCTTTTTACTCGTCGTCCATACCTTGGTCAACCCGAATGGGCTGATAATGCCGCTTAGCTCTTTTATTACTGCTAGGATTGATATATGTAGGGGTGAGCGCACACGATGATTGAGAGATACCTGCCTAGGCAAGTGCAGCGTCAATTTAGAGAGCCACAGGATCGACCTGATGACGACTATGTAGTTGTCTTTGCAAGCAGAATGACACAGGTGTCATGGGGTCATGGTATTCCTACCTCCAAGGAAGTTGATAGCTTCAAGCAGCTGGTAGCCCGACTGTGGGCTTATGATCAAGGCTTGGTAGATCTAGGGACCACAAAGGCCTACAAAGACTGGTTCAAACCTCCTCTTTGATTGACCATTCCAGGTGAGGATCCAGAGGTGCGCAGGGTAAGAGGTAGAGGGAGAGGATGAGGGTGAGGACTGAGGGTCGAGATTCGACAGGATCCACCAGGTGTTCCCCCAGTTTTGCCAAGTTAGGGAGATGTCCACATGCAGGATCAATAGTAGGAGCTACCAGTCCCACCACCACGAGCCAAGGGTGAGGATCAAGTTTGCGTGCAGCCATGGGTACAGCCCCAGGGACAAGCAGACGGTCGGGATGCACTGATTGCACAGCTGCAGGCCCAGGTTTAGGTGCTGACAGTGGAGAGAGACCAGGTGAGGTTTGAAAGAGAGTATCTCAGAGCAGAGAGGGATCAGGCTGTGCTACAGAGACAAGCTGCAAAGCTACAGGCAGCCACTAAGCTAGGTTGTAGGCAGCAGATCGAGAGTATGACAACCTCCTCCTCCTAGGGTATAGTGCTAGTACAATCTTACAGGGATGTTATTCGAGAGATAGAGTACTACCATTAGGCCTACCATGACACAGTACCTAGAGCAGATTAGATCCCAGAGTACTCAGAACAGGTCAGCTAGAGACCACCAGAGGGTCACAGTGATAGGGGTGAAGGCAGCATTCATAGAGATCAGCCTTGATCCAGATATTATGATACTCTTTTGTGCCTTATGGGCTCATTTTTTGATAGACTGATGAGCATTTTGTACTAATTGACATATATATACAGTGATCCGATTTATTCCTTGTACTATGACAGTGACATTATTGATGATATATATGAGCCGATTTTGATGTGATGTATTGTGTTCTCCTTTATGCATGGATGGTTTATTTCTATATGCTATCGATGCTTTTATTTCTAATGATGTATGCCTTATGATTGTGACTAACAGATCTATATTATGCTAACCTATGATATGATGTGCAAATGATATTATCTTTATGATGTTTTAATTTATGCCAATGCAATATGTGATATGGATTTTAATATGTAAAATGATATGATCTATGGTATATGCGATGATGTGTGGAATATGCTTATATATGAGATGATTTATGGATGGATGTAATGGGATGGTTTAATGTGATGCTTAGAATAATAAATGTTATTATCCTAAACATAATTATTGATGATGTATGTAATGCAATGTGATATGAGTATGTGATGCAAAAGTGATGCAATGATGTCATTTATGTTATGCAACTATGTATGCCTAATAAATTAAATGCTTATATATCTATTGCTTATGATTATGCAAAAATGATTATGGAATGCTTCTGTTCATGCTATGTGATGATTTATATGGTAGATGATAATATGAAATGGTTATGAAATGCAAATGAATGTTTATATAATGATTGATATAATGCCATGGGATGCAATGTAATGGGTGAAATGTATTGACATGGATGCACATATTTATGAAAATGTTTATGATGGTGAAAATGCAATGTGTATGTTCCTTATATGATATGTTTATGCAATGTGCTAATGATTTGTGGATGCAAGATCGATGGCGATGATGGTAAAGATGATCAACTACCATAGTACCTTGTTAGTGTGATTAGTAAGAAAAGAAGAAGTCATTTCAACAAGACACAAGATGATGCAAATGCAGATGATGATGATGATGATGATGATGATGATGATGATGATGATGATTACTTGCCAAGGAATTGGGATTTTCAAAGGGCCGATTTCGTTATGTTTGATAACACATGTAGGCACGATGCATCAAGGTATAGAGAACTAGGATGATGTGGTACCTAGTGTGATGGAGTTTGACTCGACAAATAGATAGGAGTATTCTTGTTCACACCTAACATACGAAAACCTTGCTAAGATGCACTTTAGAATTTTCAGACACCTCAGACCAAAACATAGAAAGGTAAAACTATCCATGCAATAGTCAACAAGTTTCCCTTGACCTCTTCCATACATACCTAACAAAGAAAGTATTCACCGAGGTTATATTAGAAGAATGTCCAACAAGCACAATAGACAAAAGTTAATGATCGTTGCCCCATTCCTATTTCTCTAAATCCTCTATTTTGGGATATCATCAAGATGTCCTTGGAATGAGTGAAAATAAGATAAATCAAAAGAAAAAGACCAAGTAAACAAACAAACTGATTCTCTTCAATACTGCTAATGGAGAGAGGATGTGTTGTTCTAAGGATGATAACCGAAACTTATTGCCAAAAGATAATTCCCATTGTAGGAAGGATTCATCTTAGGACATGTTAGTGGATGGCGGCACATCATTTCGTTTATCCAAAGTGTTATAAGGGATGATTGATATGGGACCAATTTAGATGATAAGTTACCAATACGAAGAGATAACCAGCTTTCTTACGCACTGACTTAGAATTTAGACTTGATATTTTTGAGTTTTCACTTTTAATCTGCTAGACTTGTTTCCGATTGTCCTGCCAAAGATTGAGGATGATGATCAATTTATTATGGATGGTGTTCATTGCGAGTGCAAGCAAGATGAGATGGATGGATTTTTTCAAATATTTGGATGTTTTTGGAGTTTCTGTAATGTTTTTGAGGCTGTTTTTGGTATTTTTCAAGGTTTTACAAATGTTTTGATTTTTGATTTTTCAAATGTTTTTGAGATTTTCTAAGATTTTGACTAAGAAACTAACCTAAAGACCTATCCTAGGGGCCTAAGGGGCTGATCAACATATTAGCCTTGCCTACATTATACACGCAGAGACCACGTAGTTCGATTGACAACTTGACCAATTTATAGATGAAGATATACATGATGAGATGTTAGTTTATTATGGCAGACTCCTACAACACTGACCTAAATGTCTCGGGGGATGATCAAAGATCAACCTTTCCTACGTTAAAGCTCAGAGACAACGTAGTTCGATAAGATGAACCTGTTTTTTAGTTTTTCTGAATGAATTTTTGACATGTTTTTGGATTTTGATATGTTTTGATGTTTTTGGATTTTGTGATGTTTTGATGTTTTTGTATTTTCTAATTTTCTAATGTTTTTGGATTTTTTTGATTTTGAGGATTTTAAGATCATACACAAATCTGATCCGATAAGAACATGCCCCCAACATGATGCAATAGACTACCCCGATAAAGGCAGGACAGACTAACCTTGAGGATGGGTCGAGTAGTACTAGGAGGAATCACGATACGAAAACAAGACCACGCTATGGTGCAGATGCTAGTGGATGAGTGATGGATGGAAACCTGAATGCGATGATGATGGAAGTGAAATGGAGGGATGATGTTGAACAAGCCGTAAAGATCTTGGTAAATGGAAAGTTCTTATTTACGCAAGGCGCCTGTTTTCTAGGTACCAAGGTACTTGCCCAAAGTGCCACTGAAGTGGTTTTCACTAGAGGATGATTTTTTTTTATCCTTTTATTGATTTTTTTGGATTTTTTTGTTGTCACCAAGATGCCTGTTTGCTAGGTTTTCGCCAAAGTGACCATTTTTTTAGGACATTTTCTAATTTTTTTGGATTTTTGGTTCTATACCTTGAAAGATTTAGGCATAAAACTTTTTAAGATGGGAGCTATTCATTGGCTCCTGTAGAGGTTCCCCTTCAGGTGTTGATAGCTGATATTCCCCTGATTTGTAACTTGCTATTATGATGAATGGTCCTAACCAATTAGTTTTGAACTTGCCTTTGCTAAAAAGGTTTGGGACATTCTTCTGATTTTCTTTTAAGACTAGTTCTCTGACTTGGAAAGTCCTGCTTCTAATCTTCTTGTTGTAGCTCTGTTTGAGTCTATTCTGATAGACTTGCAAATGGTTCAAAGCATCAATACGTCTCTCATCCAGTAACTCTAGCTCGTTTAGTCTTGACACCTAGTAGTCCTCATCAGTGGTGAGGTTTTGTAGTGATATTCTAATGGATGGGAGCTCTATCTCAATGGGTAGTACGACTTCTTATCCGTAGACCAAGGAGAATGGGGTGGCGCTAGTGGGTGTGTGGATGTTGGTTCGATAGGCCCAGAGGGCGGGATTAAGCTACATATGCCAGTCACGACCTGCGTCATTGACTATTTTCTTGAGGATTTTGAGGATGGTTTTGTTTGTAGCTTCTACTTGGCCATTGCCTTGGGGATAGTATGGGATGGAGAAGTGATGTTGGATTTTGAATTTCTCGTACAAGTCACGAACCTCCAAGTTCTTGAATGGTGTCCCATTATCTAAGATAATGGCTTGTGGGACACCATAACGACAGATGAGATAGTTTAGGATAAATTTTGAGATCTACTTCCTAGTGATATATGTCATGGGTATGGCCTCTACCCACTTTGTGAAGTACTCAGTTGCATTTATGATGAACTTGTGGCCATTGGATGAGGTGGGTGTGATTTTCCCAATGAGATTGAGTCCCCACTACGAAAAGGGCCATGGTGTGACAATAGGGTGAAGCTCTTGAGCTGGAGCATGGATGAGGTCCCCATGCTGTTGACATTGTAGACATTTCTTAGCATGATTATGTGCTTCTCTTTCCATTATGGGCTAGTAATACCCCATCCTCAGCAATTTCTTCACGATGGTCATTCCACTCGAGTGTGAGCCATGTATACCGTTATGAACTTCGGTTAGAGCGGTTAATGCCTCCTCAGCATCTAAGCAGTGTAGTAAGGTGCCTTCTATGCTTCTACAGTATAAGGTATCACCTAGGATCACAAATCTGGATGCCTTTTTGACAAAGGTTCATTTTAGGTTTGATGGTAGGTCAGCGGGTATGGCTCCTATTCGAAGATATGTATAGATGTAATAATACCAAGGATCGTCAGGACTAATGATTTTACAAACATATTCTAATTATGATACCTCGAATGTGGGAACTAGAAGCTGCTTGATCAACAATTCATATTTCAAGACGTTGTGAGGGATGTCTAATAATGACCCAATTGTAGCCATGGCGTCTGCTAATTTATTATTGGTTCTTGAAATCTGCTCAAATGTTATGTCTATGAAGGATTCCTTTAGAGTCTCCACCAATTTCTTTTATGGAGTGAGCTTATCATCCTTGGTCTGATATTCATTATTGACCTTATTTATGATCAACTTAGTGTCTCTATACACCTTGAGAGCTATGATGTTCCATTGCACTGCTATCCTGAGACCTATAGTCTAAGCCTTGTATTTTGCTATGTTGTTGGTGCAAGGAAATGCCAATTTGTATGACTTTGGTATGCAGTCCCCCTGTGGGGTGATGAAGAAGATACCAGCTCTTGATCCATGTTGTGTGTATGAACCATCAAAGTATAGTTTCCAATGGTCAGTTATATTGAGGTTAAAAATGGATTCATCTAGGAATTTTGAGACAAGAGGATTCTCGGAATAAATAGGTGCTTCTGCTAGTTGGTCTACAATAACCTGGCCCTTGATGGCTTTCCTCTCTACATACTCTATGTCATACTCTGATAGTATCATCACCCATTTTTCCATTCTTCCTGTGAGCATTGCCTTTGATAGGAGATACTTGAGGGGGTCAATTTTGGCAATGAGCTTTATCTTGTGTGCCAACATGTAATGTCTAATTTTTTGGGATGTAAACACTACTGCAAGGCAAGCTTTCTCGATGAATGAGTAATTTAGCTCATGATCGACCATTGTCTGGCTGATATAGTAGATAGCCCTCTCTGTTCTGTTTTCGTCATGCTAAGCTAGGAGAGCTCCAAGGTCAACTATTGTTGCTGACACATATAAGATCAATGGCTTTCTTGGGATGGGTGGCATTAACACTGGTGGTGTTAGTAGGTATTCCTTGATTTTGTTAAATGCCTCTTCGCACTTTGTATCCCATTTGTATGCTACCCCCTTGTGGAGTATGTGAGAATATGGATTATGCTTGTCTGCTAGTTGTGCTATGAATCGTTAGATGGATTGAAGTCGGCCTTGGAGGCCTCTCAGTTGTTGTAATTTCTTTGGTGCTTCCATCTCGAGGATTACTTTGACCTTTGCCAGATCCACCTCAATACCCCTCATGGAGACTATGTATCCTAGCAATTTACCTGATTGTATGCCAAAGACGCATTTCTCGGGATTTAGTCTTACTTTGTATTCCTCCAGTCTGTCAAAGATGGCACCTAGAGTTGCTATATGATCTTGTCTTTTTATGGATTTTACAAGTATGTTGTTGACATAGTCCTCAACTGTTTTATGGATCATGTCATGGAATATTAATTTTATGGCCCTTTGATAGGTTGCTCCTACGTTCTTTAGACTAAATGGAATCATGTTCTAGAAGTGGGTCCCCCATGGACAAGTGAAAGCCATCTTATGTTGATCTTCTTTTGCTATCATGATCTAGTTGTATCCTGAAAATCCATCCATTAATGATAACATCTCATGCCCTGCTATCATATCTACTATTATGTCGATGTTGGGAAGTGGGAAATCATCCTTGGGACATGCTTTGTTCAAATCTCTAAAGTCCGTACAAATTTTGATGGCTCCCTCAGGTTTTGAAATAGGTACCAAATTTGACACCCATTCTGGATAATCAATTGGTCAGATAAATCCTGCATCTATCAAACTTTTGAGCTCCATTTTGACCAATAAGGCTATTTGAGGATTCATTTTTTGAAGCTTTTGTTTGACCGGTTTTGCTTCTGGATACACTGCTAAATGATGAACCACAGTCTTTGGATCAAGTCTCGGCATGTCAGCATAACTCCATGCGAAGTTTATTTTCCTTTCCCTTAGGAATGCTGCTAGGAGTTCTTGCTCTTCTGATAATAGTGATTCCACATAGAATGTGATATGCGGGGTCTCCTTTGTTCCTAGGTTGACAGGATTGCATTTTTTGGCCAAGACTGCTAACTTCTCTTGATGGATAGCTCTTAGAGGAAGATTGAATCCTTCATCCTTGGGTGCCTCAGAGAGGTTTTCACCATTGGATACGTCCTTTATTTTTACTTTTGTCTTGTCAGAGAGTGCCACAATGTGGTTTTCACTCAAGGACTTGGATATGATTCTTAGTTTCTCACTTTTGCAACTGAAAGATTCAATTGTTTCCCCATAATAGGAATGTGTGTCCAACTCCACTGTAAATCCTGCTTTGTGATCCCCATCTAGAATGTTATCCCTCAATCCCATGAATTCTGAGAGCTCCTCATCATTTTTGAATGTATCGAGAACTGGTGGTCCTCGTTGGTTGTAGTCAATCAGTTGGGGGTAGACTAAGTGGATCTCATGATTTTGTTGGTCTGGTTCGAAGGATAAAGTACTAATCATGCATAGGGTAGTATCTTTGAATAGCCTAGGTAGATCAGTCATGGTATCTTCGTCGTCGCTACTAATATAGGGCTCACTTATGAAGTTATGTATGTCTCTACCTATGGACATTAGTGAATGTACTTGTGCTAGTATCGACTGAGGAGAAATATTAACCGTTCTAACTAGAGGACTTTGACCACATATGGTTATTCTCGGAGGGGTACATCTAAGGCCAAGATTTGTTATGGGTTGTGTCTCTGGCATGATAGGTATTATGAGCCCATTGTCATTTTATCCCAGTCTTTGATTTCTATTGTAGCCCATTGCGAGCATCATTTGTAAACCCTTACTTGTCTCATCCAGTGGTAAATTAGCTATTGATCTTTCATCTTGATATATCATGTGTGATGGATCTGCTTCAATAACCTCCTATCCAAGGTCTCCCCAGCTTGTGAATTCAGGATAGTCCTTAGGATACGTTCATGATGTGGAAGCTTTATTTTCTTGTGGGCATCCCCATGATCTAGGAGATTGTGGTAACTCTCGTATCACAAAAGCATTGTTAGGGAGCTTGTAGCTTCCACAACTATCCTCCTGGATGATGAGCTTGATTTTAGAGATGGTGGGAATTGTGGGAGTGGCGGGTGTCTATGTTGTAGAAGTGGATGCGAGAGTGGCAGGGTTGATGTATGATGTGGATGGGCCCTCATCATTTTTTGGCACTTGGGGGATTTTGTAATACTTTTCCTCAAGATTTTTGCAATATGAGAAAGGTTCAGGATCTCCATGGATGGTAACCTCTTGTCCATTATGTGTAAATTTCACACATTGGTGGAAGGTTGATGCTATGGATTTCATCGCATGGATACATGGGCTTCCTAGGAGGATATTATACGACAAATCAAGGTCCAAGACCTGACAAGTGGTTTCCATGAGGGTTAGCCCTACTTGAATAGGGAGTTTGATCATGCTCTGAGACACTCTTTCTTGGTCATTGTATGCTCTTATCGTGATCCACTTTCCTTTTTCGATGGAATCTTCTGATATTTTCAACTGCTTGATGAGGCTGAGAGAACAGATGTTCAAACCTGTACCTCCATCCACTAAGACCCTTTTGATTTTTCTTTTGTGTACAATGGTTTCCAAGTGAAGTGCATGGTTGTGAGATGGTTGGGTGGGGAAATGCTAGTCAGATAATGTAAGAAGATTAGGCGTTATTATATTTCCGACCATAGCTTGTAATTGCTTCGCATCAAGGTCTACGGGGATAGTGGATGAGGCTAATGCTTCCTCAAGAATATTTTTGTGCGCTGATGATATTTTCAACAACTCCATGATGGAAATGTGTGTTGGTGTTCGCTTGAGTTGATCTAAGACATTGTATCCATTAGGAATGGATCTAGATGCAGGGACTCTATTTGGTTCAGATGATCCTGTGATGGTGACTTTGCTGCCTCTTGTGGTAACTCCACATTTTTTGGCATGGGCGCCGTTGATGGTGATGACCATGTAGTCTTCATTTAGTGAGGCAACGACAGATTCATAGACATGATTTACATTGCCCTTCTCTTTATCACTTTTATTCCCTTTGTTGCCATGATTCGACATCGGATTCGTATAGGTCTTAAGGTCTTGATTTCCCGTAGGTTGTTCCACGTTTATGATTTTCTTATCGATGAGATCTTGGATGATGTTTTTGAGTATCATGCAATTTTTTGTGGTATGGCCTTTGATTTTGTGAAATTCGCAAAGTTGATTCTTGTTATACCAAGGAGGTTTGACATCAGGTTCTTGGTAATTTTTAAATGTAGGAGGCTTGATGAGTTTTTCGTTGATCAACTTTTTCATGATGTCCTCAAGTGGTTCCCCTAAAGTGGTGTATTTTCATTTAGGATAACTTTTGCATTGAGGTGATCCCCTTTGGTCATTGAGATTATTGATAGTTGGATTGTTGTTGGGTTGGTATGTTGTGTGATGAGTGTTTTGGTATTTTGTTTGGATTTGTTGTGCGGGTGTATTTTGACGAGGACCACTAATGACCACCTTGGCATCTACGACACCATCATTAGTAACATTTTTATTTCTTGCCCACATGCTAGGTTTTTCATTGTAATTGGATGGTGGGCGGTTGTTTTTCTGTTTGTGGTATGATGTTGATTTTGTGGGTTGAGTTATGAGGGATCTTTCGATGCCGAGCGCCTTGGGAATCAGTTGATCATATGTGGTGATGTCTTGAACCTTGAGATGAAATGCCAAATGGCCTTCAAGGTTGGATATGATGGTGCAAACTTGTTGTTCTTCTGGCATGGTCCACTTGCTCCTATTGGCCTTGGATCACCATCATTGAAGGAATGAGGCAAATGACTCACCCTTACCTTGTTTTAGAGCATAGAGTTCTTCTAGACTAACATCCATTGTGATATTGCATGCATAATTCTTAATGAATGCATTCATGATTTCTTGGAATGTCCTAATGCCTGGAGGTAAGTGAGAGAACCATTCCATGGCGTGGACTACCAAGCTTCTATGAAATAGCCGCATCAGATAAGTATCGTCATATGCGACTTCCATGCAATGAACCTGGATTTCCTTGATGTGATCTTCAAGGTTTCCCGTCCCTCGATATTTGTCAAATTTGGGGATCTCAAATCCCTTGGGAAATGGTTTCATTACTAGGCTCCTATCAAATGGATAGGAACACAAGTTTCTTGGTGTCTTGGTTGTTCGCCCTGATTGAAGGTCAAGCACCTATTGCGAGAGCAACCTAATTTGTGTCGTCACATCATTTTGCAGATTAGGGGGTGGGATGAAAGTGTTTTGGGGTGTTTCAATCATGGTTTGGATGGGTGGGTTGGTCGGTGTGTTGTTTGATGGTATCTGCATGTTCTGTTGAGCGAGGTAGGCTTCTACCTACTTTTGTATGAACAACGCTTGTTGTTGATCTTGTTGCTGTTGCGCTAAGATTTGTGCTTGTTGATGTGCTTGTTGTTGTGCTTGCTATTGTTCCCACAACGCTTGTTGTTGGGTTGTGAATTCTACTACTTCTTGCTGGTCTTGGTATTGCTTTAATGCTTGTTCATATTCCTGCAATTGTGTTGCTTGTCTTTGTGCAAGAATTTGTGCTTGATATTCGGCTTGTTGTGCCTGATATCGAGCTTGTGCTTGAGCTGCTTGTTCTTGTGCTTGTGTCGCTTGTTGTAATAGGGTTTGCGCTTGAGCAACCTTTTTTGCTTGTAACTCTTGTAATGCTTGAGTGGCTTGGGCGGCTTTTTGTTGTTGTTGTAGCAATGCTTGGGCTTGTTGTGCTTCTAATGCGGCTTGTGCTATTTGGGCATCTTGCATAGCTTGAGCAACGTGTTGAGCAACTAGTTGTTCAGCTTTTTATTTCTGAACTTGTTGGTATCCTCTTTGGAAGGCAGCTTGCAATGTTGCGTCATTTTGGCTTGATGTTGTAGAATTTGGTGGTGGTGGGGGTGGTGGTGGATTAGGGATGGTATTGGTGTTTTTCGTGATGGATGGTGCTATTGATGTGGTTGGTCCTTGAGAGACCATGATTTGTGATGTTAAGGGGGTGTTTGATGATGTTGCAACCATTTGTGCATTTGTCATTTGTTGTTGCGATATCAACAACAAATTTTGAGCATTTGGTACAATGCTTTGGTTGATATTTGGGATGGTGGTTTGATTGATATTTGGTAGAGGGGGAAGCCCTAAACCAAGGAGTGATGTGGATGATGATGGTAATGGTGGAAGAGGTGTAAATGTGAGGGGTGCAAGTTGTTGTGAGAATGTTGTGGTGTTGAACATGCCCCCTGGTTCGAACATGTCTCCTTCCTCTTTTGAATTTGTGAGGAGAGGAGTTTGAGGCGTTGCGCAGAAAAATGATGATGATGGATCATGATGGAAGGTGAGAGGAACATTTTTCTATGATGGGTTTTCAAGTATGTTTTGTTCCAAGGTGGTGTTTGCATCCAAGTTTTGGTTATTAACAAGGGGGTGTGATTGAAGAGCACTGGGAAATGTATTTCCCTTGTTAACATTGGGTTGGGTTGGAGCAAAAGATGTCATGATTTGCGGAATGTTTTGTGTAATGTTTTGGGATGGGCGTGTAGATGAAATGGGAATGGTGGATGAGATAGGAGGAAATGATGTCTCCACTATAGTACTCACATCAAAATCTGAAGGTAACTTGGCCCCTTGTTTTGCTAGATCAAGCATGTATAACAAAGGGTTGAGCCTCATCATGATGTTGATGATTCTATGGTTGTCTAGATTTTTTATCATTTCAGTCATTTCCTCGTGAGACATTCCAAAAGTAAGGACCTCTCCTTGGTTTTCTTCTTGCGGATTTTGTGATGAAGAGAAGGTCAAAGGATTACTTGATTCTGTGGGATTCATTTCTATGTTAGTTTGACTAAGATCACTTGAAGTGGGTGTTTCTTATTGGCTTCCATACTCTTCTTGTATTGACATCTAGTTTGAACCATAAAACAAGGATCAATTTTTGAGAATATGGGAGATGAATCTCTTGATTCTCTAGTTTGATCTTTATTTTATGTTCCAAAGTAGAAAGTTTTAGGATGCCTTGAGGATCAAAGGTGATGATATGATGATGATGTTTTAGGGATGGATGATATAGATGTTATGATCTTTTGATTAAGTCTTGAAGGAGATACTAGGCTTTTAGGACTTTGTAGATTTTGATTTGGATTTTGGTTTTGAGATTGTCCTTGACTTTGATTTTTAATTTGATTTGGATTTTGATAAAAATTCCCTAAGATGTTTGGATGATGATCTAAGGGATAGCTTTTTTCAAAGGACGATGATTTGAATATGTGTGAGGAGAAGGATACATCTACCCACACCTATTCAAACAAGATGATTGTTTCACTAAGCATATGAAGAAGGATTCATCTACATACACTAAGCTAGACAAGATGATTTTGATAACTTTGACTAAGCATATGCAAAAGGATGCATCTACACATTCCTAACCAAAGGTGATTTTGACAAATGTTTTCAAGGACTTGGTCTCAATGATTTTGATGATTTTGATTTTGCCACAAAGCCTAGTATTAAGGATGATTTCAAGAATTTCGAAAAGGTGATGGTGAGATGATGTTTTTGATGTTTTGAAGAATGGATGAAAAATGATTTTGATATGTTTTGATCCTAAGATGAACCTAAAAGGGCATACCTTGTTTTCCTAGATATAGGTATTGAAGAGCATGCAAATGCTTCCTAAAGACCTTTGTAACCAAGAAATGATTTCATTTGAACATTCATTTTCGGATTTCCAACCAATGATTTTTTTTTCTTTTGGGGTTATGAGTCTTCAACACATATGAAAGTTCATTTTGCTTAGCTTTGCTTAATGAATTTATTTTACCAAAAAAACTTTCTTCAATTAGGTTTTCAAACTAAGATGTCCAATTTCTTAATTTCTTTAAACCCCACAAGATATGTTATGTGGAAATTCAATGAACTTAAGGAAAGGGTTTCCTATTGTTTACTTAAGAAGAAAAATTGAGATATAATCCAGTGTTTAAAGAAATTAAGAAATTGGATGATGTTAAGTGTTTTTTTTTAGGTGTTTTTGATCAAGCAATGCATTTTGTAACCCAAGAATAAGTACAATCCTATGGATGTGTAATACAATATTTGTTGGATTCCCACTTGGACAAGTCCAGCTACGCTTATCTCTAGCGAATGGTTAGATGCTTGACCCCACTAGCTCCCTTCCACGGCCCATTAACATCAATCAGTGTAGCCAAGCATCAACACCCATGAAACTCCCATGGCCTGCTTTCCATTTCTACTAGAAGACCGTAAAAGTGTGGGGCAGCTTTAGAAAGATCGCTCTTGCACCAACAAATAGATTAAAGGATTTTGGAAAATTATAGCACATGGGTTTTAGTAATGACTTTTCATTCGTAGGAGTTGACCCAATGTGGCAAGAGTCCTCTTTCGGATCCATCTTGTCAGAGTCAACCGTGTGATATTGGCATTTCTTCCAATATCCACATTTATATCCCGGCTGGAAATACTCTTGGGTTCAGAGTGTTACCGGTTGAGCCGTTCCCTTGGGTGAGTATTTCTTCCCCAAGGTGGCCCCTCTAGGATAAACAAAAGTGAATGAAGAACACTATTCGTAACTCGATCAATCCTTGTTGGTAACAAGGAGAGAGAATATACGCAACAATTCCCCCACTCACACTCGCACAAGATGTTCAATTTTAAGCCCAAATCGAAGTGTGGAGGTGATTGCTTTGTCTTAACCCAAAGTCATGAAAAAGGCCTTTTGATTCTCAAGATCACTATAAAGTGCAAGAGAAGCGCATATGTCATTTTTCAATGGATTTAGTCTAAGTAAGCCCTCACGAAAAACAAAGCTACACTTGTTCTTTTTAGATCCCCAAAGAAAAATGTGAATTCATTTTAGAGCACCAAATCACAAGTGAAAGTCATTTTTGTTCAATTTGTTAATCCAATAAACAAAATCTAGTAAGTTGTGATCCTAAGGTTTGTTTTAACCCTTTTTGCAAGAAATAAACAAAAAGAATTCTTTTTAACCCCAAAGGAAGATTAGTGTCCTAAGAAAGACGAAGATGAAAAAATATTAAAGAAGTGTTAAAAAAACACTAAAGTGTTTAAAAACACTCTAATTTGACTAAATATCATCACCATGCTCCTTCTTCCTTTGTCTTTGATTTCCAACCTACAAGTGAGAAAAAAAAATAGTCAGATTCCGAAAAAAATAGAAGTTGAAAACTAGAAAATAGAACATAAATAAATCATAAATCAAAAGCACATGCTAAAAAAAATTCAAATTTTACCTTTTACTGTGTCCCAGTGTCGTAACTCGTGAAGGCATCATAGTTTGTTCTCCCAGCGATGCCCTCACAGTGCCACTTACTAGTCAGCAGCGCTTTGTGTTAGGACAGAGCTCAATTGCGTCACAATTTCCGCCCAACATCATAGTTTGTAAAGGTGTCGCTGTTTAATATTTTTTTAAAATTGTCTACAGGTCGGAAAGTACAGCGGCGGAGTTTGAAATTCAAAAATCTTGGCGGGACGGGTCCAGTGGTGCAGTTTGTGTTTTGAGTAGTGCCATATAGCGATGCTGACGAGCCTGCAGTGCCAAAACGACAACGTTGATGATCCTACGGTGCCAAAACAGCGATGCTGAGGAGTCCGCATTGGCATTTCCTATGTGTGAAGAAAAATGCAGAAATTTCAATAAAATGTTAGAAATAATGATATCCATCCCTCCTTCTAGTGCCAAATGTGCGAACCCTTTTCCTAGTACCTGCAAAGCAACATGAATAAACAAGTTAATCAAGGAATTGCAAGCTAAACCAAGGATTCCCCATGAAATCCATTAACATAGCTCAAATTAGGAAAAAACAACGAAGAACACAATGAAATAGTAAAATAAAGATTGAATCCTAATTAAGCAATAAAACTCTTGATCCCATGGGGGAATTGGTGCCAATTTGATGTGAAAATTGGCCCTTTCCCAATTCCTATGATGAAATCTTGATATGTTGAAGATGATATTGATCCACTTTGATGAAAGATGAGAACTCCAAGCCAAAAATCTGCAAAACCTAGCTATGACTCAATGATAATGGATGGAATTCAAGAGATATTTGAGCATGGTAACTTTGCTTGGATTGTGGATGATGAAATGAGGATAGAAGCTCTTTATTTATAGAATTATAAGATGGGTGAATGTCCAAATTTGAACAATGTGGGACTAACATTCATCCAATGATATGATGCAACTTGTCAAACTATGAATGGATGATGGATGTGCAAGATTTGGGGTTTGTGCCAATAAATGTCATTATTTGAAATTCAAATTTTTTGAAATGACATGTAAGAGGGAAGGTAAAATGCAATAAATGCCACTTGGCTCAAGGCAAAGGACATGTAAGAGGTTTTAAATGCCTTGTTGGATGTACATGTTGACTTGGAATTTTTGAATTCAAATTGAGAGAATATTCCAAAAGATGCCTTGTGAGGAAAATAGAGATTTAATAAATGAATTAAATCTATTTTCATGTGCAACTTGCATTATCTAGAGGGTGTGAAATGAAATGAGGTTAAATTAATCAAGGATTAATTAATTTAAGAGGATATTTGATGATGTGACTTATTTGACTTAGACTTATGGATTTGTTTAAATCATATAAGAGAGGAATATGATAAGAGGCTAATTAAATAAGGATTTTAATTTATTTAATTAGAAGGGATGGTGTTAGATTAAATCAAATAAGGTTTAATTTATGTAATTTAATGGATAGACTTTAGAGATTTAATCAAATAAATTGATTATTTAATTAAATAGGGATAATTAGATCAAATGGATTGATTTAATTAACAAAAGACATTGACTTGATTAGATAAAATGATTTATTTAATTAAGAGATGAATACTGATGAATTTAATCAGATAGGGGAATTTGATTAAATGGTTAGACTGAGGGATGATTCCAAAAGAAATGATGTTAATAAGTTAGGATCAGATGCACGATGTCAATCAGTATATTTTACGTGTCTACACTTTCAATTGTAAAGACATTGTAAACAGTCTTGGGAGGTCATAAATAATGTATTTGAGGTCACAAATAGGTCACTAGGTGGGAAAAAAGTTGGGAAAAGAAAAATTTAAAAAAATGCTAAAAGTTGCCAGTTATGCAAAATGGAAAAAAGTGAAAAAAAAATCAAAAGATGAAGAGTCTTTGTGGGAAAATTGAAGGGATAGGTCAATGAAGGAAGTTGAAAAGGTAGTTATTAGTTGGGAAACATCTTTAAAAGGCTTGTAGAGGGCCAACAAAGATTAATCCATTTTATTCTTGAAGAAATATTATCAAATAAAGCACCCTGTTTATAATTTTTAGTGTTTCTTTATGTTTTGTTATTTTTTGCACGACCTTGCACCATTCAAAAAAGTACCTTTTTCTTGACATGGGAATAATTCATGATAAATTGGACTTAATGAGGCCTTGATTCAAGTGTTGTAAGGAATTTTATGCATCCAAACTAGGTCTTGGACCCTTGCAAATTGAATAACATGTTTTTATTGATGTCTTGTAACGGTGTTGTAAAGTGTTGTAAAGGAATTTCACGATTTTGTATACTTAATGAAGCCATTTCCCCCTAATTCAACATTATAAATTGTATTTAATTGCATCTTCACATTAATCTAAAAGGTTTATGAAATAAACTTAATGATATACTAGTGTTGTAATTTTTCTTGCACATTCACATTCATTCTTGTACCTTCTTAGGCTATGTGGACCTCATTTTAGTGTTGTAAAGTGTATTTAATCACAATTTCACATTGAATTTTGTGTCCCAAGCCCTAATTTATATTTACATCATCACTAATAGGCCCTTATTAACCCCTATTGTGCACCCTAAGGCTTAAATTGATCAAATATCTGACAAAGTTAAAATTTAAACCTTATTTCCTTATCTCCTAGCATCTTAGCAGTCAAAATGGCCCCTGTTTGACCCATTCATCATGCATGGAGAATCAGTCTCATATAGGTGGGACCCATTCACCATGTGTGGCAAATCAGTCCCATTTTGCCCAATTTTGACCTTTGAGCGGGAAAAAAGTGAAATTTAAGTTTATTATTTCTTCATGTCGGCCTGTGATGAGGTATTAACAGGTAAAATAGGTGAAATTCCTATAAATATAAGTCTTTTAACCCTAATTCACATCTCTTATCATTCATTCATCCACCACTCTTCCATTTCAAGTCAAGCAACTTAGGGTTTTATCATTTCAAGTCATTCAAGATCAATTTTTAGACATTCAAGGGTAGACTCTTCATGCTTTGTTACAGACTTTCAAGATCAAATATCATGGCAAGGTAATCAACTCCATTATTGCATGTTTCATTCCATTCTTTTATCATTGTGGTTTAATTACCTAAAAGAGGTTTGACCAAGGGAAACCCCCATGCCCTAACATTCAACATTTCTTCTTCTATTCTTGTGTGCATGAAGATTTAGGACTCTTGGAAGCTTGGAAATCATTTAAGATCAATTTTTAATGTTTCTCAAGTCCTCTTCATTGAGCAAGTCATAATATAAAAAAAAAACTCACTTTGAGGTTCAAAAATCAAAGTTTCAGAAGTGGACACCTATAGAAAGCTAAAGTGTGGATCAAAAGCTTCGGATTCCACATTTGGATAATCAAAAATTCAAATGTGGACTCATTCGCCATGGGTTCCCACTTCTAGGTCAATTTTGATTTTTCTACATTTTTAGATACCCTTTTGCCAGAAACATGTTCCAGAATAGTTTTGCAGAACTAGGACTAATTCACCTAGAATGGCAAAGGAGTCCCCTAGGCTTGAAAATCACCATAAACAACATTCCAGAATCCATTTCTAGTCTTCATCCACATTCCAAGTGTACACTTTTAGTTTGATTCATTCCGGTTGCAGTTTACTATTTGTTTTTAGGTGATTTTGTATTACACAATGTGTTTTCAAAATAATTACATTTCTTAGGTTTTTGCATACTTAATCAATCAATTTTATCATTTAGTTGCATCTACATCATTTTATTTAGCCATAATTCAATCATACATTCCTTAACTTGAGTGAACCACCTAGACTTTTGGCTCTTCTTCTTTTAGGTGAAAAATCCTAGAAGTGCTAAAAATGATTAGGGTGCCAAAAATCTACGGTTCATTTTGGTGAACCTACTATTTGAATACTTATCTTTTCTTATTTGGTGTCCTTCATCATACATCTAGCTTACATTAGGTTGTGCATGATTCATTTACATGCTAGGTGTTCAATTTTGCATTCATAAAAAAGTGTATTTAGGTTGCATTGTTGGGATCTAAATTTATTTGCATTTTTTAAAATTCTGCATTTTTCATTTAGGTCTACATCATAGCACTCATAAATAATAAAAATCACTAAAAAATTTCTAAAAATTTCTGGAAAATTTCCATACTGGGACTCATTTGCCAACCTGGGTGAATCAGTCCCTTTTGACCCCTGAAACAGCCTTTATAGAGCTGAAAACCCTATTTTTATGCTTTTGTTTACTGCCATTAGTTATCTATCACTTTGCTAAATTCTTGTATCATGAATTTAATTAGATTTAGCTTAAAATATCTCATTTCATGCATTGCTTACTTGCACTTTTGCATTCACAACATTTCATTTTTAGATTGTTGTATTGTGTAAATAGAAAATTAGCTTGCTTAAAAACTAAAACTTGTATTTCCTTTCAAGTCATTGCCTAGTATTTTCTTTCCTTTTTCATCATAGCATGTTTTCTTTCAAAAGATGTGACTTTGATTTCATTAATAGTGGATTGTATAAGCACAACATTCCCTCTTATGAGCTTAATTTTGATTACAACAATGAGGATTTTAAGACACATGATCAAACCATTGAAACAATCCTTAACCTTACATTGCCCATTGGTGAGAATGGTAGTGTAGACAATTATAACAAGCATACTTGTTCTTCCTCGATACCTCTCATATTAGTGATGAAGGTATCTTGGTGAAGGAAGCTACAAGCATTGAGAGTCTTGATTGTCCATCTCCTCATTCCCCTTTCGAAGATGTTAGACAACAAGAGGTTGAAATCATATATACATTTCTAAACATCACCTTTCCTAGTCTCCATAACCATGACAATTACACTTGTACATCTCCTAATATCCCTCCTCTATGTAAAGAGGATAAGCTAGTGTTAGAAGACATCCCAATTAAGAATCATGAAACCCTTGATCCTCCCTTCCCTAATGCTCCTCCAATTTGGGATAATCTATTTTAAAACCATATTGGTCCTTCTCTTGATGCCTCCCCAACTTGTGATGAAGCTACTTTGCAAACCTCAAACTTGGATGAACATATTACAAGCTCTCCTAGTAGGGTAGATAGCATGGCACAGGAGACCGAGACCTTAGAAACAATGGACATTCAACTAACACCTTCTCCTAATCATCCCCCTCTTGACAATACAATCATTGATCATTCCTCTATTGGTGATGAAGTTATTATGGAAGAACCAACCCTTACTTTTCAAGAACATGTGGTTCATTTTTCTCCTAAACACTCTCCTTCTAGGGGGAATATCATGGTGCTAGAATGCGGAAAAACTAATAATGTTTCTTCCTTCACTAAACAAGTGGTTCTAGGTTTCCCTTCATTAGAGATACATCAAACCAATACCACTGATGTTATGGATGCACAATTGTCCTTTAGATCCCCCTCAATCAATGGACCTCATCCATACCCCATGGGACATCCTAACAATCCTCTAATCTCTACCCACCTTCACACAAACAACAAACTCAAAATAAACCAAAACTTATCCTTTACCCTCAAACTAATGTATTGCAGCAACCAAGTTATAATATTGTTGCTCATACTTATAACACTCGAAACAATCCACAACCCCCACAACCAACCCCAACACCATTATCATTGCATAATCCTACCGCACCTAACACTTTCTTTCATGGTCACAAGAAATATGATCCTGTCGAGCAACTAAAGAATACTCCTGCTAAGATATCATTGTGGGATCTTATTCAATCCTCCCCTCACTATCACAACATGATCCAAACAACCTTACAACAAGTTCCTATCACTTCTAATGTACAACCAATTGATATTGTAACAATCATTCAAGGCCCAATTGTTGACATTTTTTTCCACCAAAGTGAGCTCCCCTCTTTGGATGTGCAAAAAAAAATGATGCTTTCATGATCATTTCTCAATACAAAATACAAAAGATAAAGAGAACTCCTGTAGATATTGGTTCATCCCTCAATGTTTGTAGTGTGATCCTTTTGGATAGGCTTGGAATTGATCAATCAACCATTCAACCTGATTCTTTCTCCATTAAAATATTTGACCATGTCAAAAAGAAACCACTAGGGGTGATCATTATAACTCTTACTGTTGGAGTGGTCACCTTAAATTCACCAATCCATGCGATGCCTTATGACCTTTCATGGAATATTATCTTAGGTAGAGAATGGATTTGTGCCATGAAAGGTGTGCCTTCTACTCTTCATCGTAAAATTAAATACATCTACAACATAATCCACACACTTGACGTTGATCTTGAACCTGATAGTGTCTTACAACTTGAGAAGAAAAAAGAAAATTCCTTAAACAAATCACCATCACCTACACAAGTGGAACCCATTCAACACAAAGAAAAAAAACACCATTCAAATGACCTTTCGAAAGCATTTTCCCCAACCACTTTAGACAAAGAAGCAAACTACACAACAACCTTTAATGAACACAACAACGAACAAGCACCCAATTCAAAATCAATGAAGAAGCTTTATGGAAAAGGTTATGAGCTTATGCAACAACTTTCATATAGTGGAAAAGGATGTGGTTCTCATGAACAAGTTATTTGTAACCCTATAGACCCTATCACACAACAAACAACCCATGATCTTGGCTATTGTCCTATGATAGAAATCGCCAAGCCTTCCCTCAACATCAACACTCTCACACAACATTCTTCTAAGGAGACGTTAATTGTAAACCATCTTGAAATAGTAGACACTAGTGGTCTTGAACATCATCATTTCTAAAACATCAAACAAACAACTACACCTTCACTTAATGTCAATGTCATCTCACAAAATGTTCATGATTTGAATACATTATATTTTCTACCCTCCAATAAAGGAGAGAACAAAATCTCACAATGTCAAGAGCCTTGAGTAAGTATGACATCTACTACTAAGCAAGATGTATCTTGTATGCCAACCACAATCTCGCCTTCTACCATTGATCAAGAGGGTATATTGTCGAGACTCCTCCAACATCACTTGATCACCCTCCCTCCCAGAACTCGTAAGAAATGTTATTTCAAGTCTTCATGATGTGCCTATCATAGGATTCATGGTCACTTCACCAATGAATGTAAAGCTTTGAGTCATAAAATCAAACATTTTTAGGAATTTGGTATTCTTCCTTATATGGGGGCATCTAATTCCTCTAATTGATATTGGTTTTCACTTTACCATTCACTTGACATTTCATTTCGGCTCACCCTTATCCTATACTCAGTCGGGGCAACGAGTTTGATAGTCTTGTCCTCATATGTCACTTGTCATTTCCTCTTTTGGCTAGTTGTTAACCTTTCATAAACATATAAGAGCAAGCTTGGGACGTGGACGATGTGCCTTAAGCTGGCTTGCATGTGACATACTCCCCTTTTCATTAGGTAGCTTATTGGGAACATATGACTTGGCATAGGGCTTTTCGAGTATGCTCTCATGTTCTCCTTCTTCTACTTTAAAGAAATTTCTCATAGCACTGGTGCTCACAACCGCTTTAAAGTGGGGGAATACACCACCACTCACATTTCATTGTGCAATTTCTTTCTTCTTGCGATGCATTCATTTCTTTGTGGAGTCATTGGGCATGATTCCCTCCAAGAGTGTGATACTTCTTTCGTACTTATCCTCTCTTGGAGACGTTGAGCATGATGATCCCTAAGATGAGACCTCACATGAAAGAAGTAAAATCCCTTTGAATATTCCTTACAAAATTTACAATGTCTATGAGTGTCAACCATACAAAGTCTTTCTTACCTCATAGATCTTGAAAACCATTTTCCTTTGTGGCACCTTATTAAAGTTATCAAGAGGTATAACTTTGGTATGGTTGAGTGGGAAGCCCATTCTGAGGCACGAATTTATCCATAGCCACCTATGTGTTTGTGAGTGCATACCAACTAGTGTATGTACTTCACCTTTTGGGCTTTCTCACCCCGTGGATGACTAGAAGTTCTATGGCCACAAAGTGAGTATACTTTTATGATTTCTCACTTGGTGGATAGCCAAGAGTTTTGTTTCCCTAGAGTGAGTATGCATTTTATTTTTCCAAGAAAGCAACCTAGATCTAATCCCCAACTAGCTGGACAAACAATCGAAGCTTGATCTACCTTTTCATTTTCATCCTCCTCTTTATTTCCATTGCATTATTTTGTATCTTATTGGTTTGACTTAGGATCTTGGATCCTGGGGGCTTGAACAAACTCCTTTGATCTTTTTCATTCTTTTTCATCTGCATCTATACACTTGGATCTCTCTTGAATGTCTACTTTAGTGTGAGCTTGAAGCAAGTTCATCCTCTCACTAAAGTGGGGGCTAAATGCACCATAGAAAAAAGTACCCTTTTCTTGACATGGGAATAATTCATGATAAATTTCACTTAATGAGGCCTTCATTCAGGTGTTGTGAGGCATTTTATGCATCCACACTAGCTCTTGGACCCTTGCAAACTGAATAAGATGCTTTTATTGATGTCTTGTAAAGGTGTAGTAAAGTGTTGTAAAAGAAATTCACACTTTTATAGACTTAATGGACCCATTTCCCCCTAATTCAACATTATAAAATATATTTAATTGCATCTTCACATCAATCTAAAACGTTTTTGAATTATACTTAATTATAAACTAGTGTTGTAATGTGTCTTGCACATTCACATTGGTTCTTGTGCCTTCTTAGGCTATGTAGGCCACATTTTAGTGTTGTAAATTGTATTTAATCACACTTTCACATTGAATTGTGTGTCCCAATCCCTAATTTATATTTACATAATCACTACTAGGCCCCTATTAACCCATATTGTGCATCCTGAGGCTTAAATTGAACAAATATCTAACAAAGCTACAATTTAAACCTTATTTCCTTATCTCCTACAATCTTAGCTGTCAAAATGGCTCCTTTGGGACCCATTTTCCAGGCATGGTCAATCAGTCCTGTCCAGGTGGGACCCATTCACCATGTGTGGCGAATCACTCCCATTTGGCCCAATTTTGACCTTTAAGCAGGAAAAAAGTGAAATTTAAGTTTATTATTTCTTCATGTCAGCCTGTGATGAGGTATTAACATGTAAAATAGGTGAAATGCCTATAAATATAAGTCTTTGAACCCTAATGCACATTTTTTATCATTCATTCATCCACCAATCTTCCATTTCAAGTCAAGCAACTTAGGGTTTTATCATTTCAAGCCATTCAAGATCAATTTTTTAGGTATTCAAGAGAAGGTTCTTCATGATTTATTGAAAAAATTCAAGATAAAACATCATGGCAAGGCAATAAACTCCATTATTTCATGTTTCATTCCATTCGTTTATCATTTTGGTTTTATTACCTAAAAGGGGTTTGACCAAGGAAAACCCCCATGCCCTAACATTCAACATTTCTTCTTCTCTTCTTGTATGTATGCATATTTAGGACTCTTGGAAGCTTGGAAATCATTGAATATCAAGTTGCAAGGTTGTTCAAGTCTTCTCTTCATTCAACAAGTCAAAATATCAACAAAAACTCACTTTCAAGTTTAGAAATCAGAGTTTCGGAAGCAAACACCTCTAGAAAGCTAAAGTGAAAATCAGAAGCTCTGGATTCCACCATGGGATAATCAAAAATTTGAAAGTGGACTCATTTTCCATTGGTAGTGAATGAGTCCTACTTCTAGGTCAATTTTGAGTTTTCTGCATTTTTAGATACCCTTTTGTCAAAAATAGGTTTCGAAACAGTTTTGCAGAACTAGGACTAATTCGCCCAAAATGGCGAATGAGTCCCACCAAGCTTGAAAATCAACATCAGCATCATTCAAGAATCCATTTACAATCTTCATCCACATTCTAGGTGCAAACTTTCAGTTTGATTCGTTTTTGTTGCAGTTTACTATTCGGTTTTAGGTAATTTTGTATTACACAATGTGGTTTCAAAAAAATTACATTTCTTAGGTTTTTGCATACTTAATCAATCAATTTTATCATTTAGTTGCATCAAAATCATTTTATTTATCCATAATTTAATCATACATTCCTTAATTTGAGTGAACCACCTAGACTTTTGGCTCTTCTTTCTCCGTTTAGGTGAAAAATCCTCGAAGTTCTAGAAAGTTTTAGGATGCCAAAAATCTACAGTTCAAGCATATATGGTAGTTTTAGGCCTTGATCTTTGTAGTTACAAGGATTATAGAGAAAAAAATTTCACTTGATTCCATTTACAAGGAAATCTATTGAATTTATCATTTGTTAGAACACATTTTCAGTAGTTTAGTTTGTAACCCTCAAATTGGGGTTTTGAGAGTGTAGGTAGGAGTTTATGACTACGCTACCAATTTAGACATTGGGAATTGGTGGAGTAGGTTAGTTTGAGTTTGTATATGGTGTTTTTGTGTTGAATTTGCAAAGAAAGTTGAGAATACAAGTTGAAAGTTTTTGCCCCTACAAAAATCCAGTGTTTTCTCCACAAAAAGCAGGGCTCCAAGGTGGTATTTGACACAAAGGAATGCTTGAAGGTTGGTAGGTGTTGTTTATAGTTTATGGAGACACATTACAAGGTATTGGAAGCATATAAAAGTTTCTTTCAGGTTTGGATATTTTATTTTCATTAAAACCTTGTTTTATGAAGTCTTCAATGGAAAATAATGAAGGTTATGATAGTTTAGCATCTTGATGGTGAGTCACTAATTTGTTCCTAATAAATTATGAAGTCTATTTTGAAGGTTTTATAAGGTTTGGTAACATGTTTAAAGTAAAATTGAGGGGATGGTTGTCTTTTTCCATATGAATCAAGTTGACAAGAATGGCAATTTGGTGAATTGTGTAAATGTGGATTGTTTCAGAGTTTCTAAAGGTGAATTTTTTTTGGTTCAATCATTATGATGATGGATAAGTTGTATTTTAATTTTGATAAAGGTATGGAT
Source organism: Sequoia sempervirens (assembly GCA_007258455.2). Lineage (NCBI taxonomy): Eukaryota > Viridiplantae > Streptophyta > Pinopsida > Cupressales > Cupressaceae > Sequoia > Sequoia sempervirens. The sequence continues at coordinate 1,079,213,354 of VDFB02271358.1, read as the reverse complement.
TGATGATGTGGTAATTTGACTTATTATTTCTCTATGAATTTAAAGGGCATGTGCAGGATCATCATGGAAAAAATAGGCCCTTAAGTGGCAAAATTTTTAGAAAAACTAGAGTTAGGCAACTTGACGTAAAAATTTGAATAAGTTATCTATATTATTTCAAAAATATGTAAGAATATAATTTGTATAAAATTGAATTTAGTTTCTAAACTACTAGGTTTATTTAGAAAAAAAGAAATCTATTTCTCGAAAATTTAAAATTTCAATGCAGTAGTACGTAAATTTCAGCAAAAAAATAAATGTCTATTTGACCACCCTAACCACAATAAAATGATAATAGTTTTTTATAATATTTTAGATATAAGTAGAGGAGTCATGTCCCAATGTGATGCATATTTTTTTGTAATTTGTTTCCAAGTAAATAATTAATTATAATTTTTTTATTACAATTTTTAAAAAATATTAAAACTCATTTGTCTAACCACCTTAGCTTGGTCAAAAATTTATGAAATTCAATTTTTTTTTTTCTAATCCTATAGTGTGTGAAGCATAGAATGTGATGCATGTTTCGGATTCAAAAAATGTGATACTGTTTGAAATCTATAGATGTTTTTCAATCAGCCTATCAATTAGGACTTTAGGCATAATTCAAATAGAAAATGAATAATAATTATTTATTAAATTGAAAGTAAAGAATAATTTATATTGATGGAAAGCTAAGAATCTCATTTAAAAACCCTTTTTGTTTCATCAATTTTGGGTAAAAAAAAAGTTGTCATCCACATATCCTAGACATACCCATAATATCACCATTTTTTGGCCCATCATGATCCTGCACATACCCTAAAGAGAAATGATGTGATTTTGAGGAAAAGATAAAGGAATTTTGAGTGATTGTTCAATTTGATCTTCTTAGTTGAGTTTGGGTCTTGAGTACCCTCTGGATGATTGGTGTTTTTGGTAGATGATCTTGCATCAATTGGTATCAAAGCTATCTGATTCTGATGGTTTGATTTTTTGAAGTTGTTGTTGAGGTTGGTTGAAAGTGCTTGATCCATCTAGGTTGTAGAGAGGAAGAGTTGTGAGAAGTTATGTGTTGGTAAACAAGCTGAGGTTTGTGGTCACCATCCTCCAATGGAGATTAAGTTGGGTAGAAGGTGCAAGGTAAAGAGAGTGAGGCATCTTCTGGGATCTATTGTTGGATAAGATGGATGGTTTGCTGATTTGGTGAGTTGTGTGGTTTAGCAATAATGAAAGATGGATACCTGACTAAAGAAGCACTTGAGTTTGCAACCTGAAGAGTACTCCAGTGATGGGAGTAGATGAGAAGGAGAGGTGATTGGTCATAGAAGGTCAAGGATGAATTGTGAAAAAGAATAAAGTTTTCAAGGATATTCCTATGTCCTTTGGAAAGAGGAGAACCTGATGGCAGAAAAAGAAAGGAAAAAGGCAAAGAAATGAAGACAAAGCTGAAGACAAAAGATGGAACCAAAACCAAGGCAAGAGGAGAAAGAGAGAAGGAGTAGTTCAAGGTAGATTTGAAGTTGTTTAGCAGGTACAAGAAAAGTTGATACAATATGTTTCCAAGGGACTTGGAAAGTTTTTGTTGGTTGGTTGTATGGTGTAGGAGCACCTTGCTCACTAGATGCCTTTAATTGGAAAATTTGTAAAAAATGAACTTTCAATTGTAAAAACAATGTAAAAAGGTACTGGGATGTCATAAATAATGTATTTTAGGCCAAAAATAGGTCACTAGGTCGGTAAAAAGTTGAAAAAAGCAAAATTTGCAAAAATGCTAAAAGTTGCCAATTATGTAAAATGTAAAAAGTGCCAAAAAATCAGAAGATGAAGAGGCTTTGTCGAAAAATTGAAGGGATGGGTCGATGAAGGAAGTTTAAAAGGAAGTTATTAGTTGGGAAACATCTTTAAAGGGCTTGTAGAGGGTGAGCAAAGAGTAATCCATTGTATTCTTGAAGAAATATTATCAAATAAAGCACCATGTTTATAAATTTCATTGTTTCTTTATGTTAGTTTTTGTATGACCTATACAGTAGTTTTAGGTATTGATATTTGTAGTTACAAGGAGTAAAAATAAATATCTTTAATTTGAGTCCATTTATAATGAAATCTATTTAATTTATAATTGGTTAGAGCACATTTTTAAGTAGTTCAGTATGTAACCCTCAAATTGGGGTTTTGAGAGTCTAGGTAGGAGTTTATGACTACTCCACTAGTTTAGACATTATGAATCAATGGATTAGGTTAGTTTTAGGTTGTATATGGTGTTTGTTTGTGTTGAATGTGTAGGGAAAGTTGAGAATATAGGTTGAAAGTTGTTGCCCCTACAAAAATTGAGTGTTTTCCCCACAAAAAGCATGGCTCCAAGGTGGTATTTGACACAAAGGCATGCCTGAAGGTTGGTAGGTGTTTTTAATATTTTTTTTAGGCACATTACAAGGTTTTGGAAGCATCTACAAGTTGCTTTAAGGTTTGGATATTTTATTTTCATTAAAACCCTATTTTATTAAGTCTTCCATGGCAAATAATGAAGGTTATGATATTTCAGCATCTTGATGGTGAGTCACTGATTTGTTCCTAACAAATTATGACTGTTTGAAGGTAATTTGGTGATTTGTGTAAATGTGGATTGTTTCAGAGTTTCTAAAGGTGAATTTGTTTTGGTTCAGTCATTATTATGATGGATAAGTTGTATTTGAATTCTAATAAAGGTATGGATTGATGATGTGGTGATTTGGCTTATTAGTGCCTTGTGAATTTAAAGAGAAATGATGTGATTTTAAGGAAAATATGAATTTTGGGTGATTGTTCAATTTGATCTTCTCAGTTGAGTTTGGGTTTTGAGTACCCTAGATGATTAGTGTTTTTTTTAGATGCTCTTGCATCAATATTGGTGTTGTGTTCCCTTGCAAAAGTGAATATGATGCATTAAAATTTCCCACTTGGCCAAAGGGATCCACTCATCCTTGCGATATCATGGGGAGAGAGACTTGCGTATCAATGGAGTATGTCGGTATCATAGAAAAGGTGGATGGATTGTTGGTATCATAGAAGATGAGTGGCACATATGGATGTTTTGGGTCTTGTGGGACATTGCTAGGCATACCCAAGATCGTGTTTGCATCCAATTTTTGGCTGTTTACAAGGGGATGTGTTTGAAGAGCTTGGAGTAATGAACTCCCCTTGGTAATAATGGGTTGACTTGGAGCATGAGATGATGTTGGTTGTATGATGGGCTAGATGATGTTTGGGAAGGATAGTGTGAATGATACTAGTTGCATATTCCCAAGAGCTTGTTCAACAATAGTGCTCACATCAAAATTGGAAGGGAGTTTAGCCCCTTCTTTTGCTAATGCTAACATGTATTGTGTGGGATTGAGTCTCATAACTGTGTTGACACTCTTGTGTGTTTCAATATTTTGTACTAGCTCAATTATTTTATCTTGGGACATCCCTTGGAAGTTTTTGGTGACATCCTCCATTTCAAAACCTCCCTCTTGAACATCTTGTGATTGTTGAGGGGGGTTGAGTGAAGGGATGGTAGATTCCCTAGGGTTGAATTCCAATGCAGCTTGGCTCAAATTGCTTGAAGTGGATGTTTCTTTGTTTTGCTCCATGATAATCTTATGTTGTGATCTTCTTTGGACCATAAAATGAGGATCAACTTTTAGGAATATGGGAGGTAAACCTATAACTCCTTAGGTTGGTCTAAACTTTAGGCACAAAAAGAAAAACTAGGATGTTTAAGGATCAAATGATGGTGGTGTGATAAATGAAGGATGAATGATATGTATGTTTGAACTTTTAAGAACTTTGGAGGAATACTAGACTTTAGGATTTCTAGATTTTGATTTGGATTTGATTTGATTTGGATAATGGAATTATAGATACCAAGATGTTAGATGTTATCTTCGAATAAACTTGTCCATAGGGGTGATAACTTAACTAAATGTATTAGGAAGGATTCATCCACACACACTTAGTCAAAAAAGGTGATTTTGAATTTAATTTAAGGGATTTACCAAAAGTCTAGCATGAATTATTTTTCCAAGGTTCTAAAAGTTGTTTGTGAAATGGGATTTGATTGATGGTGTGACAAATGAAAGTGTAATTTTGATCTTAGATGAACCTAGAGAGACTTTTTTTACAAGACCAAGGTATTGAATAACATGCTATACCTCTAAAAATTTCAACCCTATGTGAGAAACTCAAAAAATTGGAAAATACTAAGATTTTGACAATAATAGAATGAATAAAAGTTTGGATTATCCTTTGAAGCGCATTTGTAAAAGTTGTATACCAATATATATCTAGTTTCATAAAGTATTGAAAGGTGTTTTTTGAGATCTTTTGGACTAAGACACTTATGATGATTGATGGACCTTGGTTTCAGGATTTTGACTTTATGGTAAATCATGAGATAAAAAAAATATGTGGGTTCAATTGTCTTTTATCTTGATTAAATGGATTCATTTTACCACATAAACACTTCTTTCTTGGTTTTCAAACTAAATGTCTATGTCTCAATTCTTTTTCCTTCCACAAGGTCCATTATGTGAAAATCAAAGAATCAAAAGCATAGTTTTCCTTGGTTAACTTTGGAAAGAAAAAATTGAGATATGAGACCAAATATTTAGAAGCCTCTAAGGATGAAACCCCTAGGGACAAGAAGTAACATTTGGACTCTTGAAGGATATTTTATCTTCCCAAAGGGTTTCAAATTTTGATGACTTGTTGAATGTTTGTTTCAAAGTTTTAGATCCAAGCAAAGTATTTGACTGACTCACAAATTGCACAATCCTAGGATAGAAAGGATAATATTTGTTGAGTCCCCACTTGGATTTCTCCAAACACTGAGACAAAGAAAAAATTAGAGATTTGGTGACAGTGGATCCACTCCATGACACACACTTCTTAGGACCACCAAATCTCAAAATCCTAAAGATCCGGAGACCTTGAGGATTTATTATGTTTCTACTTTGAATAGTACTATAACTATCAAGAAATACAATGAAAGGTTAAAATCACACAAAAATGCAATTAAACTCTAATGTAATCTACAATAAAATAGCAAAGCCGAAAGAAAGAATAAACATAAATGTCAATGGTGTTTTCTACACAACAACAACTTAGACAAGATACAAGTATCCTATCTCTCTCGAAAGGTAAATCTCTATCAGCAAGCCTCAAGAGTAACACCAAGGTCTCTAATTTCAGGTCTTGACAATGCATAAACCACTCAATGATAAATGTGAAAATGTTGGTAATCACAAAGGGACCTTACTACAAGCAAATATTGAACCTAAAAGCTTATCAAATTTAGCAATATGGTGATACTTTAAATCCTAAATCTAACCTAAATGATAAAAAAGAAATAGCAAAAGATAAGGGTTTCAAAGAGATTCTTGAATTTAACACTAATCCTATGATTAACAATGCAAATGATGAGGAACTTGAAATGGACCAAAACCCCATAAACTGAGTCCTTCTTGACCTAGATGAATTTACAATCTTATAGAAATAGTGCAATCTTCTAAGGAATTAAAGATTTTCAAATCATGAACATTCATCCAAAACAATCCTATTGCAATCAAAATGAACAACATCCACAATTGACCTAAGAATAGTGAATTTAAAGTCTAGGATAACTTTTCAAAGCAACTAACAATCAATTGGTTGCAAAAAGTATGGACTAGAGATTGCTGCAACACTTCTAGTACAAAATCATAAACACTATCAATTCTTCTAACATTAAACCTAGCATATATCAAATAGACTTAAGAAACTTCAAAAGATAAAATAACAAAAACCATGCCAAATAAAACTCAACATAGGAAAGGCACCAAATCAAAATGTATTCACTTGCATTAAATTACCCAAAGTAGCAACAATTTCAATATTTTGTTATCGCACTTGCTTGCTTGAAAATAAGATCAACTCCTAACTCTAGCTCTTGCTATATTACTTAGTTTGCTCCAATATAAAACTATCTATCCCTTACAAATGAGGCAGAATGCCATATTTATAGAAACCTCAAGATATGTCGGCACAATTAGGTTTACAATAATAATCAACCACCAAAACAAAGCTTGGTCCAATGTATGCGAAGGAAGAAGAGAATTATTGGGGAAGCCCAAATTCTGATGAAGCATTGCATTAACTGCCTTTCCCTTTGTCCTTATTTCGCTCAACCATATACTGCACCATCAAGAATACCCTATCCAAGTTGGCTATAGGTGGCATAGTCAAAACCTTAATCCTCCTTTCAATGGATTTAATGTATTCTCTTGCCTACTCCACCATTTTATCCCATTCCACCTTCATGGTTTGATATTTATCCATCGCTACTATATAGGTGGTTGTATCATCTAACTGATGTCTAGTAATTGGGTCCTCATTGATTGGAGAATAGACATCTCGCCACCATTTTCTCAACTGTTCCAAGCTCAAATGCTTCAGTGCAAACCTCTTTCTACCTATCATAACCTCAAAGAAATAAATGCATTTATTGTAGATCTCGGTTAGGTTGTATTCAATTTGGTTCCTCTACTTATACACCTTCTTCAAGACCCTTTTCCTTATTTGCAAAACCTCAAACCATTCGCAAGTTTCTACAACTTTAGAGGAAGAAAGAATGCCATCACTCACCAACTTATCTTCAGTATATTCCATGATGTTCTTTGTCTTTTGCAATAGGAGATCTAAATCTCCCTTATCTTGAGCTAACACATTCTTTAACCAATCTATCGACCTCATAGCATCTCCACTGGTTTAAAGGATGTCCCTGATAGCATTATCTCCCTTAGTTTTCACCCCCTGTAACTAGTTCATTGTGGCATGAGTAGTAGTCTTCATTATTTCTAGCTCAATTATGGTTTCTTGTGGCAAAAATCTTCCAGTAGATGATGAGGAACTAATGGATTGCAAGGGCTCATTAAATCCTGCAAGTACTTCTTTAATTTCTCATTCTCCCTCTTTAACTCTTGCATAGTCTACACCTCTTTCCTTAATCTACCCAAGATGACAACACTAGAGCCTTCATACTCTTCAATCTCTTGTTCCATGGAAGTAGGCCCTAGGTTGATAGTCTACACATTGTAGTCACTACCAGTTACATCATCTTTATTCTTATTAGAAGCAGGAGTAGCAATGTGAACCACCCTATTATTGGATTCATCTCTCTCAATCTTAGAGATAACCTTGGCTTTCTTCTTTGTTTTACCATTTCCTATATTTTCCAATAATTCATACCAATTGGGAGAAATATCATCCACAATAATTTTTTTACTCCTTAATTCTTTGTCCAACTAGCTTGGAATAGTAGAATCTGATTGTACATTACTTTTTCCAACTTCATCCTGTTGATCCTTGGACATATCTTCATTCAAATCTTATTTCTTAGGAATCTCCCCAACTATTTTTTCTTCATGTACTGGCAATGGAGTCCTAACTAGAATTTCTTCATTCTGAGGAGGTCCAACCTCTTCACTTCTAAGAGATGAATCTTCATAAGTTACCAGGGGAGACTATAACACCTTGTCTATTTTTTCCTCAACACTATAGAGCTCACCTTCTTCAAATTCTTTCCCTTCTATATCTTGAAGAATATCCCCCTCTTTGGATTCACCTAGTTCACCTGGTGTGTTATGAGCTTCATGGGATGAAGGAATACTATCATGTTGTTCTGCAACAATGGTAACTGAAGGAGCATCCTTCCTTGGCACACTATCCTTGGGAGAAGGAGTCCTTGATCTTCTTGTGTATACCTGTGTTCTCTCTACTGAGCTCTCCACATTTACTACCAGTGGACTAACTTCATCCCCTTCCTTAGAGCTTTCCTTCTCCTTCCATAACAATCTCACTTTTCTCCTTCTTGTAGGCACAAAAACACTAACTTCTTTATCTTCCTTTTTAGCTTCATCCTTTGTCGGCTTCTTGCTCCTTGAAATATATTTCCTTTTCTTTGCAATAGGATTTATTTGTTTTTCTACCTCCTATACTTCCTCCGCCTGAACATCTTTAATCTTAATCTTGAAAGGGGAACTCACCTTGCCCTTACCTTTAGGATCCCACTTAGTTGACTCCTCAAAAGTGGAATGAGACACTAAGTCTCCCATTAGATAATAGGTGCATTGCCCACCTTCACTTTCCAGCTCCCACATCTTATGTTGGAGCCATAACTTTGCGTATTTAATCACTGGAGTTATAAGTTGCTCTAATTTTTTTTTCTCTTCCTCTAGCCAGTCTATTTCTCCCACTGGTCTATCCTTCATAGCCTCATAATCATGGCCCTGAATCAAATCTCCATTATCTTCAACCTAATCTGGAATGGCCTTCACATTTTATAATCAGACTAAGTTCACTGGTAGCCTGGAAAACTTCTTTCTTCTAATCTCAAATTCATCACTGCAATTGGCCCAATAGTCCTCTATATCATCCTTATGACTATATTTTTGACTGCACTTCTGTGCTTCGCCAGTCCTATCAAACCTCGATCTCTTGGAATGAAAGGATAAAACTAGAGTACTCATTTCTTCTTTAGAAGCATAGGCTGAATTAATAGAACGACATGCCTCACTACTGCCTATCCTAAGAGGAAAATCACCACCAAATCTAGTTTTATGTTTATCCTTCTTAACAATTGCATCAAAGTCACATATCTACCTTGTGACGTCCAGAAGTATAATGTGGTATGTGGGATACCTAGGAAGTCTGTATGAAGCCCTCTGACAACCATCTATCCTTATGTATGAAAATGTGGGAAACTGCATAAACTAGGCCCCATACCTTTTGATTAACTCCTTAGCATTGCCATATGTTCTTACATGCTCTGCACCTTGCCACAACCTAGTGATGTGCATGGTGAATGCATCATTCACCCTCCTATAGCTTGAATTATCCAAGTGTAGTTGTGGATATACCTCACATATTACATCCTGCCCAAACACACCCCTTGTACTCAGTCCTTTGTATGGATGGAACATTGCAACCACATAAACCAAGTAGGAGGTCATTTTGAAGGTCTTTGTTTGTAGGACATTACACAGCTATTCATGAATCATGGCACTTATAATGCCTGCCCAATGGTAGTTAACATTCTGCTCCATCCTCACAATGACATGGAACATCCAATTCTCAAACACTCTTGCATTCTTCAACCCAACCACCCTGCTGAGAAGGGTGATAACATCATAGTATTCCTTCTTAAATTTACCTCTAAATAGTTGCTTGGGTAGCTTGGAAAAGTGGGACTTAGGTTTCTCCAACCAAGAATTGATGACCTGTTGGGACTTGATGGTATCTTCATCATAGAACTTCTTTGCCACATCTATATCAAAATCCCCCACATGAGATCTGTCTGGCATGTCAAAGGTCTAGGCTATCGACACAAGATTAAGGTTTTCCACAATTCTTCCTTGAGGACCAACTATCCTTTGCATACCCCTATCATAGTGTCTCGCACATTCGAGCACCAACTCATAACACTGCAGTGTAGGAGGGAAACCAAGCACATGTGCCAACCTTGATTCCAATATTCTTCTGGCCAGCAAAGGAAGGTTTTGTGCTACCAACCTTGTCTTAAAATCTTCATAATTCAACAATCCAACATTGGTATTATTGACCTCTTACCAGATGGAATTCAACTTTCTCTCAGGGATTTTGTTCTTTATATCCATTTTGATTCTTTCTTCCTCGGAAATAGCAGACCCCTCTACATTTAGATCCATTACTCTACCCTTGGTTCCACTTGTCAATGCATTACTTGATTCAGCCTACATCGCACAAAGAAGCCATAGTAAATATCATATGATACCCAAGTTAATTAATCAAAAATGTCCTATTCAACCTTAATATAAGTCCTATGATAAGAAAAACTCTCTAAAACCTCATAAGAATTGATCAAATCAAAGTTTGGGTTTTCAATCCTCTGGCAGAATCCAAGCCAGAGAGGAACTTTGGAAAATTCCCAGCCACATGGATTTTAGTGAAATAAACATAACAAGCTTGCAATAATCATTTAATCAACACTTATTAACTAAGAAGCAACATGACACATCTTTAAATAATTCAAATTGATCATACAATGCGTGATCACCAGCTAATAAACCATGCTACCTCTCGGTTCTTGATTTTCAACAAAGTTTCATGGAATTCTGCCTAGGACAGAAATCCATCAAAATAACTATAGTCAACGAATTCCAGGAAAAAGAAGAGACAAAGGAAATTTCAGGAAAATCCTAAGGAAATGGAAATCCGCGAAGTAGGCCTAACTCCATATTTTGTGCATTTTTAGGAAAACGAAAGGAGGACGAAAAGCCTAGAAATTCTGATGGTCAAGGAATTTTGCGAAGACTACGAAATTCCAAATTTTGACACTTCTTTGGCGCTTCACTCAAATTGATCGAATGATCACAAATTCGAGGACCTAGGGCTTAAAGCTAGCTCGATTTGAGCTTCTTACAGATCATCTTTAAAGTCTAAACTCACTTCAAAGTAAATGGATGGGAAATAGTGATGCCCTAAACCTGAAACCCTAAAATTCTACCATGAACATATAGGTTGAGCTTGGGCTTAGCTTACTTATCTTGCTAGGTTTTCAAAACATTCTTTATGGCCTACACAAGCAAGCTACCTCATAATGAAACCAAAAAACAAGCTCACAAACTCACTTGGGGTTGTCAATCTAATAGAATCAAATAACCCCCTAGTTTCAAGATGTTCAATTGCCCAAACATGCAAAAATTTAGACTCCAAGCACACTCAATATGCCAAAGAATCATTCGGATTCAACAATCAAAAGCAAGGAAATGAATACATACGATTGATGAAGTGAAACTTGATTATAGCAATGAAATATAACAATCTTTAGCACCCCAGCAAACAACAACAATTATGATGCCCAGGAAAATCACCACCAAACCTAGGAATTCACAAATCCAACACACCAAGTCTAGCCAAGCACTCAAGATCAAGCACCTTAGATCAATGGAAAGAAAATGATAAAACTTAATGGCACAAAACTCTCCAAAATCGATTAAATACCTGTTGATGAAATTGTACAATCGAGCATTAATGTAGTCGACAGGACAACCCCAACCAAAATCTAGGAATCTGATAGGACAACAAATATCCTAAGAAATCCAACCAACACAGAACTCCGTGAGGTCCTAGAATTTCTAAATCACAATGTAAAAGAAGCCACCACCAGGTTTCCAAAGTATCCGGGGAATTCCGCCAAGAGAGGATTTTCCTGAGAACAGCAAAAAACCTGAAATTAGCCTAAAACTTGAGATTTCCAATTAATATCACAGAGGGATCACCAATGTAGGTAAGATAAACATCCAATCCCATCCCAAAGCAAGTAAATCTTTAAGATCAAAGGGCCAAAACACTAGGAACGAAAGTAAAAGAGGGTCCTTGCTCTCAGCGTGGTGTGTGTGCGACAAACTGCACAACAAATGGTGACTCTTGCTAGGAAAATTCTCTAGAGCTTTTCAGTGACAAACTGGAATCAAGAACCCAAAATCTCTTGTTTTAGTCCTTGCATTAGGTCATCAATTTGGCAGAGTTTCAAAACTCAGAGATAAGCAAAGCATTCTTGTACTAAGGTCAAAGTGTGTGCATATGGATTCATTCCCATTTTCCTTGGTTGCAATGAGGATCAAATTTGGTTTGACCAGGCTACATAAAGATTCTAACTCCAAAAGTAACCTGGATAGAGCCTTGCTGGCAGTCAGGCATCCATATCCCCATCGAGGTTATCGTTGTGATTCCCCCAAGCATAGCTCTACTGCCAACCAGGTGTCCATAGCCCTCGTAGAGATATTTGGATACCCTTGATAAGTTGAGTTCATCCTTTTTATTTTCAATATATATATATATATATATATATATATTTGATATCTCTTTTCTTTTCACTTTTTATTTCAACCTGTGAACATGAAGTTCACACTCAGGGTTGAGAACCACAGTGGTGCTGAAGTAGAATATAGGATTTTTCACTTAAGCAGACTTCATAGGGACCCCTTGCAACATTGGAATTTTAAAAGATCTATGTAAAATGTAAGACCCAAATGCATTCCAAATTTAACTTAATCTCCTATTTTATCCAATCAAAACACTTAATACATATGACACCAAATAGAGGACTTTCACCAACTGACTTCAAAAAAGATTGAATTTTGTAAAAGAAATATTCAAAACAGTCCCAGCTAATAATATGATTGCCATGCAGGTGCAACATACCCAAAAGAAAACAAGAGAACCCTCAAAGAAAGAGCGGAGTGAAAACAAACCAAACTGAAAGAAAACCTAAACTAACAAGAATAGAAACAAACAAAAAGAAAATAGAAAAGGGAAACCTACTCTAACCAAAGCAAATCAAAGCAAACTAAATAGAAAAGAAACCTATTCTAACTATATATAAGGAAAGAGCTGCAAACAGCTCAAGATTGGAAGTAATGCTTCAAGCACTGGCCATTGACAGGCAGTGGGATATCCTCCTCAGTGGGGGCTTTCAGGCGAAAAGCGTTATCTCCTAGGATCTCTAAAATCTGATAAGGGCCAAGCCAAATTTTGTCAAATTTACCATGCTCTCCCCTATGGTCATGTGCTTTATCCCAATAGAGAACTAGGTCAGAGATTCTAAAGGCCTTTAACTTTGCTCTCCTATCAAACGATCTTTTGACTACCCCCTGATGTTTGGAAATTTTTTCAAGGGCTTCATCTCTTTTCTCTTCAAGGTGTAACAGCTCAACAAGTTTGGCTTCTTGTTTATCCCCTTCATCATAATATTCATTAATGAACTGTAGGGTGGGGATTTTTAATTGAATAGAAGACACAGGTTCCAACCCATAAACTAGATGGTAAGGGGTATTCCTATGGAAGTCGTATGCCTTGTACGATCTACCCAAAGGGAAAACTGAAGTTGGGTATGCCAATCCTTAGGATTCCTTTCTAACAGCTTGTGAATAATAGTCAGAAGATTCTTATTGGAAGACTCAGCCAAACCATTAACCTGGGGGTAATAATTAGATGAAAATTTAATTATAATTCTATGATCAAAGGCCCAATTAGAGAATTTCAATAATGCAAATGTAGGATCATTATCACAAACCAAAGACATAGGACATCCAAAGCAATTAATAATACCTGATTCGATGAAATTAATTACCACTTCAGAAGTATATTGTTTGCATGCAAGAGCCTCATTCCATCTCATGAAATAATCAGTAACAGTAAGAATATACCTGTGACCTGCAGAGGAGGGTAGATTGATTGGACCTATGAAGTCCATTCCCCACTGTGTGAAAGGTTTTACCTCAAAGATTGGTTGAAGTGGGAGTGTTGTATACTTCTCTCTAGTTGTTGTAGTTTGACAGACATGGAAAGTTATAACATGGTTGTGCGTGTCCCTGAACAATGTGGGCCAATAATAACCAACTCTCAGAATCTAATTTGTAGTGGACAGTGCAGATCCATGGCGAGTACCATATTTATCATGAAATTCTACCATGCCCCTGTCAACCTCTTGCTACCCCAAACATCTTAAGTAGATGCCTTCATGATTATTTTTGTATAAGATAGCTCCCTTTAGCATGAAACTGTCACTTTTCAAATGAAATGCCCTTCTCTGTACAACATTAAGATGATCTAGACACCGTTGATTCAAGAGATAGTGAATGATATCATCATACCAATCCCCTGGAGAAACATCTTCAAGATTATAATGCTTGGTTGCAAGGTCAGGGCCCATTTTTGCCATTGTCCTCGTAAGTCCTTGACCTCTTACCAGCTTCATGGGTTGAATCTCAATATCATACTCCTGCAACATAGCTACCCACTTAGCCCTACGTTCTCCCAGCTCATTCTGCATCAGCAACAACTTGACCATAGGGTCAGGGACTATTGCAAAGACCTTGTTCCTGAGAATATAGTGTTTTAATTTCTTCATACCTCTGACCAAGGCATAGGCTTGTTTCTCCACACTTGGATACCTTAGTTCTGCATCTTTCAATGGTGCACTCATAAATGTTATGGGGTGTTCATTCCCTTGATCAAACTTTTGGGTCAACATGCCAGCACAAGAGTGATCAGAAGCAAATGAATATATGTAAAATGGCTTAGCATAATCAGGACTCACCAAAACTGGGGCCTCGACAATGGCTCTTTTGATTTCTGCAAATGCTTCTTTAGCTTCTGCACTCCATTCAACTTTAGCTTCCTACTTCAACATCGCATTCAATGGCTTGAATATTTATGCAAATCCTGCGATAAACTTCCTTACAAAGCTAATTTTACCAAAGAATGACTTCATCTCCTTCTTGCTAGTTGGTGGCTGAATCTTAAGTATTTCTTCCACTCCTTCATGGTCAATTATAATTCCTTTCTCTGAGATAACATGTCCCAGCAATTTTCCCTCAGTAACCCCAAAGATGCACTTCTTTGGATTAAGAGATATGCCAAATTCTCTGCACCTCTGAAACACTCTACATAAATCGGCTATGTGATCACCTCTCTTTTTAGAAAAGACTGTCAAATCATCCATATAAATAATTATGCATTTACTGATTATATCCATAAAAGCAATAGCCATAGCTCTCTAGAATGTAGCTCCTGCATTGATCAAACTGAAAAGAATCCTCCTATAAGCGAAAGTACCCCACTTTGTGGTGAAAGCAGTTTTATGCCTATCTTTATACTGTACCATAACTTGATTGTATCTAGAGTAGCCATCCAGAAAATACATCATTTGAGACCCATTGACAATCTAAAGTACTTCATCCAACGAAGGTACTAGATAATTGTCCTTTTCTGATGCTCTATTAAGGTTCCTAAAATCCACATAGTTTGATTTCCCCATTCTTCTTTCTCACGGGAACTAGGTTTGCAACCTAGGTTGAATGTCTATTTGGGAATATGATTCTGGCAGACAACAGCTTTTGCACTTCCTTTTGAATTTCCGGTTCTAGTAAAGAATTGATTGGCCTCTGCCTCTGCCTCTGCCTGAAGGGTCTTATTCCGGACCTAAGAGGGATAATATGAGTTATAGTTGATGTGTTGTATGTCTTCAGGTTCTCATAACTCCAAGCTATCACATCCTGATATGTATGTAATGTATCAATCATTCCTTTCCTCTCCTCTGAAGTACACACTTTGCCAATGAATACATTCTTGATATCATCTTGGGTCCCCAAGTTGTATGTTTCACATTGTCTGCTAATGGACTCCTTTTTGTCACCTTGCTCTTGATCTCTAACCTTATCTTGATCAAAAATCCTTTCTCACTGCACCATTCCCCTGGGAATAGTATTAGTCTTTAAATTAATCTCCCCTTCCAAATCCATCTTTGCTTCTTGAGGTTCAGTTTCATCAATAATCTGAGAAGCAAAGACATCTGAACTTGTTATAAAATCCAAAATATGGTTATCATCTTCAAATACATGGAAATTGGTAACATTGTCAAGTACTGAGGGCACGAGAGTTAGTTCCACTATAAACTTCTTCAATCTAGAAAGAGGCAAAGGCTGCAACGTACTAGTTTCCTGAGCAAGGGAATTTTTTGTTTGGTTCTTATTACGTGGTATTAACTGAATGTTGAAGGAATCAAATCCTTCAATAAGGTACCATACTCTATTCCTATAATTGGTCATCCTCCTATCATGACACAAGTACTGCCTCTTGACTTGTTTAACCACTAACTTAGTATCCCCAAAGACTTGCAAAATCTTGACCCTTTTCCTTAGTGCCATGAGCAATTTATGAATCAAAGCCTCATATTCTAATACATTATTAGTACAATGAAACTAAAGTGTATGGGAAGCAAAAATATTTTTACCTTTTGGACTGACTAGCTCAAATCCTACCCCAACTCCTTGCTTTGATTTAGATCTGTCAAATCTTAAGGTCCAAGAACTAGCAATTACAGACTTCCTTGCTGCATTTCTTGCACTATTACTATTGGAGAGCTCCTCAGATAGCATCACTTTCTTCCCTCTAGGATCCTCTTGAATATTTTGAATATTGATTTTTATAGCTGGAATAGGGTTGATACATTTCTGCACTTGTTCTACTATAGTCTGGCACAAACAACAGTCAAGTATGCATAGGATCATCATGGAAAAAATAGGCCCTTAAGTGGCAAAAAATTCAAAAAAATCAGAGTTAGGAAACTTGACATCAAAGTTTGAATAAGTTATCTATATTATTTCAAAAATATGTAAATAGAATCTGTAGCAAATTGAATGTAGTTTCTAAATTACTAGGTTTGTTTAAAAAAAAAAATCTTTTTGGTGAAAATTTGAAATTTCAATGCAGAGTACTTAAATTTTAGGGAAAAATAAGAAGTAGGTGTATGTCTAACCACCCTAACCACAATAATAAAATGATAATATTTTTATAAGATTTTAGATATAAGTAGAGGACTCATGTCCCAATGTGATGCATATTTTTTTGTAACTTTTTTCCAAGTAAATAATTAATTATGAATTTTTTATTACAACTTTTAAAAAATATTAAAACTTGTATGTCTGACCACCTTAACTAGGTCAAAACTTTATGAAATTCAATTTTTTTTTTAAATGCTATAGTATGCAAAGCATAGAATGTGATGCATGTTTCAGATTCAAAAAATGTGAAACTGCTTGAAAGCTATAGATGTTTCTCAATCAACCTATCAATCAGGACTTTAGTCATAATTCAAATAGAAAATGAATAATAATTACTTATTAAACTCAAAGTAAGACATAATTTATATTGGTGGAAAGATGAGAATATCCTTTAAAAAGCCTTTTCATTTCATCAATTTTGGGTTAAAAAAAGGTCATTAGCCACATACCCATCATATTGCCACTTTTTGGCCCATCATGATCCTGCACATACCCGGTCCAATTCAGAGTGAGAGACATTATGAACTCTACACAAATTTTGCAAGAGTAAATCTCCAAAATTCATTCCTCTACCCAACTAAACCGGATCTTCAATATACTTTTGAATGAATTCCTGGAAACTATCCAACAGGTTAAGTTGAATATCTTTAGGAACATCATCAGTTATTGGTTCCACCAAGGCTCTAGTACAATTGGATTCAGCTGTGAGATCAATAGGTGTAGCATGTAGCATAAGGATTTCTTCTACATCAGATTCCTGAAAAGGGGCTACAAGTATGTAATTACCCATACTCACTTTTGATATCAATATTTCATTGGAAGTATTCTGATATTCTGTGATCATATATTTCATCTTGGGTTCCCTTTCGATCTTGATCTTATTTGGCACTCCCTTACAGGGAAGCCACATATGAGAGTGATCGGTTGATACATATCCATTTAGAGTCCTGGTAAAGTCTCTTCCCAGAATCAGACCGTATGCACCAGGTATATCTACCACCTGTATATTAATAACTTGCTGAATTATAAGGTCAGAGGCAACTTGCATATGAATCATGTTCAACTCCCCTACAACATTCACCTTAGTTTGATCCAATTGAGTAACTTTCTTTTGGGAGTCAACAAGAACAATACCTAAGGCTCTACAGACACCAAAAGGCATTACATTGGTAGAAGCACCTCAATCCAACAAGCAATTGTGCAAGTTCTTACCAAATATATAGACAAAATTCAAAAATGGAGGAGTGTCTGTTTTCTCCTAAAATAGAGTCAAAGGAGTATCCAGCCGAGCAACTTGAGTTTTATCCTTCTCTTTCCCTTTATCTCCAGGTGGTATGTGGATCTGATTGTGAATCTGATTCTGGCCTTTTACTACTTGGGAACTGGATGTTTTATTGATACTCTCACTGACTGATTTATCTTGTGATACTGAATTTGCATTGTAAGCTCCTAGAACTACATTTCTAATAGTTGGAACTCTCAACAATTAAAATGTAGATAGAATTACCTTTAACTTCTTGAGTTCATCTGCAACATACATGGCCAGTTGTTCTACACTCAAATTAGAAGGGGCCTCTTTTGGGTATTCCACTACTTTATCCTTGCTTGTTTCTGTAGTCCACCCTTTTGATGAGTTCATTAGTCCTTTTTCTTTAGATAAATATTGCTTAGACACATGAGGATATGTTGGATTATTGTTGGCATTGGGATCTGGAGGCGTAGTGAAGTTGTTTGGAGGAATAGAGGTGGTGAAGGGGTCTCCAACCTGTAGACGCCTATGTGGCAAGTCCCTTAGATCATATTTTTTCATCAAACAATTGTGTAATCTCATCCCCATTACACACTTGATTCACTCTTCCTTAAGCTGGTTTCATTCTTCCTCAGGTACATTCTCCTTTCTCTACGGAAAAGGAGCATGATTTAACACCAACACTAATGAAACATAGGGAGTAGATGGTACCATCTCCTGAATACTTGCATTATTCTCCACTTCCTACTAAAAGATTGCAGCTACCACCTGAAATTCTAGACAGTCTAACTCAGAATGTTGACTTGTTTTATGAAGCCTACACCATCCTGATATAGCAGCCTCAGGTAAATATACGCCACTCAGAGGCTTTTCTTGATTGACTGGTTGATCCAATGGGGTGGGGATACCACCATTGTTAGGCCTTTTATTCCAAGTTTTGTTCTATTTGGGTGGTTGTCTTCAATCAAACCCTTGTCCACCAGCTTGGCCCCTATCAATGTTTTGGCTTAAAGATTGTCCTTTATCATAATTATTTCCTCTATTATAATTATGTCCTCTTTCAGGATGTTTCCCCCTATCAAAATTTTGTCCTTGTTGATTTTCTCAATTTTCTCTATTATGATTGGACTGCATACTTCTTTGAGTAGCCTGGAGCTGGCTGTTCTAATTTCTCAAATAAGTTACCTCCATATTCAACTTCTTCACTTGTTCAGTCAATTCATCTAGTCTCTCCTTGTTAGGATTTGTATATAGAGGTTGGTTTGCATTGTTTTGAGGATATCCTACTATAGTACTAGTATTCAATGATTGATTCAATACTTCAGAATTCTGCAGATATGTGGGAAAACTAGCCTGAGGCTATGGGTGAAGAGTTTTATTTACATTTTTTTGAGGATAGTTGATTACGGGTTATACTTGACTTACAGGAGGTAACTGAGGTACAAGATTCATGATTGGAGTGTGATTGGTGAGAGCTTGATTGAGAGTTGGGACCTGCCCAGGGTGAGCAATGGGTCTTAGTGATGGTAAAGGCCCAGATAAATGTTGTCTTAAAGCAGTGCTAAACTTCACAGCCTCTGCGTATGCATCAAGTAGGGTGATAGGAGGGTTGTTTCTCCATATCATGAAGGTGGCTATCAGACTATCAAGTCCCTCATAATAGACTTCTAAAGAAATGGCTTTATCAACAACATAAGGGGCATGTAGTCAGATATATGCAAGATGAAACTTGTTGTTAAAGGACCATATAGGCTCATGGACTTCTCTCTTAACATTGGTGAACTGAAGATAGAGCTCATTGGAACTAATGGGAATCCTAAACTAAAGGATAAATGCAGTCTCCAATTCAATCCAATTCTAAATAGACCCAGTAGGAAAATGATTGTACTAGTAGAACACATCTTCTCCTAAGGAATAAGCAAAGAGCCTACATGCTACATCCTCATGGTTGATTCCTCTATCCTTAAGGCCAGTCTGAAAGATCCTGATGTGTTCCTTAGTAGTTCTATTCGGGTCATTAACATGGAACTTGGAACAAAAGTGTTTCAGGTTCTTGGGCATAACATTATAATTATTGAAGGTCAAGAGAGATGGATTGTTGGCAAGGAAATTCATTCATGGAGGTGGAGGTGGTAATGGATAATTTATGGCTCCTTGGGGCTATGTAATAGGAATGGCTTCTAAATCAGATGAAAATGGACTTGATGAAGATGGGAATGATGGGGATGATGGAAGTGACTTGGTGGATGATGACTCTTCCCTTCTTCTAGTCCTTCTTGACCTAATAGGAGCTTAAAATTCTTGAAAGTCCTCTCCCCCTGGAGAAATCATAGTTCTTCTTCTAAATCTATCAAGAGAGATGGCAAACAGAAATTGGTCCAGCTTGCTTATTCAGGCCCTCCTTCTAGCGCCAATCTGTTGATGGTGTTTTATGCACAACAACTCAAACAAGATACAAGTATCCTATCTCTCTTGAAAGGTAAATCTCTATTAGCAAGCCTTAAGAGATAACCCCAAGGTCTCTAATGTCAGGTCTTGACAATGCATAAACAACACAGTGATAAATGTGAAAATGTTGGTAATCACAAATGGACCTTACTACAAGAAAATACTAAACCTTAAAGCTTATCAAATTTAGCAATATGGTGATACTTTTAATCCTAAATCTAACCTAAATGATAACAAATAAATAGTAGAATATAATGGTTTCAAAGAGATTCTTTAATTTAACAGTAATCCTAAGATTAACAATGCAAATGATGAGGCAATTGAAATGGACCAATCCCCCATAAAATGATTCCTGCTTGACCCTGATGAATCTGCAATCTTATAGAAATAGTGAAATCTTCTAAGGCATTAAAGATTTTCAAATCATGAACATTCATCCAAAACAATCCTATTGCAATCAAAATGAACAACATCCACAATTGAACTAAACATAGTGAATTTAAAGTCCAGGCTAACTTTGCAAAGAAACTAACAATCAGTTGGTTGCGAAAAGTATGGACTAGAGATTGTTGCAACACTTCTAGTACCAAATCATAAACACTACCAATACTTCTAACATTAGGCCTAGCATATATCAAATAGACTTAATAAACTTGAAAAGATAGAATAACATAAACCATGCCAGATAAAATTCAACATAGGAAAGGCACCAAATCACAATGTCTTCACTTGCATTAAATTACCCAAAGTACGAAAAATTCTAGTATAATGTTATAGCACTTGCTTGCTTGAAAATAAGACCAACTCCTAACCCTAGCTCTTGCTATACTACTTAGTTCGCTCCAATATAAAACTATCTAGCCCTTACAAATGAGGTAGAATGCCATATTTATTGAAACCCCCAAGATATGTCAGCCCAATTAGGTTTACAATAATAATCGGCCACCAAAACAAGTCATCCAAGAGGAATCCAAAACAAAGCTTGGTCCAATGCATGCAAAGGAAGAAGAGAACTAATGGGGAAGCACAAATTCTGATGAAGCATTCCATTAACTGCCTTCCCCTTTGTCCTTATTTCACTCCACCCTATCTTGCACCATAAAGAATACCCTATCCAAGTTGGTTATAGGTGGCATAGTCAAAACCTTAATCCTCCTTTCAATGGACTTAATGTCTTCTCTTGACTGCTCCACCATTTTATCCCATTCCACATTCATGGTTTCATTTTTATCCATCACTGCTATATAGGTGGTTGCATCATCTAATTGATGTTCAGTAATTGGGTCCTCATTGATTGGAGAATAGACATCTCACCACCATTTTCTTAATTGTTCCAAGCTCAAATGCTTTGATGCAAACCTCTTTCTACCTGTCATAACCTCAAAGAAATAAATTCATTTATTGTAGATCTCGGTTAGGGTGTCTTCAATTTTCTTCCTGTGCTTATACACCTTCTTCAAGACCCTTTCCCTTATTTTAAAAACCTCAAACCATTCCCAAGGTTTTGCATCTTTAGAGGAAGAAAGATTGCCATCATTCACCAACTTATCTTCAGTATATTCCATGATGGTATTTGTCTTTTCCAACAAGAGATCTACATCTTCCTTATCTTGAGCTAACACATTCTTTAACCAATCTATCATCCTCATAGCATCTCGACTGGTTGAAAGGATGTCCCTAATAGCATTATCTCCCTTAGTTTGCAACCCCTGTAACCAATTTTCTATGGCATGAGTAGTAATCTTCATTCTTTCTAGCTTAGTTATGGTTTCTTATGGCAGAAATCTTGTAATAGATGATGAGGAACTAATGGATTGCAAGGGCTTCATTAAATCCTGCAAGTACTTATTTAAATTCTCATTCTCCCTCTTTAACTCTTGCTTAGTCTACCCCTCTTTCCTCATTCTTCCCAAGATCATAGCACTAGAGCCTTCATACTCTTCAATCTATTTTTCCATCGAAGTATGGTCTAGGTTGATAGTATACACATTTTAGTCACTACCAGTTACATAATCTCTATTCTTATTAGAAGTAGGAGTAGCAATGTGAACCACCCTGTTATTGGCTTCATCTCGTTCAATCTTAGAGATAACCTTGGATTTCTTCTTTGCTTTACCCTTTCCTATAATTTTCCAATAATTCATCCCAATTGGGAGGAGTATCATCCACAACAATTTGTTTACTCCTTAATTCTTTGTCCAACTAGCCTGGAATAGTAGAATCTAATTGTGCATTACTTTTTCCAACTTCATCTTGTTGATACATGGGCATATCTTCATTCAAATCATTTTTCTCAGGAATCTCCCCAGCGGTTTCTTCCTTTCCTTTATCATGCTTTTCTTCTTCATGTACCAGTGATGGAGTCTTAACTAGCATTTCCTCATTCTGAGGAGGTCCATGCTCTTCACTTCTAATAGGTGAATCTTCATAAGTTACCAAGGGATATTGTAACACCTTTATTTTAGACTCAACACTATAGAGCTCACCTTCTTCAAATTCTTCCCCTTATGGATCTTCAAGAATCTCTAGCTCTTTGGATTCACCTGGTTCACCTGGTGCATTGTGAGCTTCATGGGAAGGAGGAATACTATCATGTTGTTATGCAATAGTGGTAATTGAAGGAGTATCCTTCCTTGGTACACTATCCTTGGGAGAAGGAGTCCTTGATCTTCTTGTGTATAGATGTGTTCTCTCTCCTGAGCTCTCCACATTTACTACTGATGAACTAACTTCTTCCCCTACCTTAGAGCTTTCCTCCTCCTTCCGTGAAAATATCACTATTGTCCTTCTCTTAGGCACATAAACACTAAATTCTTTATCTTCCTTTTTAGATTCATCCTTTGCCAATTTCTTGGTCCTTGAAATATGCTTCCTTTTCTTTGAAATAAGCTTTCTTTATTTTTCTGCCTCTTGTACTTCCTCCACCTAAACATCTTCAATCTTAATCTTGAAAGGGTAACTCACCTTGCCCTTACCTTTAGGATACTACTCACTTGACTCCTCATAAGTGGAATGAGACTCTAAGTCTCCCATTAGATCATAGGTGCATTGCACACCTTCACTTTCTAGCTCCCACATCTTATGCTTCAGCCATAACTTTGTGTATTTAATCAATGGAGTCATAAGTTGCTCTAATTTTGTTTTCTCTTCCTCTAGCTAGTCTATTTCTCCCACTAGTCTATCCTTCACAGCCTCATAATCACGGCCCTGAATCAAATCTCCATCATCTTCAACCTGATCTAGAATGGCCTTCACATTATATAACCAGACTAAGTTCACTGGTAGCCTACAAAACTTCTTCCTCTTGATCTCAAATTCATCACTGCAATTTGTCCAATAGTCTTCTATATCATCCTTATGATTATATTCTTTGTTGGCCTTCTTATGTGCTTTGCCAGTCCAATCAAACCTAGATCTCTTGGAATGAAAGGATAAACCTAGAGTACTCATTTATTCTTTAGAACCATAGGCCAAATTAATAGGACATGCCTCACTACTGCCTATCCTCAGAGGAAAATCCCCACCAAATCTAGTTTTATGTTTATCCTTCTTAACAACTGAATCGAAGTCACATATCTACCTTGTGACCTCCAGAAGTATAATGTGGTATGTGGGATACCTAGGAAGTCTGTATGGAGCCCTCTGACGACCATCTATCCTTATGTATGAAAAGGTGTGAAACTGCATAAACCAATCCCCATACCTTTTGATTAACTCCTTAGCATTGTCAGATATTCTTACATGTTATGCATCTTGCAACAACATGGTGATGTACATGGTGAATGCATCATTGACCCTCCTATAGCTGGAATTATCCAAGTGTAGTTGTGGATAGATCTCATAGATTATATCTTTCCCAAACACACCCCTTATACTCAGTCCTTTTAATGAATAGAACCTTGCAAGTGCATAAACCAAGTAGGAGGTCATTGTGAAGCTCTTTGTTTTTAGGACATTACACATTTGTTCATGAATCATGGCACTTATAATGCCTGCCTAATGGTAGTTAACATTCTGCTCCATCCTCACAATGACATGGAACATCCAATTCTCAAACACTCCTGCATTCTTCAACCCTACCACCCTAATGAGAAGGGTGATAACATCATAGTATTCCTTCTTAAATTTAGCTCTAAATAGCTGCTTGGGTAGCTTGGAAAAGTGTGACTTAAATTTCTCCAACTAGGAATTGATGACCTATTGGGACTTGATGGTATCTTCATCATAGAACTTGTTTTCCACATCTATATCAAAAGCCACCACATGAGATCTGTCGAGCATGTCAAAGGTTTGGGCTATAGAAACAAGATTAAGGTTTGCCACAATTCTCCCTTGAGGACCAACTATCCTTTGCATACCCCTGTCATAGTGTCTCACACATTCGAGTACCAACTCATAACACTACACTATAGGAGGGAATCCAGCCACATGTGCCAACCCTGATTCAAATGTTCTTATGTCCAGCAAAGGAAGGTTTCGTGCTACCATCCTTGTCTTAAACTCTTCATAATCCCACAATCCAATGTTGGTATCAGTGACCTCTGACCAATGGAAGTCAACTTTCTCTCAAGGATTTTGTTTTGTATATCCATTTTGATTCTTTCTGCCTCAGAAATAAAAGACCCCTCTACACTTGGATCCATTACTCTACCCTTGCTTCCACTTGTCGCTTCTTTACTTGATTCATCCTGCATCCCACAAAGAAACGATAATAAAGATCACATGAAACCAAATTTAATTAATCACAAATGGAATATATTCAACCTCAATATAAGTCCCATGATAAAAAAAACTCTCTAAAACCTCATAAGAATTGATCATATCAAATTTTGGGTTTTCAATCCTCCCACAGAATCTAGGCTAGAGAGGAACTTTGGAAAATTCCCAACTAGACAGATTTCAGTGAAATAAATACAAAAAGCTTCCAATAATCATTTAATCATTTAATCAAATATTATTAACTAAGAAGCAACATGAGACATCTTTAAATAACTCAAATTGATCATACAATGTGTGATCACCAGCTCATAAATCATGCTACCTCTCGGCTCTTCCTTTTCAGCAAAGTTTTGGGGAATTCCGCCCAACACGAAAATCCATGAAAATAACTATAGTCAACGAATTCTAGGAAAATGAAGTGACAAAGGAAATTTCAGGAAAATCCTGAGGGAATGGAAATCCATGAAGCAGGCATAACTCCAGATTTTGTGTATTCTCAAGAAAATGAAAAGAGGACGAAAAGCCGAGAAATTCCAATGGTCAAGTAATTCCGCGAAGACTACAAAATTCCAAATGTTGATGCTTCTTTGGGGCTTCACTCAGATTGATCAAACGATCACAAATTTGAGGACCTAGGGCTTAAAGCTAGTTCAATTTGAGCTTCTTGCAGATCATCTTTAAACTCTAAAGTTACTTTGAAGTAAATCGATGGGAAATAGTGATGCCCTAAACCTCAAACCCTAAAATTCCACCATGAACATATAAGATGAGCATGGGCTCAACTTACTTATCTTGCTAGGTTTTCAAAATGTTCTTTATTCCTTACACAAACAAGTTGCCTCATAGTGAAACTGAAAAACAAGCTCACAAACTCACTTAGGGTCGTCAATCTAACAAAATTGAATAACCCTAGCTTCAAGAGGTTCAATCACCCAAACATGCAAAAATTTAGACTCCAAGCACACTCAAGATGCCAAAGAATCATTCACATTCAACAATCAAAAGCAAGGCAATGAATACATACCATTGATGAAGTGAAACTCGATTATAGCAAGGACAGATAACAATATTTATTTCCCCAGCCAACAAGCTCACAAACTCACTTGGGGTCGTCAATCTAATAGAATCAAATAACCCCCTAGCTTCAAGATGTTCAATCACCCAAACATGCAGAAATTCAGACTCCAAGCACACTCAATATGCGAAAGAATCATTCGCATTCAACAATCAAAAGCAAGGAAATGAATACATATGATCGATGAAGTGAAACTTGATTATAGCAATGATAGATAACAATCTTTAGCACCCCAGAAAACAACAATAGTTATGATGCCCAAGAAAATCACCACCAAACCTAGGAATTCACAAATCCAAGATGCCAAGTCTAGCCAAGCACTCAAGATCAAGCACCTCAAATCAATGGAAAGAAAATGATAAAACTTAATGGCACAAAACTTTCCAAAATTCATTAAATACCTGCCATAGAAATCATACAATTGAGCATTACTGCAGTCGACAAGAGAACATCGACCAAAATCTGGGAATCTGATAAGACAACAGATATCTGGAGAAATCCAACCAACACGGAATTTGGCGAGGTCCTAGAATTTCTGAATCACAATGTAAAAGCAGCCACCACCGAGTTTTCAAAGTATCCAAGGAATTCCACCAAGAGAGGATTTTCCCAAGAATAGCGAAAAACCCGAAATGAGCCTAAAACTTGATATTTTCAATCAATATCACAGAGGGATCACCAATGTAGGTAAGATAAACATCCAAGCCCATGCTAAAGCAAGTAAATCTTTAAGATCAAATGGCCAAAACACCAAGAACGAAAGAAAAAGAGGGTCCCTGCTTTTAGCAGGGCGTGTGTACGACAAACTGCACAACAATAAACAAAGAGCCATCTCACCCAATATCTACATCCTTCCATAAATGACCTTGATTTTCCTTCTCGATTTCTCCATGATGGTATTCTTTCCCTCATATTTTTAGTATGTGTGCAAGTATAGCCTTGATATAAGTGATAAAAGTGAAGTATCAAAGATTAAGATTGCTTCCAAAAGTCATATGATTTCAGGAGAGATAAAATGATGAAAGCCAGATCAATTTATAGAAAATTGATCATTTAAATGATAGGGCAGGATTAAAAGATCAACGGATGATTTAGATTAAAAGATTGGACATGCATTGAGATAATTGTTAGTACTAACATGAGTGAAAAAACTAAGAATAGAGATAAAGATTAAATAATGATTTAATCTTCGAGTTTGGTATTCGAAAATAGAAGAATAATGTTTGCATGAAAAAGATAAAGATAGATTAAGAGAAACCTTCTATTTGAACGCACGCACAAAATTTAATTAATTAAATAAAGGTATTTAATTAATAAGCATGTACATGCATATGAGTTAGAACTAGATAATTGACTAGTTGTGACAGAGATTTTATTCGTGAAGGACACTCAAACATTAAATCAGGAGATAACTGACTGATTTAAATAGATCTCGAGTTGAGTAAGAATGAATACTTAGATAACTTAAGCATTTATCCAAATATAGAAGAATATGTTTGAAATAGACTTTTATGAATTAAATGATTATTTAATTCAACATTCAACATTATAAGGAATAAATTAAATAAATAATATCTAATTAATTAACTAAAGAAAAGGTTAAATGAATAATTAAAGTATTAAAGTATTTATTTAATTATAGTCGAAAGTATGATAAAGGTGAATTAAATAAGAATTTATTTAATTTAAGAAGTATAAAGTTAATTAATGACATAATTAAATAAAGAGTGTTTATTTAATTAATCGGGATAGAATAAAGAAAATGTGAATTAATTAAATAATTAAGATTATTTAATTAATAGTTCAATAAATGTTAAAGTGAATCAATTAAATAATTAAGTTTATTTAATTAATCGAGGAATAAAGGACTCTAGAGAATAATTAAATAATTAACATTATTTAATCATGACCATGTCAATATGAATTATAAAGAAATTGAAGTTGTAGGCTTAGACCAAATTTTAGTGTCTACATTTTTCCCCTCTTTGATACAATGTCATTTTGGCATTGTGTCAAAGAAAATCGATCAAAAACATGCCCCAGTCATGCCCCAATATAAAATAGGTGAAGGTAGGATGACGAGGAGGTAGTGGTATGCCCCCTCGAGAGGACAGGAAGGTTCAAAGAACATGAGTGTGCTCTCAAAATCGATGAGAGAACTAGAAAATGAAGGACAAAATGATAGAGGAAAATAGATAAGGGTGGTGAAGATCAAGAAAAGAAGAAATGTTAGTGCAAACAAAAGATGAATAAAAAAAAAAATTGATGTTATTATTAGCAATCTTCGATGTTTTACCGTATCACAAAAGGATTTTTACTTTATCATCATTGGGTGGTAACTAATACAAATGGAGATAAACACCATGATATGGCATAGATCAAGGTGTGCAATGTCATCCACTTGGTAATAACAGACAATCGTAGACAAGGATTGTCCTAACGCATACTAAGGGAAAAATTTTCCTAGTCTTTTTGTCAAGACAAACCACAAACAACAAACAAAATAAAAGATGGGTCATGGGTATGTGCAAGATCATCATGGAAAAAATAGGCCCTTAAGTGGCAAAAAATTTACAAAAATCAGAGTTAGGAAACTAGACGTAAAAATTTGAATAAGTTATCTATATTATTTAAAAAATATGTAAGAATAGAATCTATAGAAAATTGAATGTAGATTCTAAATTATTAGGTTTATTTGAAAAAAAAAATCTATTTGATGAAAATTTGAAATTTCAATGCAGTAGTACTTAAATTTCAGGGAAAAAATAAGAAGTAGGTGTTTGTCTGACCACCCTAACCACAATAAAATGATAATAGTTTTTATAAAGATTTTAGATATAAGTAGAGGACTCATGTCAGGATGTGATGCATATTTTTTTGTATTTTTTTTCCAAGTAAATAATTAATTATGAATTTTTTATTACAACTTTTAAAAAATATAAAAACTTGTATGTCTAACAACCTGAACTTGGTCAAAACTTCATGAAATTTAATTTTCTTTTTTTAATCCTATAGAATGTGATGCATGTTTCAAATTCAAAAAATGTGATACCTTTTGAAAGCTATAGATGTTTTTCAATCAGCCTATCGATAAGGACTTTAGTCGTAATTTAAATAGAAAATGAATAATAACTATTTATTAAATTCAAAGTAAAGCATAGTTTATATTGGTGGAAAGTTGAGAATCTCCTTTAAAAACCCTTTTTATTTCATCAATTTTGGGTAAAAAAGAAGTCATTAGCCACATACCCATAATATCACCACTTTTTGGCCCATCATGATCCTACACATACCCTCATGAGACGTCATTGCTCTTCTAAATCCTTTATGGGACATCCTTGAGGAAACTAGTAACATGACTCAAAAACCAAAGTTAAAAGATAGTCGACATACAACAGTCAAAGAAAACAGAATTCGGATACATCGTTGCTTCTCTAAATCCTTCATGGGACATCCTTGAGAAAGCTAGTAATAGGATTCCAATCATAAAGTCAAATGAAATGATAAGATAAATAAGCCATAAAGTCAAAAGCCAGTAAAATATTTTCCAAAACTTGATCTGTTTGTTTGATTGTTTTGATTGATAAGATAATTGATTGATTGAGCCTGATTGCAGGAGATACACATACCAGATAAGACCTTGATTCTGGTTTCAATATTATTTCTATCTGTATAAGGCATGAGAAAAGCCTGGTTTCAGAAAGACACGTATCATATAAGACATTGAGTCTGATGTTGTCGATATGATAACCTATGTAAGGCTATGTTGATTGTTTAACAGTGTCTGTATTCGGGAAGGACTCATCCTGTATAAGACATTGATTGATTGTTTTGATACTATATGTTTTTAGGAAGGACACATCCTATAACAAATATAAGTTGATTTGATTTGGTTGCTACTTTGGCAATTTGTTTGATTTGACTTAGAGACATTGTTGACTTGTTCACCAGATTGATGCATGACTTGATATGATGGTTTGACAATTGACTGTGTGTGACGACAAACCCTAAAGGACTGACCTAGTGCAGCCTTAGGGGCTCATCATTTGATGGCCTTGCCTATGTTATACACATAGAGACCTCATACTTTGACTAGACTTTGACTGACAAAACTGAATATGAAAAGCTTGAATTGCATGAAGATATTAGACGTGTGTGGTAGTGCATGTGACAAATCCTAATGGACCGACGTAGTGTGGCCTTGAGGGGTCATTGCTTGATGGCCTTGCCTATGTTATACACATAGAGACCTTGTAGTTCAACATGACCAATGACCTTGTCTTATAGACAATGGATTGAATCATGATTTTATATAGACAAACCTAAAAGGACTGACCTAATGCCTTGGGGGCACATCAGCTGATGGCCTTGCTTGTGTCTAGTCATAGAGGCAACATAGTTCAACAAATGACAAAGATTGACAAGTGAGACTGACTTTGATTCTTTTTTTGTTGGATTTTTGACATGTTTTAATTTTTTTGTCTTTTTGAAGTTTTCTAATTTTTTTTGGATTTCTAAGGACATTTTGTAATGTTTTTGGATTTTTCAATGGTTTTATGTTGTTAGGATAGCCAATGTAAGAACCCAATATGGCATAGGTCAAGTGATTTCCCCCAATCGAGTATAAGACCAATTGATTATGAATAGGATAGGATGGGGGATATGAAATGCACTCAATGTCAATCATTCCAAGCTATGGGAAGGACTACCATTTATTATGAATGATATGTACGAGCGATGGACAAAAAAGATATGTGATATGTACAGGGATAAAATATATGTACATGGATAAGTGATATGTACAAGGATAAGTATATATGTACAGGGATAAAGGATATGTACAAGAAATTCATATTAGAATAATGGTAGACAAAGGAGCAGAGTCAACTACACATGGCACCTATTTTCCAGGTTTTCACCATGCTACTTATCCAAAGTGCCACCGAAGTGGTTTTCACTATTGGATGACTTATTTCTCTTTACTATTTTTCTTGATTTTTTGATTTTTTTGATGTTACCAAGACACCTGTTTGCTAGGTTTTCACCTAGGTAACAATTTTTTATTTTTTTTATATTTTTGATTATTAGGACAAGGCTCTTAGAAGCTATGCGTAGAACTTCTTCAAATGAAGACTATTGATAGGTGCTGACAATGGTTCTCCTTAAGGAGTAGAGAGTTGATATGCTCCTGATCTGAAGGCTTCTGTGACAATGTAGGGTCCTAACCAATTAGGTTCAAACTTTCCCAATTTCTCTCTTTTAGCTTGATTCTTAGGATTCTCCATTAAGACCAGGTCACCAATGTCAAAGTTTCTATTCAAGAATTTCATGTTGTAGCTATGACAAAGATGATTTTGATATGCTTGGAGATGATCTAATGCCTTTTATCTTCATTCGTCTAGGAATTCTAGCTCATGTAGTCTTGAAACTCAGTATTCTTCATTGTTAATATTCCCTTTCAAGGATACCCTTAAGGAAGGAATCTCGACATCAATAGGTAAGATGGCCTTAGAGCCAAATACTAGGGAATATGGTGTGGCACCAGTGGGAGTACGGATGCTTGTGTGGTAAGCCACAAGGCTGGATTAAGTTGTAAATGCCAATCACGACTAGCAGCATTGACAATATTTTTGAGGATTATGATGATAGTTTTATTAGATTCCTTTTCGTGGCCATTACCTTGTGGGTAATATGGGGTGGAAAATGATGTTGGATATGGAACTCTTTATAGAGATGGCAGAATTCTTGGTTTTTCAATGGACGTCCATTATCTATGATTATGGATTGAGGAACACCATACTAATAGATGATATAGTTTAGGATAAACTTAGAGATCTATGTGTCAGCGATGTAGGTCATGGGAATAGATTCAATCCACTTGGTGAAGTACTCGGTCGTAATGATAATGAACTTATGGTCAGTGGATGATGTGGGATGTATCTTACCTATGAGGCTGAGTCCCCATTGGGAAAAAGGCCATATTGACATTATGGGATAGAGCTCCTACACTGGTGCATGTATCAAATCTCCATGTACCTGACATTGGCGACATATGTTGACAAAGACATACGAGTCCTTTTCCATGGTAAGCCAATAGCAACCCAATATCATAATCATTTTAGGTAAGGTAGGACTGCTAGAATGGGATCCACATATGCCCTCATGTACCCCACACAAGGTTTCTTGTACTTTGTTAGTATCAAGACATCTCAGTAGGGTATTATCTAAGGCACGTCTATAAAGGGTGTCTCCGATGATGGTGTACCTGGCTAACTTGCGAAGGAATTTCCTAAGTTGGTTATTAGAAAGGTTAGGGGGTATGATTTTGGCATGGAGGTAGTCATAGATATCTATATACCATGGGGAATCAAGACCAACAATCTCACACACCATCTCTGAATCTATAATGTCATAGGCAGGGACCAAAAGTTGTTCTACCAAAAAACTCAAACTTAGGCACGTTGCTTGGTATGTCAAGGAGTGAAGCAATAGTATCCATGGAATCTATTGCCCTATTTAGAACACAAGGTATTTGATGAAAGTCAACCTTGTCAAAGTACTCCTTGAAACTATCTACCATGTGTTTGTAGGGAGTAAGCTTTTCATCCTTAGTCTCATAATCATCATTTACCTATCAAATTACCAATTGAGAATCACCATAAACATGTAGGTTCTTGATCTTCCATTTGAATTCCATGTGTAATGCTCTCACAAGAGCCTCATATTCTGCTATGTTGTTAGTACATGGAAATGTAATCCTGAATGACTTAGGGATAGAATCACCCTATGGTGTGATAAAGAGGATACCAGCCCCTCAACCATGATTTGTATGAGAACCATCAAAGTATAGTTTTCATGTTGTGTTTGTGTCAATGGTGAATATAAACTCATCAGGAAAATCTGCAACTAAAGGGTGATCTTCTTGTATCGATGCATCAGCTAACTGATAAGTAATGAATTTTCCCTTAATATCCTTTCTCTCTATGTACAAGATGTCATACTCACTAAGTATCATAACCCATTTGTCCAGTCACCCTATTAATGTTGTTTTGCTTAGAAGATATTTCAAAGGATCTATCTTTGCAACCAACATTGTTTGATGGTTTAGCATATAGTGCCTTAGTTCTTGAGTAGCAAATACTACCACAAGAAAACCACGTTCAATGGTATTGTAGTTGAGCTCATAACCTAGGTACCAAATTCTTACTGATATAGTATACTTCCCTTTCATGATCTTCATTGTCATTCTATGCAAGCAATGCTCCAGTGATGAATGGGTTGCTCAAATATACAAGATTAATGGTCATCCCTCAACAGGTGGCATTAAGACTGGTGGTTTGAGTAGATAATCCTTAATCACTTGAAAGGATTCTTGGAATTTACCAGTCCATACAAAGGGTATTCTTTTTCTAAGAAAATTTTGAAAGGGATGTGTCTTATATGCTAACTGCACTATAAATCTTTTGATGGATTGCAATCTCCCTTGTAATGTCCTTAGCTAACTGAGATTAGTTGGTGGAGGTATGTCTATGATTGCTTTTACCTTGGCCGGATCCACCTCAATGCCTCATCTAGAAATGATATACACTAAAAGATTTCCTGATTTCACTCCAAACATACATTTCTTGGGATTTAGTCTCACTTTATACTCTTCTAGTCTTTGAAATATCTTGTCTAAAACTTGTAAATAATATTCCCTTGCCAGTGATTTAGCAATAATTTCATCGACATAATCCTCCATAAGAGTGTGTATAAGGTCATGCAAAATAGTGGTCATGGCATGCTAATAGGTTGCTCTAGTTTTCTTGAGTCTGAAGGGCATAACATTCCAGCAATAAGTTCCCCAAGGATATGTGAAAGTTGTTTTAGTTTGGTCTTCAGTTGCAATTTTATTCTGATTATACCCTAAAAATCCATCCATAAGGGATAACATCTCATATCCTATTGCCATGTCTACTATCATGTCAATGTTGGGCAATGGGAAGTTGTCCTTAGGAAAAGGGTATGTGCAGGATCATGACGGGCCAAAAAGTGGCAATATGATGGGTATGTGGCTGACGACATTTTTTTTACCCAAAATTGATGAAATGAAAAGGGTTTTTCAAGGAGATTCACAGCTTCCCACCAATATATATTATTCTTTACTTTGAATTTAATAAGTAATTATTATTCATTTTTTATTTGAATTACAACTAAAGTCCTGATTGATAGGCTGATTGAAAAACATTTATATCTTTCAAACAATATCACATTTTTTGAATCCAAAACATGCGTCACATTCTATGCTTCGTAGACTATAGGATTAAAAAAAAATGAATTTCATGAAGTTTTCACCAAGTTAAGGTGGTTAGACATACAAGTTTTTATGTTTTTTTAAAGTTGTAATAAAAAATTCATAATTAATTATTTACATTGAAAAAAATTAAAAAAAAATATGCATCACATTGGGACATGAGTCATCTACTTATATCTAAAATCTTATAAAAAAATATTATCATTTTATTGTGATTACAGTGGTCAGATAGACACCTACTTATTTTTTCACTAAAATTTAAGTACTACTGCATTGAAATTTCAAATTTTCACCAAATAGATTCTTTTTTTTTTAAAACAAACCTAGTAGTTTAGAAACTACATTCAATTTTCTACATATTCTATTCTTACATACCCAAAAGCTTTATTTATATCTCTAAAATCTATGTAGATGCAGATTCCCCCTATTGGGTTGGTGACTAGTACCAAATTAGAAATCCAATTGGCATAGTCAATTGATTGAATGAAGCCAACATCCAACAATTTCTTCAATTCAGCCTTGACAAGTAAAGCAATCTGTGGGTGCATTTTCCTCAATTTTTGTTTCACTAGTTTTACCCCTAGTTGCAAAGGAAAATGATGTAGTACAATTTCAAGATCCAACCCAGGCATGTTTGCATATGATCAAGACAAATTAATCTTTGTGTAAAGAACTTGTAGAATTTTGGCTGCTCTTCTTTTGTCAATGATGTTGCAAAATATACCAGTCGGGGATTCTCTTTTATACCTATGTTGACTTCCACTGATTCTTCAATTAGCATGGGTGACTTTTCCTATGCAACTGGGAGAATGTTAAAACCTCCATCCTTAGATTCCTCGGAGAGGTTTTCGCATTTGGATGCATCCTTATTTTTTGCTTTTTCATTGTCTAAAGGTGCCTTTCAGTTTTCACCTAGAGACTCATCAATTTTATTTTTGTCATTATTTTTCTTATTTTTGTGACTAGAGGGTTGAACAAATTCCCCAAAATATGATTTTTTTTCCAAGTCAATAGTAAATCTATCCTTGTGATCACCACTAGGTATGCCTTCTCTTAGTCCCAGGAACTCAGCAATCACTTCGTCATTCTCAAAAATTTCTAAGACGGGTGTGTCTTGTTGGTCCTAATCAATAAGTAGGGGATAAACTAAGGGCATGTCATCATCGAAGTTGTCAAAGTTAAAAGGAGTAAAGGTAAGGACTAAGTTTTTTATATAGTCACAAAAGTTTTGTACCAAGTCCTCTTTGCTCCTTTCCTTAAATCTAGGTGGATTCTAAGGTAGGCCTAATGGCAAGGTTTGGTTATTTGAAATTGATTTATCAGGTTGCCAAGAGGTAGGATCAAGAGATTCCCAATAGTAATGTTTAAAGCATTCCTCTTTTTTCATATTCTTTGGTGGACATGAATTCAATGGATTTGGTGAGGATTTCAACATTAAGTCAAGTTCTCCAAAAATTTTATCAAGGTCCATGAAAGAGGCAGAGGATGGGGAATCTCCCTTGTATTCGTTAGACTCTAGGGAATCACAATAGTGTGGGTCAGATCACTCGTGAGATGTCTTGATAATTTCACAAGCATTTACTTCCTCGAGTAAAAGTGATGTGGTAATAGGAATGCCAATATAAATCGGTTGAAACCCAAGCCCTAAGCTTTTCAGCCACTTAGAAACAAAGATTGGTTCAATCCTCCCATCTTGATGTAAGCCTAAACCACTATGTCTATTATATCCCTTGCTCTACATGATTGTGAAGCCTTTGCCATATTGATCTGTAGGAATGTGAGCAAGTGAGGGAGGTTCTTCAGGGTCTTCTCTATACAACCAGGAGGTGACATATTCTATGTGTATGGCTTCTTTGCTTAATTCTCCCCATTTTGTAAAGGTTGTTGAGGGATGGATGTGCATAGTGACCACTAACTGTCTCCTATCTGTTGTAGGTAAACCATATGATTTAGGAGGAATCACATGGCTAACACACTAAGATGTCTTCATGTGATATTCACCACAACCCTTGTCTTTGATCTCGACCCTAGGAGTTGAAGGTAATGAAGGAAAAGTGAATGTTCTAGTGAGAGTGGATGGATCAACATAATAAGATTAATTGGATGATGAAGCTTCTTAGTTTATTGGCACTTGGCATTGGGGTATCTCTCGTAGACTGGTGCAATATTGGAATGGATCTAGGTCACCATCTATTGTAATCTCAGTGCCATTGAAGGGGAATTTAAGATATTGGTGGTAGGTAGAAGGGACTACCTTCATAACATGAATCCAAGGTCTTCCTAGCAGAAGATTGTATGGAAGGGTGAGATCCAAGACTTGGAATTTTGTCTACATAATGGTAGGACCAATTCTGATAGGAAGTGTGACAACCCCCTTTGATTTGTGTTCTTCATCATCATAAGCCTTAATGACAATGCTTTTGGTTGTGTTCGCACATGCTTCCAAGAAACCTAATACCTTAATCAATTTTAAAGTGAAAAGATTTAAACATGCTCCTCTATCTACCAAAACTCATCTAACTTTGGTTTTTTCAACAAAGACCTCAAGATGTAAAGGGTCATTATGATTTATCTTCTTAGTTGCATATTCTTGTTTGGAGAATGTGGCATGATGATTATTGGTCAAGTAGCCTATCATTTCATAGAAACAATTAACATCAAGATCATTAGAGATAGTGGTTCTTTGTAAATCTTTGTCTAAAATAGATTGATGTTCAGGGGAGATATGTAACAGTTCCAAGATGCAGATTTGGGTTGGGGTCTTTCCCAAATGATCAAGTAAGTTATTCTATAACTTGGAAGTTTGTGGTGGTTTCTGCAATGGAGGGCCTTGGATGGTGATCTTGGTTCAACGAGTGTTGACAACACACTTGGGAGTTTTATTTATGGTGATGGTATTGACATGGTGATCGACAGCTCGGATATGATTTATGATAAGTCCACTATAATCATGCTTGACACTAGCATACTTTGTTGCATTATTGGTTTTGTTACCCAAAGTGGGGGCCTTTCCTTTCCCATGGTCATGTTGTGGATCAGAAAAGTCTTTGTGATCAGTGTTTTATGACTTCTTTTTTGTCTGCTAACTTCAATAATTTTCTTCTCGACAAGATCCTATATGATATTTTTCAATTGTCAAAAATTTTGTAGGCTATGTCCCTTAGTTCTATGGAAATCACAAAAGGCATTGTCATCCCACCAAATTGGTTTAAATTGACCTGGATTGTATTGTCTTCACTCTTGAAGTTGTATAATATTGTGTTGCAATAGTTGAATACTGACTTGATAGGTTCCCCTAAGGGAGTGAAGTCACGTTTCTGAAACCTCCTCTATTGTTGTGGACGTTAGGTGTTTTGGATAGTTTTGGGAGGTTGATTGATGGCATTAAGCATGTTGGAAAAGGGGTTATGTCCTCGCAATGTGATGATCAGTCTTGCTTGTAAATTTTTAGCATCAACTACCCCATCATTGGTAATTTTTTTATTCTGAGACCAAAATTTGTTTCTATCATTGGGGGTGTTTTTCACAATTGGATTTCTATTGGGTGTCTATGTCTTAAGTTCTCCTTTGTCAATGTGATATTTTTCTAGTATGACCCCTTTTTCCACTAATTCTATAAAGGATGTGCAATAATGTACCCTTAAGTTACTTCTCAATTTTGGTTTGAGGTTTTCTTGGAACATAGTGACCTTCTGTTTCTCAGGTATTTTTGCAGGACATCGACTAGCTATTGTTCTCCATCTCTAGAAGAAAGTGATTAAAGTTTCCCCTTCATCTTGTGCAGTATGACACAAGGTTGCTATTTTTATTTCGTGGTCGATGTTAAAGGAGAAGTTTTCAATGAATTTCTCAGCCGGTTCACCCCATGATTTTATGACATAGTCAAGACCTGAATACCACTCTAGTGAAATTCCAATAAGACTTCTCAGAAAGAGTCTCATAAGATAGGTGGGGTCGTAGGCGACATCTATGCACATCATGGAAAAT
Organism: Sequoia sempervirens; assembly: GCA_007258455.2. NCBI lineage: Eukaryota > Viridiplantae > Streptophyta > Pinopsida > Cupressales > Cupressaceae > Sequoia > Sequoia sempervirens. The sequence continues at coordinate 1,079,175,180 of VDFB02271358.1, read as the reverse complement.
TACCTTATGTGTTTGATTGGATTTTGCTTTCCATTGTACTTGGGAAATTTTGGTATAACATACCCATGAGGGAAAGGTGTCATGTACAATGATTTATCAAAGGGAAATAGGAATAATTCCTTTGATGAAAAGGTTTTCTTGTTAGAAACTTCCATGTTATCCATCTGTATTTGAAGTGCACGCATTTGTGTCTTTAGGATGTCAACTTGAGTTAATGATGTGTTAGCTGGATTATTTGGATCTATGTAGGTGTTTTGGAATCCAACGTTGTCTGATGGGTTTTTGTTAAATGTGGGTATGTAAAGTGGGTTTGGATTTGGAATGTTAGTGAATGTGTTTTGATTCAGAATTTGTGAAATTGGATTTTTATTCAAAATTTGTGTAAATGGATTTTGATTCAAAATCTGTGAAAATGGATATTGATTCAGAGTTTGTGAAAATGGATTTTGACTCAAAATCTATGAAGTGTTGGGTCAATTTCCATATTGGAAAGAGGGTATTCCGCCTGCCTGTGAGAGTCCAATCTGTGGTATGGTACTAGTGACATTGACACTTGGTATAGCTATCGTATGTGGACTAGTGCTAGTGACATTAACACTCAATGTAGGGGCTGGTGTTTTAGATCTTTTATTCCCAACAAGAGGACCGAAGGGATTGGATGATGATGCCCCTATGGTGAAATTTAACCCATGTGTCGAGGTAGGTGTACCAAATAGAGATGTGTGTATTGTTGATCCACTCTATGTAGGTCCTGCAGATGGTATAGCAGTAGTCATTTGGGGTGTAGTAGCACTAGTGGTAGTGGTGTTTATTCCCTAGGTAGATGCAGCTTGTAGGGTATGAATATCAAAACCAGGAGGTAGTTTAGCACCTTCTACTAGAAATTTGGCTAACTTTCATTGAGGATCATTTGCTAGATAGTCATCTACAAAGTAAGAAAACTTAGGGTCTTGTGTGGCACAATCTAGTTCTTCCACTATAGCACATCCTTGTCTGTCTCTAGTAACAATTTTTTCTAACAAAGTATTGTGAGCTCTAGATGAAGTTTCCCCTGCAAAGGGGTTTGAGAATTGATTGATGAATTCCTTTGGATCAACCATTTTTTCTCATTCTTTCCTTTTTGATTTTGTTTCAACCATGTAATGTAAGCTCAAAGTGCAAGTGATGCAAAAGCTATGTCTATGGATGATTATGAGTCTAATCTATGTTTTTGGGATTTTTTGGATATAAAGGATTAATGCATGTAGCTATTTTTTTTGTATTTTCTCTGGAAATAAGGTATGTCTAAGATGACACTATTCTAGGATGATAGTATCTAAATATGCAAAGGCCTAAGTGATCGATTTGGAAGATTCTAAAAGAGGTTATTTATCAGCTAAAGTGTAACCTAGGTTTCAATTAGTTTTGACAAGGAACCTTTGTAAGACTAGAACCAAAAGATAAGGTGAACTCCCTAGCTAGATTGATGAGCTAAAAGGATTCACGTGTAGGAAAAAAGATATAATGACTAGATTCAATGACGTCAATTGAATCAAGGGTTTATCTAGAGTGTGAAAGGTGCCTATCCTAAAATCTGCAAAAGATGATCTCTCTACAGGAAATAAAGACCCCTAAGATGATAGTAAAATGTATGACTAAGGTACCTATCGCTAAGACTGAATGATTCCTAAAGTATGTAATTGTGCAAGCTTTGAGCGAACGTTACGGTTTTTGTCCAAGAATCAATGAAAATGGATAATTTGGCTACTAGTTTGACTATTTGTTCTCAGTTTGTGACAATAAATTATGGTTTTTTGATACTGAGGAAGATGTATTGTAGAATTTAACAGTTGTGGTTTTCTTTCTCAGTTATGGTTTTCTAGTAAATTTAGACCCAAGTATTAGACATATGCAGTTTTGTTTACAACAGATGCGACTCAGGGTATCAATTGTGGCTTTGTACTGATCAGATGTGGCTTTCTAGACTCTAATTTTGTACTGGTAAAAGAAGGTTGTATTTGTGATAGCGGCATATGCGTTGTTCCAGACTGCAGATGCGGCTCACCTATTCAAATGCACCACATAAGGTATCAATTACAACTTTCCAGTAACAAAGGTTATGACAGATGTGACTAAGTTATCAGATGTGGTTTAATCCTAAATAGATGTGAGCTTTTCTGGGAGTTATGTCTCAGGTTTAAACAGATGTGACCCTAAGGAAATTGGACTCAGTTTTTGATAGATGCAACTCTATTTTAAACAGATGCAACTCTAAGTAATAGTTGTGACTATAAGAAAATTGGACTCAATTTATGACATATGTGACTCAAATTCGGGTACATGCAAACAGGATAGAGTTTTTGATAGATGCGATAGACTCTATAATAGATGCGACTCTAAATCACAGTTGCAACTTTTTGGTGAACAGCTACAACTTTCTAGTGAATTATGATGTAAACTGCCTCTGTTTTGTGATCAAGTTTTGGAAAACAAATACAATTAGAAGATAATGTATTTTTAGTTTGATTTTGACACAAAGAACGTTTAATTTGATAACATACAAGCACATCCTAGGTTTTGTAGGACAATATTTATTGAGTTCTCACTTGAGTTTCCCCAGCTACGCTTATTCAAGGTGGATGACTAGTAGCTTGACTCCATCAACTCCCCTCCATGGCTCAACACTTCATTCAGGGTAACCAAGCTATAGTACCAATGAAACTCCCATGTCATACTTTCATCTCTACACATGAATCGTAAAAATGTGAGACGACTTCATAGGTCCGACCTGTTGCACCAGTAAATAGAGGGATTTTCGACACTACAAACAAGGGTGTTTAATTCAGGCATTCCCTTCGTGGGGTATCATCCATGTGGTGAGATTCCATTGTTGTCCATCTCATCAGAACAATACTCATGATTCGTTGGTGTTTCCCCAAGAACCCACTTTTATATACCGATAGGAAGTCCCTCGAGTTCAAGGTGCTACCCGTCTGAGTCATCCTGGGGTGAGTAATTTTTCCCACCAGGACAGGCCCAATTTCTAGAGTCAGTCACTGGTTCTCTTACACCTAGGATCACACGAATGTGCAAGGGGAGAGGATACTTTGATATACCAAATCGTAAAGGGTAATAATAGAGCATACTTTCGTACCAAATGTAGTAGATAGTAGTAAATTTTAAACCCAAATGACAATTTGCTAATCTACCAAACAATTTTTTTCAAAAAAATTTCTTCGACACACATCCTGTAGAAAATTCATTAGTATTTTAGCAATTCATCTTCGATGGTCGTCCTGCAAGAGGGGTTTCGAAAACTTGTCTTCTACGCTTATGTCCTACAAACACTATGTTAACTCCAAAACACACACTGCAAACCAAATATTAGCTAAAAACCAAAACACACAAGAAATTTGTAAATCGAAAAGTAAACCTAGAAATTCCACCAGTCAGATGCATCATTTAAAGTGACAAATATATCACGGAAGTTCACCAGCGAATTGCATTGTGAAAATTCATAGATACATTGAAGTTCGTCGGATGCATCGTTGTATTTGTCAGATGTGGTTCGTAATTTCAATTGTGTCATTTCGTCTGTCAGATGCGTCATTTCGTCTGATACCTGAAAAATTGAATAAAAGTTTATGGATTTGTGAAGATGGTGTCTTCACATTGGGTTCACCAAATGTAACTATCAGGAAATACAATGAAAGGTTAAAAGCACACAACAATGCAATTAGACTCTAACGTAATCTACAACAAAACAACAAAGCACAAAGAAAGCATAAATATAAACAAAGAGAAATCTCACCCAATATCTACATCCTTCCATGAATGACCTCGATTTTCCTTCTCTGTTTCACCATGATGGTATTCTTGCCCTTAGATTTTCAGTATGTGTGCAAGTATAGCCTTAATATATGTGATAAAAGTGAAGTATGAAAGATTAAGATTGCTTCCAAAAGGCATACGATTTTGGGAGAGGTAAAATGATGAAAGATAGATCAATTTATAGAAAATTGATCTTTCAAATGACTGGCTAGGATTAACAAATCAACAGACGATTTAGATTAAAAGATTGGACATGCATTGAGATAACTGTTAGTACTGATATGAGTGATAAAAACTAAGAATAGAGATAATGATTAAATAATGATTTAATCTTTGAGTTTGGTATTTGAAAATAGAAGAATAATGTTTGCATGACAAAGATAAAGATAGATTAAAAGCAACCTTCTGTTAGAACGCACACACAAAATTTAATTAATTAAATAAATAAATTTAATTAATAAGCATGTACATGCATATGAGTTAGAACTAGATAACTGACTGGTTGTGATAGAGAGTTTATTCGTGAAGGACACTCACACATTAAATTAGGAGATAACTAACTAATTTAAATAGACCTTGAGTTGAGTAAGAATGAATACTTAGATAACTTAAGCATTTATCCAAATATAGAAGAATACGTTCGAAATAGACTTTTATGAATTAAATGATTATTTAATTCAAGATTCGACATTTTAAGGATTAAATTAAATAAATAAGATTTATTTAATTAACTAAAGAAAAGGTTAAATGAATAATTAAAGTATTAAAGTATTTGTTTAATTATAGTCGAAAGTATGATAAAGGTGAATTAAATAAGAATTTATTTAATTTAAGAAGGATAAAATTAATTAATTTCATACTTAAATAAAGAGCGTTTATTTAATTAATTAGGATAGAATAAAGAAAATGTGAATTAATTAATTAATTAAGATTAAATTTATTTAATAGTTGAATAAATGTTAAAGGGAATCAATTAAATACTTAAGTTTATTTAATTAATAGAGAAATAAAGGACTTTAGAGAATAATTAAATAATTAACATTATTTAATCATGACCGTGTTAATATGAATTATGAAGAAATTGAAGTCGCAGGCTTAGACCAAATTTCAGTGTCTATAAGTACAAATGTGGGGTTGCTTCAGAATGACCATTGTTCCACCAACAAATAGTAAGGATTTTGGCTTCTAAAAAAATTGGTTCTTAGTTCAGGTAATCAAGGACACGACACCTTGTGAGCGTTCAACAATCTAGCAAGTGACTAAGGGATTTAATCAATCCTACTAGGGACTCTTATACTTTTTACAGTAGTACTCCATTCTAAAAGACATTGTACGGCTAAGGCCTACATACCATGATGACTTGATAGTTTAGTCTTATACATTTATATACCGGCCCGAATGAAAAACCTCTTGGAGTCACCTTCGAACTATTCTTAGGTAGACCCCTCTAAAGGTGAACAAAATCGAGGGAGTACACTTGTATTTCGACTACCCAGTTCGCGTAAATTGCAAGGATGGAACACACACAATGTCTCTTTCTCACACTGGCATTCAATTGTTCAATTTTAAGCCCAAATTTGAAATGTGTGGGTAATTTTTTAGAAAACCAATGTCACTAGAATGCTTTTTATTCTCAAGATCATCAAAAAGCACGAGAGAAGTGCATACGCATTCGAATGACACAAATTGCAAAAAAATTTACAAGACAATGAAAGCACAAGTTCTTTTCAAATCTCAAAGCAATGATGAGTTATTTTTAGAGTACCAAACTTAAATGCGAGTTTTTCTTGTTCAATTTTAGCCCAAAATCAAAGTCTAGTAAGTTCCTAATGTTAAATTTTAACCAACTTTGACAAAGCTTGAATTGTTTTTTAATTTTAAGCCTAAAGTAACTCTATTTGGTCCTAAAATAGAAATAAAATACAAAATTGGAAAGCCTAAGCTATTATAAAGAGCATTAAAAAATGATTTTAGGCCTTCAATTTGGTTTTCCTCCCTTTCATGTAAAGGTGACACTGTGCAGCATATGCGACGCTCTACGACTGTACAAATGTGACACTGACAATAGATGTGACGCTCTGGTGAAAGCAAAAGAAATTCTTTGGAAAAGGTAGAGAGCACAAATGCGGCGTAATTTCAAAGGCGGCACTCTATCAAACCAAAAATAAGATAGAAGATAGAAAGAGAAATAACAATGCTTCAATAGATATGACATGACATCAATGAGCAAAGGCGGCATGAGGTGGCGATAGAGGCACTAGAAGCAAAGGAAACACTCCAGAAACAAGTGATGGAAATGCTATAATCAAAGGTGACACTATATGAGTCAAGGACGACGCCGCTCCCCTGTAGCTACACAAAAATGAAATTTTAGGAAAAATTTGACAACATAAATTCATTAGCCCTCCTTCTAGCACTAGAGTCTCAGTGTCTAATCTACAATCAACTAAAAAGAAACATCAATCAAGTGTTAAACATGTTAGTCTAAGTCAAACAAAACTCTCCCTATGAAATTCTTTGATCAAGAAGACAAGAAAACATGATAAAAACTTGGAATGAGAAAAACAAAGCATGTAATCTAGTCTAACTTAAGCAAACCCCCATCCCATAGGGGGAGTGGTGCTCATATTATGTGGAAAGGAAGCCCTTTCCCAATCCCCTTGATAATATTTGATGTTGAATGTGATTCCAAGTGTTTGATTGAATCCAAATGATGATAGCTATGCTCAAAATAGATGAAAATGATGAAATGCTAAGTATGGAAATGGCTATAGTGATAATGCTTGAAGTTGTGGATCCATATTGTGAAGAGAATGATTCTATTTATAGAACTCAAGGGTTGAAGAATGAGAGGATTTGGTGAATGTGGGATAAAATGGGAGCCAATGAGAATGTGCCAAGTGTCACAATTCTATTGGAGGAAGATCGAGCACAATTTGGGAAATGTGTGAATGGAGGAGGATGTAAGAGAAGTTATTACATTTGTAAGAGAAGTTATTATGGATGTGAAAGGTTTTTGAAAACCTTTGGAGGGAAATTGAATGAGAGGTGGTTGGGAGGAATATTCCTTAGAATATGCCTTTGTGAGGATAAATAGAGAAATTAGTTATGTAAAAGAAATTAATTTTATGTGCAACCTGGTTAGTAGACCATGGGTTGATTTTACTCTTGAGGAGTTAAAATTTGGAGGATTTATTAATGATGATTAGAAGGTGATTTAGGATTAATTAATTTAGAATTAGTTAATTGGAAGGGGTTAGGGGATTGTGACATTTGATTTGATTGATTTAATCAAATGAGAGGACTTAGGGGGATTTAATTAAATGATTTGATTTAATTAAATATGATGAATATTAGTTAGACTTGAATGGGTGAATTAATCTAATAAATTTATTATTTGATTAATAGCTCAATTTGTTGAATTTAACTAAATAGTGTTGATTATTTCATTAATTGATTAGTCTGAAGTGATTTAGGAAGAAATGGTGTTATTTAATTAGAATCAGATGCATAGTATCAATCAAGACTTTTTATGTGTCTACACATAGTATTATTTATATTATCAATTTCATAGAATTTGATTGACTTTGTGTATATTGGTTGAGCAATGTTCATATGTTCACTCATGTATTGTTTTGTATATGTCATCTTGATCCACATTTCTAGGAGACTCATTGTTTCCAACATATGCCACTTCATCATTGGTAGAATTTATAACTTTGACATGCTTCAGGAATTCATCATATTGTTCCTATCATAAATGGACATATTTTTAGAAGATATTAAATCCTTCTAAATCTCTTTTTTGCGAAGTAGTTTTTTCCCACAGTGTTCTCTCATTTCTCTTCATTTGTGAGAGATTACATTGTAAATGAGTACCTTACCAAGCCTCACTGTGAGGACTTATCATTTTAGTGTTTAGCTTACTCCCTAAGTATCACTTAACGAGGCGTGTTTGTGTGAAAAGGGGTATTGTAAGACTAGTTAGCTATTAGCCTACTTAGCAAATTCTTATTCACACTACACTTAAGCTCAGTTAGAGGAATTTTAGAGGTTTGGCTCACCTCATGTGGTTGATACAAGTGTTCTCTCTTTCTGAGACACCTCTACACCTCTTGCATGATCACTTTCCACTCACTAGAACACATGTCATGTGAGTTTAAAAGTATTCCATATTTCAAGGGTTATTCATTCATTGTATTTGGCATGGCTACCTTCTATCCTTGCGTATTTAGGCAAGCTTATATTGTAATCAACCTTCAACTCTAATGTGAATTAGGTTGGTCATTGTGTGAAAGTTTGGCTTTTTTTGGAAGCACAAGGTTTTTCTATTATGATCTTGGATTAAAATCCTAATATAGACTATTTCAACTCTACACCAACACACTCATACATAGCCAAAGCTATAAAAATGCATCATTGTAATCCTCATAAAAAATGGAAAAATGGATTATTGTCCAATTCACCTTTTCCATTTTCTTTATCTACTATTAAAGTGACTAATTTTGCTAAAATTCTACCATTTTAAATTAGACATTCTAGAAATTTCAATATACCTCTGATTTTTAAATTTATTATTCTTATTTTTTTTATTTTTCTTTGACCTTTTGTAGAAAGCAAAATTTATATTTGGAAGATTATACAGCCTTTCATTTACATAATTGTAAAAGAAGAGAATGTCAACTACTTTATGAATCAACTCAATGAAAATCCTACAAATAACCATAACTAAATTATCCCAAGAACATGTTAGTGAACATAATTGAGTAATATTTTATTATTTAGTCTATTCTGAAACTAATGAATTAGTCAAAATACATTTGAGGGAATTTACTATTTAAAATTGGGAGCCATTATCCATTTCTAAAGAATAAAAATTTCTCTGGAAAAATATTTTTCATAATAGATTTTATTTTAGAATATAACTTTCTAAAATTCTTCTATAGATATTCTATGAGAACCTCTCTCAAAAAACTGAAGAGGATTTACATGTATAAATAATTTTGATGAGACTCATTAAGTTTCTATCCAACACTATGCAATCATCTATTCACCTGGTCATATATTTACCTATGAAGACTATAACCTAGAGATGTTGGTTTATGTGTGTGTAATAAAATTCAAACTTACATCACTTAAAATTTGTGTCACTAAATAGTATTTAATTCTCTAGCCATAATGTGGTTATAATATTTTTAATAATAAATATATCCTTTATACAAAATTTCACTTAAGCCAAAATTTGTAAAATAAAGTTCTCATACCACCTAGGAAACAATGTTGACAAGAATCTATTAAAAATATGAAAGGAAGATAAGATATTAGAACACTTCTTGCACTAATTTAAAATGATTGAATTATATAGAAAATATGATAAAACTATGTAAGGAAGAAAATTTGGCATGCAAATTATTCATAAATATCATAATATTTACTTTAGAAAAGGCATTTGGGAAAGTTTAGAGCCTCCAAGTTTGAATAGATTAATCTATTTATAATTTTTATCATATTAAAATGTAAGCCTAGGTTAAAATCTTCACAAAATATTATACTAACATATAGTTTTAGAAAAGCTATAATAACATAATGGTACCCTGCAATGTAACAATGAAACCTTCATTTGAAGTACCCAATAAATATATGAGTATATTGTAAGTTGTGAGCCAATTCCATGACCCAATAATTATGATAAAATAAATTTCTCAAATTCCAATGCCTATGTCTAACATATTATAATTGCTACTTTTAGAAGATCCTTGTATACTATCAATATTTTATAGATTTATAATAATTCACTACCCATGTTGTATTTCCCACTTTGTATCCATTATCTATATTCAAATATACTCATAATACATCATAATATTGTTAACAAGTCAAGCTAGAAAATTAACTCCTCTCTAACATGACATTACACACATTAAAGAATCATAATAGGTTCTCTCTCATTTAATAAAATTTTATGGAATACTCTTATATAGCTCTATGAATTGAAATGCTATTACAACTTCTTACACACATCACATACTGCATTACATGTCATTATTAGCCATGTCAAAGTGGGATGTCCCATTTCCAGTGTGAAAAGTAATAATAAATTAAAAAAAAAAAAAAGTTAAAGAATAAAATTTAAAAGGATACAAAAATTATGACAACTTCCCCAATAATCATCATTGTTAGAATGACACTAATGAATAGGAAAATTGATACCTAAAGATATCACACTTTTTCCACTCAATCATTCACTAATGTCTGAGGGATCCCAATTGGATTGACTGACAACCTTACAAGGTGAGTCAATTCAAAAATAGGAAGGACCTAGGAGGGGTTTCTTTAAGTTATAAGGGGTTCACCACCAAGCAAATGCTTGGAAAAGGAAATGTTGGAAAAGAAAATGTGATATGTAAAATGACCTATAACTAGAAATGTAAGCTAAATGTGAGATGCAAATGATGAAATTATGCAACAGTGAGATAGTATATGTGTACCTAGGAAGTTTGGAAATGTTGTGAGGATTCTACAAATGTAAAGATGCTACCAAAAAATGTTGTGGAGGACTAAGATGCAAAGAATGGCATATTAGTCTCATTGCTATTTTTCAAGGAAAATACAGAGTCTTCGGATCTCGGAATTGGATCTCAAAAAATCTCTAAAAAATATGTTCAAGAGGAATAAGATGCCCAAGATGGTGTATTAGTTCTGTTATGAATTTCTGCAAACTATGAACAGGATCCTAAGCTCCAAGGTCTACACTTGCTTCTCCTTTGATCTCAGGTTCTGAAACTTCAAGATCTGACCTATAGGTGACTTTCTGTGAAGATGGAAACTTTTTAGTGCAACTTTGCACTTCAAGTGATCTTCAAGTATTCAACCTAGATCTACAATCACAAATATGCAAGAGGGAAAAAGTTGTTTGTTAGTGAATGGGGGTGTACCTTGGTCAAACCCCTTGTTGGTAATTAAACCTTGAAATGAAATAGAAATAATGAAGGAAATGGTGAATGAACAACATGCAATGCTACAACTCACCAAGCCCTTATAAAGTCTGCAAACTTGTGTGTAACGGTTGCAATGGATATGGATTTTGAATTCTTGAAAGATAGGACTTGAATTGCTTGCTTGAATCAAAACCCTACATCATAAATGTTAGCACAACAACACACATGATGTAAGAAAATTCTTTGATATGATGCTTGAATTTGAAAATGGCTCCAAATGGTTGATGAAATTATCTTGAATTCTCTTGTGAACTCAATTTGATGCTATGAATTCTGTCACAAAATAATTGGATTAGAATGAATGAATGAACCTTGTATTTATACTTACTTATGCTTAATATCCTGAAATTACATCACACCAAACCAACATATGAATTCATTGAATAAACGAAGCTAAATCATGCTAGAATTTGAAATTAAATCTCAAAAATGACCTAAGGAGGACTAAGATGCCTTAGGTGGCATCTTAGTCCCAAGTCCTAAGAGCTCGGGGCACAGACACCAAAGAGGGGCCCAATCTAGATAGGCCAAAATCAGGGTCCTAAGAGCCTTGGGGGGACAAAGACATGCCCTAGGTGGTGTTTTAGTTCTAACCCAAAAATGAGGGTCACACTGATGGCTCATCATTAAATTATCATTTATGCATTGGAGAATGTCATGATTAACTAAAAAATATGTAATTCATAGGGCTTGTGGACACAAAATAGGACCAATTAAGCCATAAAAAAGCATAAATAAAGCAAGGAGGACTCAACCAAGTGTCAAAATGCAAAGGTATGTATTTTCCTACACTACATTTAGCCCCCACCTTAGTGAGAGGATGAACTTGCTTCAAACTCACACTAAAGTAGCCAACCATGCAATCAAGAGGGGTTCAAATGTACCAAATGTTAGTAAGATAGGATGACAACAATCAAGAGGGTGGCCAAGCCCCTAGGATCAAGATCCTATGGAAAAACCAACATAGGCACATAGGAACACTCTTGCAGATGATCTATGAAGCCATAACCAGATAGAAAACATACACTATCAAAGACAAGAAAAAGGAAAACTACAACAGATCAAGCTTTGACTAGCAGTCCAACATGGTGGACTTGGTCTAGGCTATTTGTTCAAAAAAGTTTACAAGTGGAATGCGCTATCCACTATGCAAAAAATGCACACTCATGAGGGCTAGTGGGAGCTAGTTGTACACTAGGTGAGCCCTGGGGGACCATATCAAAGCCATAACTCCATGGCTTTAATAAGGTACAAAAATGCATGCTCACACGGGCTAGTGAAGCTAGGTTTTCACTCGGTGATCCCAGCAGACCATATCAAAGCCATACCTCCATGAATTTAATAAGGTACAAAAATGCAATCAAGAAAGAGGGATTCTCATAGGGATTTTTCTTAGTTCATGTGAGGTATTACTATTAGGGGACATCATTCCTAATGTCTCCAATAGAGGAACAATCAAAGAAAAAAATATTCACCACTTAAGGGATACAATGCCTTGCATCACTACTAAGGGGAATATAATATGATAAGATAGATCATGCTCTTGAAGGACATTACTCCCAATGTCGCCACAAAGATAAAAACACATCACGTGAAATAAGAAAATTGCATCAAATAATATGAAAAGGGAAAAAATACAAGTGAAATCATGTTAAAATAATGCCAATGTATGCCCCCACTTTAAAGAAATTGCTAACACCATGTTGTGAGCAATTACTTTAAAGTAGAAAATGAAAATTCAAACAAGAAGGAAGACATGAGATCTAACTTAGAAATCCCTACGTCAAGATATATGTTTCCGAGTAAAGCTACTTCATGCAAGAGAAAAGGAAAAGAAAGGGGTTGCCCCAAAAATGAAAACACCAAACACATAAGGGAGCTATGGATTTGGAGTCAATATGTTCTTTGCTACAATGATATTAGAGAGCTCAGAACTATCATCATTCCTAAAATACGCATAGAACTGGAAGAATGACACAAAGAGAGAGAAAACAAAGAAAAAGAAAGAAAAGAAAGCCTTTTGGGTCAACATGGAAGAGACATAGGGTTTCTTGACACCTTGCATCATCCCCAAAAGGTAAACACAAGACAAATAAAAAGGAAAATTAAAGGAAAAGAAAAGATAATGAAAAAGAAATATTTTGGGTCAACAATAAAGAGACATGAATGTCTCGATGCCTTGCGTCATCCCCAAAAGGAAAACGCAAGAAACAAAAAATGAAAGGAAATGATAAAAGACCAATCAAATGAAAAAGTATATGACATATAGAAGAATGAAGGTACAAATAGAGGATTGCACATAGAGAGAGAAATATCAAACAAAACATCATGGGGGACCACGTTATACACATGCAAACAAAAGAAAAAGAAAGTGAAAAGGAAAGAAAAATAAAAGATAAAAAGACTAGTAAAGCACATGCGATCCAACCATCCAATAGATCATTTGCATCCCAGTCTTGTTCAATATATGCAGAATGTGCAGATCACTAGTGAGAGAGACAACATCAAGTGATGTACTAGGAGAATCACTAGGTTCAACACATGGTGAATCACTCGGTTTAGGAGGATCGCCATGGTTGTTGTCATTTAAGCTCATAGAAGAGGAAAATAACAAATTCAACTCATTATGCAATTCCACATCAATTTTAGTTGTTTCCCCATAATTGTCCAAGTTAACCACAATAGGGAGAAAAATGATAATATCCATAGAAGATGTTGGTCCTTGTTGTGATGGAGATATAGCCGAACTCTTTGTTCTGGTAAGAGAGGAGGGTCATCGTTTATTGCTTCGGTCAAGTTCAGATTTTGATTTTTAATGTTGTTGTCTTCGTTCATCTTTCAAGCAATAACATGATGCCTACGCCTATGCTCTCTAGCATTTTGGTTTCTTTTATTACATTTTTCAAGTTTTATTTGTGTAGGAATGGGTTTGTCAACCATAGGTTGCTTTTCTTCCTATGAGGGAAGAACGGAAGAAACCATATAAACTTACTCAACCACTTTCTCTTTGGCTTTATAAATTTTCTTAGGAGGTAAATTAGGACTTATTTGGTTGTCTATAGGTCTCTTGTAGGATATAGGAAAGGTATTTTTCATGGGTGGGTCTTGGTTTATTTTAAGGGTTTTGGACTCAATATTGTTTTCTTTATATGGCGGAGGTTCAACCATGGGTGGAGGTTTGATCATGGGTGGAGGAAAGTTTTCAAGAGATAGTTTTTCTATGCATTTTTCTTTGAATTTTTGATAGGATAGGAAAAAGAAGCCTTCACGAGGTCTTATAGGTTCAATACATTTAGGCCAAAAATAATTGAAGGATAAATTTCCATGGGAAGATGAGGGTCTAAAGCCACTATGCTTCACTATGAATATTTCATTGTTGATTGGAAAATTTAAGCACTTATGAACAACATATGGGACCACATTCATGGAGCAAAGCCATTTGTAACCTAACTTCACACAAAATTGGTTTGAATTAGATCATATGATAGAGAATGATACATTTGATTTCTTCAGTCCTACTTGTAGAGGGAGTGTGATCAAGCCCATTGTAGCACGAGCAAAACCATCATGTGTTTTAATCCATTCTTTCAATTTATCATATCTATCTTGTGTAAGTTCATGCACATATAAAATTTCTTTTGTGATCACATTCTCTCCATAGACATGATCAATTAAAATCCCAGGAGTGGTCTTGTTATTAATTTTGTTGGCTATGTAAAGAGGACCATTAGGAGCATGTTTGATTGTTTCTTTTGAAGAGAAAGTAATGTCAGTGGTTTGTTGTTTACGAGGCTCAATGTCAACCACTCATATCATTATATCAATAGGACATTGTTCATTAGTATCCATAGGACTCTATTCATCATCATCCATAGGAATTTGTTCATGATTGTTTAGATTCTCATCATCCATGTCAACATTCATCACATCGGGGTTAGTTTCACTAGCCTTAACAAATAAAATATTATAGTTGGGCATGGGATTGGTAAATATTTGCAAGTTTTGGTTGGGAGGAGACACAGACTTATTACCTTTTTCATTTACACCTCCAATTTGGATATGATTGGAATCAATGAGGTCTTGCACAAAATGTTTAAGATCTGCTTGTAATGTTTTATATTATGTCCTTTTCGTTGGTGGTAAGCACAATAGGCATTGTGTCTAAATTTCATAGGTAATGGATTGCTAGGGTCAAGGGGTCAAATGGGAGGTAAGGTAAGCATTTTTTTATTTAAGATTTGGGTCATAATGTTGTGAAGTGTGTTGGTTAAGGGAGCGAATTATCTGTGCATATCCCCAAAGATATAAGGATTACTCTTCTTTATAACAACTACTTGGGTATCAACTGGTTGGGTAGGTTGAGAGGTTGAATTTAGTTGAAGGAAACTTTTATTTTGTCTTTTGAAAGGTTGGTAAATGTTTTGGTTTGAGACTTCGAACTTTTTGGGATGGGTAGGGGTGGTTTTTGGTTCACTACTACTTAGAGAATTCCAATAGTCTTGAAGGGTAGTGCATAAATGAATGAAGGAGGGGAATTTCATCTTGGTGATCTTATCCCTTATCTTTCTTTGTAAGTTTTCTATGAACATCTTTTGAAGGTGGGAATCTAGAATCTTCACACTGATTTGGGAATAAAGCGATTGGTAGCGTGAAATAAAGTTAGTGAATTTTTCACCCTCATTTTGCTTCCATCTCATCAAAACAACCAATATCATTTCAAGGATCATGTGCACTTGGAAATGGTTAATAAAGGCCCCAACAAGTTCATTGAATGAATGAATTGAGTTATTTGGTAATGCAGAAAACCAATCCAAGGCAATGCCTTTCAAGGCTCGGGGAAAAAATTTAGCCAAATTTTTTTCTTCAAGGATAAAGTCACAACACAAAGGATTAAAGGCACTAACATGATTAGCAGGATCTCCCTTTCCTCCATATTTCTCAAATCTAGGGATCTCTATACCTTGTGGCACTGGAGTTCTCAATATCTTCAAGGACAATGGATTGCTCTTGACATAGTATGTAGGTGGACTATTTTGATTTTTATTTAAGGTGGAAACTTGACATTGGATGGATGAAAGATTTTGTAAGATGTAGTTAATGATAGGGTCATTTCTTGTAGCATGCGATGGATATGAATATGGTGGTGGTATGTATGTGTTGGAAGGACTAATGAATGGATTGCTTACAGGAGAAGATACAAGATTCGATGCCACATAGGTATAAGGAGATCAAGTGGAAATTTTCAAGGTAGGAAGGATGCTACTAATTGGTTGCATTGTTGTGGTCATTTGAGGATTGGTATAGGTGGGAATTGAGGTTATGGTTGAAGAGGGAAGAGTTTGACTTCCTCCCTAGTTTTCCATATTTTTTGAAGCTTGAGCACCATTAGTGGTGGGAGGAAGATGTTTTCCAAATGTTTGAGCTATGTTATGCACTACTTCTAGTCCCTCGTCACTTTCCATCATGCGGTGAAGGTTCTCTATGTTGGGTATAACAGTGTTTGAAATATTTTCAATACTTACGCTATCTTGTAAATGAGCTAAGTCTTCATGCATTTTCATTATGTTTTCTTGAGGTATATGTTCAACCATTTTTTGGGCACTCGACACAACACTTGTAGGTATGGTAGGCATAGCAAAAAAGGTGTCAAAGGTATGGTATATACATAGTGAACTAGTGCCAACACTAGAAGTAAGAGAGCTTGAGAACCCAAGATTCGTAATGAGTGTCTTATCATGGGATGCCATGAGTCTCGTGCTTTGTCTAACCATGGTATTAGTAGTAGCACACCAAGTATTACAACTCATACAAGGGATAAACCATAGAAATTGTAATGAACACAATATCCTATGCTTATAATTACACTTGAAATGAAAGAAATTGTAATAATAACTAATCTAGAAACCGAAATAGAAAACAAAAGGAAGCCCACAAAAACACAGAAAAGCAATTTTAGATCTTGAAAATTGGAGAATCAAATTCAACAAGGACTAAGATGCCGAGAAGGGTGTCTTGGTCCTCCTGGTGAGATTCTGAAATTCTAGAGGCTGAAACAAACAACAAACAACAGAGAGGGATTTCAGAAGAAAAATCCTGAGAGGGACTAAGATGCTAGGAAGGCCATTCTAGTCCTAGCAGAGGTTTTTTGTAGAAAAATAGTGAATTCTGGAATGTCAACAGTGTTTACAGATTTCCTATACAAGATATTGATGCTCAAAAATAGAAAAATGTGCAAATAAGTGCAAAAAAAAGTAACTAGATACAAGCAATTGAATGAAATATGGAATGTAATTTTTTCACTTTTGAATGCAATAAGAATGTTTGTAAATACAATTAAGATGATGAACAATGCACTTTTTAGTATTTTCAATGAAATGAAATGATGCAATAATGTAAATATACAAACTATATACACTTTCACTAATGAAATATACAAGATACCTTAGATGCACTTTCACTAATGCAAGAAGCAATGCAAGAATGAATGCAATCTAGATCTAAGGACTTTAATAGGCTCCAAATCAAAAATGAAATGAATGCTAAAAAGAGTTGGGTTCACCAAAATGATGAATAGGAAAATGGATACCTAAAGATATCACACTTTATCCACTCCATCATTCACTAATGTCCTAGGGATCCCGATTGGACTGACTAACAACCTCACAAGGTGAGCTAATTCACAATTAGGAAGGACCTAAAAGGGGTTTCTTTAAGTTCTAAGGGGTTCACCACCAAGCAAATGCTTTGAAAAGGAAATGTTGGAAAACAAAGTGTGATATATATAAAATGACCTATAACTAGAAATGTAAGCTAAATGAGAGATGCAAATGATGAAATTATGCAACAATGAGATAGTATATGTGTACTTGGGAAGTTTGAAGATGTTGTGAAGATTCTACAAATGTAAAGATGTTTCCAAAAACTGTTGTGGAGGACTAAGATGCCCAAAATGGTATATTAGTCTCGCTACTATTTTTTGGGGCAAATACAAAGTCTTGAGATCTCAAAACCTGATCTCAAAAAATCTCTGAAAACTATATCCAGGTTGACTAAGATTCCCAAGATGGTGTATTAGTCTCGTTCTAAGTTTCTACAAAATCTGAACAAGATCTTGAGCTCCAAGGTCTGCACTTGCTTCTCCTCTGATCTCAAGCTCTGAAACTTCGAGATTTGACCTGTAGGTTTTTTTTTGTGAATATGACAACTTTATAGTGCAACTTTGTAACTTTTACAACTTTGCACTTCAAGTGATCTTGAATTCTTCAACCTAGATGTTCAATCACAAATATGTAAGAGGGAAAAACTTGTTGTTTGTTAGTGAATGGGGGTTTACCTTGGCCAAACCCCTTGTTGGTAATTAAACCTTGAAATGAAATAGAAACAATGAAGGAAATGGTGAACGAACAACATGCAATGCTACAACTCACCAAGCCCTTATAAAGTCTACAATATTGTGTGTAATGAGTGCAATGGATATGGATCTTGAATGCTTGAAAGATATGATTTGAATTGCTTGCTTGAATCAAAACCGTACATCGTAAATGTTAGCACAACAACACACATGATGCAAGAAAACTCTTTGATATGATGCTTGAATCTGAAAATGGATCCAAATGCTTGATGAAATGCTCTTGAATGCTCCTTTAAACTCAATTTGATATTATGAATTCTCTAAAAAAAGACTTGGATTAGAATGAATGAATGAACCTTGTATTTATAATTGCTTAAATGCTTAATATCCTAAAATTACATCACTCCAAGCCAACATATGAATTCATTGAATAAAGGAGGCTAAATCCCACTAGAATTTGAAATTAAATCTCAAAAATGTTCCAAGGGGGACTAAGACTCCCTAGGTGGATTCTTAGTCCCAAGTCCTAAAAACTTGGGGCATAGACACCAAAAATGGGCCCAATCTAGATATGCCAAAATTAGGGTCCCAATAGCCTTGTGGGACAAAGACACCCTAGGTCACGTTTTAGACCCAACCAAAAAATCATGGACACATTGATGGAGTCATTAAATTATCATTTATGCATTGGATACTTTTGGGATTAACCAAAAAAAGATGTAATTCATAGGGCTTGTGGACAAAAAATAGGACCAATTAAGCCATAAAGAAGCATAAAGAAAGCAAGGCGGGCGCAAACAAGTGTGAAAATACAAGGGTATGCATTTTCCTACACTACAGACACATACATAATTTACTTTTCAAAATAAATTAGTAGTGGACGTTTGAAATATGAAATTCTCACTAAATTATTTAAAAATTGGATTCCATAAAATAAACTCAATTTTCTTTAATTTCTTCTCCACTTATTTTAATTTTTGTAAATAAGTCCTTCAATTTGTTAAGTGAAATGACTTGAGTTATTTTCAATATTGTCAATGCCACATAATATTTTTGTTTGACCTATCATAGCCTTCGACTCACACTTTCTATTTAAGTTATTTTAACATTATATTTTAAAATTCTAGATTTTCTTTTTTATTTTACCTTACCACTTGGATTAAGCATAGTGTTCTTTTTTTGTAATTTCTACAAACTAACTCTTGGTCTTAGTAGGAGAAAAATGAGGAATCATTAACACATATTTTGTAGTGCACACTAAACAATGTAATGATAGAAAAGAGTCTGCCTATTTCTTGCTTGATTTGGGAATAATTAATGATAAATTGGATTTAATATTGCCTTGATCTAGTGTTGTGAGGTGTTTTACACATCCACATTAGGTCTTGGGCCCTTTTTAAGACAAATGAACTTAATTCTACTGTTGTAAAATATACTTATTTACACTTTCACATTAAATTTAAGGAGCTTGTAAACTAAGTGGACCTAATCAAGTGTTGTAATGTTTTTTACACATTCATATGGGATTTGGACCCTTTTAAGCTAAATAGACCCAATTTTTCCTTAATTTATTATTGTAAAGTGCATTTATTTATACTTTCACATTGTATTTTGGGCCCTATTGCATTTATGACCTTTATATCATCATTAATAGGCCATCTATGACCCTATATTATGCATCCCAAGGAATATTTCAATCAAAAACCAAACAAAATCAACATATAAGCTTGATTTCTTCACTCCCCGACATCCTAGCTAGAAAAATAGTCCCATGTGGGACCCATTCGCTACTTTGGGTGAATGACTCCCATCTAGGTGGGACTAATTCACCCAAGATGGTGAATGAGTCCCATTTGAGCTATTTTCCAAGGTTTGAGTGGGAGTAATTGGGTTTTAAGTTCAAATTTCTTCAGTGTCGACCTTGGGGATCAAATTAAAAGTCATTTGAGTGGATTTCCTATATAAAAAATCTTCCAAGTCTTTATTTCATCATCCATTCATGTTATCAAGTCAAGCACTCAAGAGTTAAGCATTCCAAGTCTTCACAAGTTCATCAAGATAGCTTTCAAGATCATTCAAGGAAAAAAGATTCATTCATTATTGCAGCAATTCAAGATGCATCCTCATGGAAAGGTTCTAATTGCATTATTCCATGTTCATCCTTCATTATCTTATTTCATCATTTGGTTTAATTACCTAAAAGGGGTTTGACCAAGGAAAACCCTTATTCCCTAACAATCAACACTTTTTCTCTCTTTCTTTGTGTAATTGCAGATCTAGGTGCTTTGAATACTTGAAGGATCATTGAAAATTAGGTTACAAGCTTATTGGAAGTTTCTCCCCATTTGCAAGGTCATAATTTCCATTAAAAGGTCATCTACAACCTTAAAATCGGAGTTTAGGATCTAGGAACCTGGAGGAGCAGATTGAGTAGACCTAGAGGTGTAGATCAGAACTTTAAAGTTCTAGAAAATCCAAACTGGACTCATTCACCACAAGTGGTGAATGAGTCCAACTGTGGATGTTTTTCAAAGATTTTTGTAGATTTGGATACCCATTTATCTGAAACCTCCTTCTATGCAGAAATCCAAAACTAGGAATGATTCGCTCAGAATGACGAATGAGTCCCAGTAGGTCAAAATTTTAGGATCAACAACATTTCCAACCTTCATTCAAGCCTCTAAAAGTTTTTAGGTGCACACTTTTGGTTTTATACCTTTCTGTTATGATTTATACGCATTTCTAGGTCATTTAGTTCAAGTTTGTATTCAATTAGGGTTTTATATTTTATTGTGCATTTCATTATCTTTTCAAAGTTTAAAGTTGGTGGTGAACCCCTTAATAGATCATCTTCATCCCCTAGGATAGCCCTTAGCAAGATCTCTTTCTCCATTGCAAAGAGATCTCAAGGGTTACCCTTGAGTAAAATTGGAAAAGTGTGTGTGGGTATGCTCTATGTCCTAAACCATATGCTATCATCTCCCTAACCAATTTTTCTATATTTCATTTTGGTGAACTTGCATTTAGAGTACATTCTTTTCTAATTTGGATTCCATCATCATCCTAGATTTGGCTTACATTAATATTGCATTAGGATTTGCATTAGTTAATTTGCATTCTAGGGTTTCAAATTTTGCATTAGTGAAAGATTATTTAGCTTGTATTTTTGCATGTAATTCCATTCAAAATCTACAATTGCATCTCAGATCTAGATCATATAGCATGAAATCAAATTCAAAAATATGAAAATTTTGAAAAAATTATTATTGGGACTCATTCGCCACCTTGGGAAAATCAGTCCCTTTGCATGTTCTGAACTACATTTTATAGAGTTAAATTTCCTATTTTTAAGCTTTTGTTTGTTGTTACTGTTTTTATGTTTCAATTTTCCTACTTTTTGTTACATTCAAATCATTAGAAGTAGCGTAATTTACATTCATTGCAATTGTGGATAGAATTAGTTTCTTTCACTTTTCAATTTCAGCATTAGTTCATAGTTCAAATAGATTAGATTACATTCAACATTCATCAGAAAACAAAAACTAACAAAAAAAACTAAAAACGTCAAAGGAAATGGTTAACCTTAGGATATCATTCAAACCCTTTAGTAGTGATGACTTTGACATGTTAGATGAAGCCCTCGATGACTTCATCTTACCTAGATCCAGGGATAAATTATATAATCCCCCCCTCGACGAAGGTGTAAATTCCTAGCGAATCTTGGCTAAGTGCTATAATTTTCCTGGCGAATCTACGCACATTATTAAAAAAATTGAAAAATCCTCAAAAATATTAATGAATAATTGGTAAAAATAATAATCACAGTGGCGAATCCTAGCAAATAATCACTAAAAATATTAATTACAATGGTGAATCTCTCCTTTAAAATTTTGCATAGTTGGTTGGCGCAATTCCCCCATATTTTTTTTGTTTTTTGTAATATTGAAGTAGGGGCTTGGGGGTGGCATCCACCAATAGGGTCAAGGGGGTAGATCCCCCTTGTGGGGGTCGAGGGGGAAACACCCCCTCACGGGGTCCGGGGACTATCGAAAATGCATTGGAGCACACACGCGGATTAAGTATTTTTTTAAAATCTCACTTTAAAATTAAGACTAAATGAAAAGTGGAATTGTTACCATTGATTAGCTTTTTAATCAAATGGCTATAGGTCGATTTCGTGACTTATATGCACATGCCTTTTAAAAGGCTTATTAAGGTCTGGAATTTGTTTTGGGCCACATGATTAAATCTAATCGTGTGGCCCAAAAAAAATTATTGGCCTCAACAAGCCTTTTAAAAGGCACATGCATATAGGTCGTGGAATCAACCAACAACCATCTAATTAAAAAGCTAATCGACGATTCGATGGCAATAAATAAAATCCCTATTCAAGGATAAAATATCCCTAAAATTAAATGGTAATTTAGTATTAGTGGCGATATTCCCCCAAAGTTAATGGTAGGAATATAACATTTCTGGTGAATATAATTAATATTTATAATTATGGTATAAACAACTAGCGAATTAGTTCCAATGACACATCGTTTACATGGAAATTCAATTTGATTTTTTAGTTTAAAAAATAATGCATAGGCAAATTAATCGAGATGAAATATTTTTTTGTAAAAACCTGGCGATTCAGTCTCCTTTTTAGCTTGTACTGTCACCATTTTTGGAGGTCCCAATTTCAATTATTGGCCAATTGGAAAGTATTCACCACTAAATTTTTCCCTGCATAGATCATCCACTAAAGCTTTTATATAAGAGGATGCAATCATCAACAATCATGACAATCATAATTCTTCTTCTCCTGATATCTCTCGCATTGGTGATGAAGGTATCTTGGTGAAAGAAGATACAATCGTTGAAGATCATGAAATTCTTGTTTGTCTTCCTCCCTCTTGGAAAGATATAATGACACACAAAGCTAACATCATGGACACTACTTTACCTAGTCTCCATTCATCTCCCAACACCTCCCATACTTGTGAAAATACTTTAGTGAATATAGTCATGAATGATCATGAAAAACATATTTGTGTGGAGGATATGTTGATATTAAGAGATCCAATAATTGAGAACTATGACAATCCTACGTCTCCTGCTTGGGAAGATGTTATAGGACATGGGGATGTAAACACAGATAATCATGAAAATCAAACCTTTCCTTCTCCTAGTATCTTCTCCAAACATAAAGAAGATAGTCTAGTGTTAGAATATATCCTTATTGAGACTCATGAGAATCTTATTCCTCCCTTTCCTGATGCTCCTACCATTTGGGAAGACCTATTTGAACAAAAAATTCCAATCATTGGTAATCATAGTTGTTCTTGTCTTGATGCCTCCCTTATGTGTGATGAAGCTAATTTACAACATCTAACCATAGAATGTGATGAAGCTACTTTACAACATCTAACCATAGAATTTGATGAAGCTACTTTACAACATCTAACCATAGAATGTGATGAATCTCTTGTTTCTTACTTTCCTAAAAGCTCTCCTACTAGGGTAGATATTGTGGAAAAAGAGAATGAGACCTTAAAAAACAAGGATGAAATCATGGGTAATCACAACAATAAATTTTGGCCTTCCCCTAATATCTCTCCTATTTATGATGAGGATACTTTTTTGTTAGAAGATCTAATTGATTAGAGTTGTGAGAATCCTCTTTTCCTCTCTTCCCCTATAGAAAACATTGTTGAACAAGAGAGTTCCATCATTGATAAGCAAGAAAATCCAACTATTAATCACTCCCTTACTTTTTATGAAGATGTTTTAGAAGAACCAAACAATGAATGTCATGAACATCTAGTATGTTTCTCTCCTAAAAACTCTCCTACTAGGGAAGGTATCATGGTGCAAGAAAATGACAAAATTGACATAATTCTTTCAAACAATAGTAATATGGATTCCTTAGATGAAGATGATGAAGTGAAATTATCCTCCTCATCACTAAGACATCATGAAACTATGGATAAGTTTTTTGACATTATGAACATTAGATATCCCTTAACACCAACCACACAAGAGATAGAAAAACAAAAGCAAATTGAAGAAGCCAAAAATTTATTGGAAGATTCCTCGAAAACCTTTGATTTCATACCTATATTCATGAGAGAATACAATATCATTAAAAAAGAGTCTAAAAAGGGAAAAGAGAAATTGGAAATGGCAATAAAAAATTCAAAAACATTCACTTCAACCACTTTAGAAAAAAGGACAACATACACAATAAACTTTGATGAAGTTGAACAACCACCAAATCCAAAAGAAGTGAAAAATATTTATGGAAGAGGTTTTGAACTTATGAAGTAACTTGGGAAAGGATGTGATGCTATAGAACAAGCTATACATGTCCTTATAAGGCCTAAAACACAGAAAATGACTAATGATCTTGGTTATTGTCCCTCGAAAGAAAACCCTTCATTCAATGTCAACACTATCATAAAAGATTCTTCCAAGGCAACTTTAACTTTGATGCATCTGAAACTGATAGATATCTCATTAAATATGTATCAAGTTGACACTTTGTTTACTCATCATAATAAATAACATTAGTTGTTGCTCCTTTCCATGTAATAGTTGTAGGATCATAGTATACTCACTATTGCATGTCATTCCCTTTTTGTAAGGAGCAACATATCATCATCCACTCCGGGCTCACCCTTGTCCTACACTAAGTGGGGGCAAGGGGGTTAGGTAGCCTGGTCCTCGTATGTCACTTGTCATTTTCTCTTTTGGATAGTTCATCACCTTTCATGTATATATAAGAGCAAGCTTGGGATGTGGACGGTCCATGCCTTAAGTTGGCTCGCATGTGGCATACTTATTCAAGATGTAGTTAAATTTGGAAACATATGACTTGGCATGGGGCTTTCCAAGTTGGATCTCATGTATTTTTTCATGTTAGCATTTATCATTGGCTACTTTAAAGAAATTTATCACAGTGATGGTGTAGTAACTACTTTAAAGTGGGGGCATACATCGATGACATCTTTTGGAAAAATTTAATGGTGTGATTTTTCTATTTTTAGTGATGTGTCCTCTTCTTGGTGGTGTCATTGGGTCTGATACCATCCAAGAGTGTACAATATACTAACATGGCATGATGTGAATGAGGTATCCCATGGGTGATAATCTGACACTTTTGACTTGTCCTCTCTTGCAGACATTAGGCACAATGCTCCCTAAGAAGAACACCTTACATGAACAAAGTAAAATCCACTTAAACAAAAAAATTACTTGATATTCAAAAGCATTTACAAAAAGCATTACATTCTGGTGCCTTATCAAAGTTATCAGGAGGATAACTTTGGTATGGTTAGTATAATGGGAAGCCAACACATTGGCATGACTTTCTCACTAAACCACTTTGTTGGGATAACTCACCCCACAGACGACCTAATGTTTTGTGGCCCCAGAGTGAGCACATCTTTTCCACCTCATTCTTATTTCTTTTAGGTATTGATATTGCAATGATTGTGTATCTTGATGTTGCAAACTATACACCTTGTGTGTGTCCTTTTATGCTTCTGTCAATTTGACCTAGGATCATGGGTCCTAAGGGCTTGACTATCTCCTCAATCTTTTTTATCCTTGACTGTCTGCACTAGTATGATTGGACCCCTCTTCAATGTCTACCTTAGTGTGAGTTTGAAGCAATTTCATCCTCTCACTAAAGTGGGGGATAGATGTAATGACATAAAAGAGTCAGCCTTTTCCTTACTCGATTTGGGAATAATTAATGATAAATTGGATTTAATATCACCTTGATCTAGTGTTGTGAGGTGTTTTACACATCAACATTAGGTCTTGGGCCCTTTTTAAGTTAAATTAACTTAATTCTAATGTTTTAAAATGTATTTATTTACACTTTCACATTTAATTTAAGGGGCTTGTAAACTAAGTGGACCTAATCTAGTGTTGTAATGTGTTTTACACATTCACATGGCATTTTGGACCCTTTTAAGCTAAATAGACACAATTTTTCCTTAATTTAGTGTTGTAAAGTGTATCTATTTACACTTTCACATTATATTTTGGGCCCTATTATATTTATGACCTTTATATCATCATTAATAGGCCTCTATGACCCTATATTATGCATCCCAAGGCATATTTCAATTAAAAACTTGACAAAATCAACATTTAAGCTTAATTTCTTCACTCCTCAACATCTTAGCTGGAAAAATAGCCCCTGTGGGATCCATTCACCACTTTGGGAA
This sequence comes from Sequoia sempervirens, assembly GCA_007258455.2. Classification (NCBI taxonomy): domain Eukaryota; kingdom Viridiplantae; phylum Streptophyta; class Pinopsida; order Cupressales; family Cupressaceae; genus Sequoia; species Sequoia sempervirens. The sequence continues at coordinate 1,079,148,796 of VDFB02271358.1, read as the reverse complement.
AATGAGTCCCATTCAAGTGGGGCTCATTCATCTAGGATGGCGAATGAGTCCCGTTTGAGCTATTTTTGAGGTTTGAGCAGGAAAAACTGGGTTTTATGTTCAAATTTCTTCAATGTCGACCTTGGAGATCAAATTAATGGTCATTTGAGTGGATTTCCTATATAAAAAAGATTCCAAATCATTATTTCATCATCCATTCATGTTATCAAGTCAAGCACTCAAGAGTTAAGCATTCCAATTCTTCACAAGGTCATCAAGATAGCTTTCAATATCATTCGAGCACAAATTTTTCATCAATTGTTGTAGAAATTCAAGGTCCATCATCATGGCAAGGTTCTAATTTCATCATTTCATGTCCATTCTTCATTATCTTATTTTATCATTTGGTTTAATTACCTAAATGGGGTTTGACCAAGGAAAACCCCTATTCCCTAACAATCAACACTTTATCTCTCTTTCTTTATGTAATTGCAGATCTTGGTGCTTTGAAGACTTGAAGGATCATTCAAGATTAGGTTACAATATTGTTGAAGGTGTCTCCCCATTTTCAAGGTCATAATCTTCATTAAAAGGTCATCTACAACCTTGAAATCATATTTTTGTATCTGAGAACCTAAAGGAATAGATTGAGTAGACTAAGAGGTGCAGATCAAAACTTTTAAGTTCTAGAAAATCCAAACTAGACTCATTCACCACAAGTGGTGAATGAGTCCCACTGTGGGTGTTTTTCAAAGATTTTTGCAGATTTCGGTACCCATTTGTCTGAAACTTGCTTCTATGCAAAAATTTAGATCTAGGATTGATTTTCCCAGAATGGAGAATGAGTCCTAGTAGTTAAAATATTTAGGATCAACAACATTTCCAACCTCCATTCAATCCTTTACAAGTTTTTAGGTGCACACCTTTGGTTTTATAGCTTTTTATTTTGATTTATACACATTTCTAGGTCATTTAGTTCAAGTTTGTATTCAATTAGAGTTTTACATTTCATTGTGCATTTCATTATCTTTTCCAAGTTTAAACTTTGTGGTGAACCCCTTAATAGATCATTTTCAGCCCCTAGGACAACCCTTAGGAATATCTATTTCTCCATTACAGTAAAGAGATCTCAAGGGTTACCCTTGAATGAAATTGGAAAAGTGTGTGTAGGTATGCTCTATGTCCTAAACCATATGCTAGCATCTCCCTAGTAAATTTTTCTATATTTCAAACAACACCATAGATAACCATATCATGTGTATTTCATCTATGGATAACTTCATATATACACCATACTTAGATTCTTTTATCAATCATATAAAATTTTTTAGAGTCCATGGTGAATTTTAATTCATATTTTAAGATTTTATTCATTTCCTTTTAGATTTCTATTGACAAATTCATTATGCATTTAATTCAAATGGATACTATTATTAAACCAATTCCAATTTTATGTCTAATTTTTATAAAAATAAATTCCTTTTATGGTATGACATATCTAGTAGACTAGTTCCTTTGGTAAGAGGAAAATCTAGTACACTTTTTCCTCGATACCCATATTTCTAACTTCCAAAAATATTATATCTTTTACAAGATTTTTAATTATGTTTTGGCATATCTTGTTGGAAGAATGAAGAAGAAACCCTCTGATGTGTTGTCATTGATGCCAAAAAAATTTGGTGATAGTTTTTGTATTTTTGGTAAATAGTGTTTGTGTTACCTTGATCCAGTAATTTGGCCTGGAATTGCTCATATTAGAACATCAACTTATGTGGCTTTAGTATGTTATTAAAAACTATTAAATACATTTATGAATAGTTTTTAGCGATTTTGGTTGAATGGGCTAAAAGATACAAATAATAGAAGATTGAAATTTAGTTTTCTGCTAAGAGTTGTGCATAGTGGTATGAGTATTTTGGTCTGCATTCCTCTGATATTTTGAATTCAATCTTTATGACTTTAGGAGATTCTTTATAGGTGTTAACTCTAAATTTATTCCAAATGGCACACTCTCATATGATTATATGGTTGATTGGTGTTAGTCAGCTTGGCCTATTCTTTTGTGATTATGTCCTTTTATGGAAAACCTTATACTTGAATAAGTGGTATGAAGATTAATATGGTTTACAGATGTCAAAGAGATCCTTTTTTATTTATGTGCTGACCTAAATCATGCCTTGCACATTTTTTTGTTGAGATGACAATATATTTTTGAATTGTGTGTACATCTAATTAGGTCGATCGACCTAATTGATGTGTGCATATGTAATAGCATATATATATGAAAAAAAATGTATTGAAGAAGAGAGATGTGATAAGTGAAGATGTGTGACAATGTGATATTATGTGAGCTTGTATGTATAAGTTCTATACCAAGGTAGTGTATGTTGTGCAACTACAAACCAATGTGGGTTTTTGTATATCAGAGCTTAATTGGAAATGAATTCAACACAAGAAAGGTGTATTCAATCAGTTCACATTTTGGCATTGAGTTGTACTCTATTTTTGTAATTACTTCAGGTTGTGAGCCTTTCAAGGATAGTGAGTACTGGCTATAAGACACTATAATATCTTATAGCTGGTTATAATATACTACGAGATAATCCTCACCGTGGTTTTTCTCATTTTGGGATTTCTACATAAAAATCCTAGTGTTCATGTGTCTTGTAGTGTTGTAATCTTTCTCATGTCTTCATTCTTAATTGCAGTTAGATATGCTTTAATGATTGGATGGTTTATAGATGAATGGTTTCATAGAATACTAATCACCCCATCTCAGTATTTTGGGTGTTCAACAATTGGTATTAGATCTTAGTTCCTTTAAAAAAGCTTAATAGCTTGAGGAAGATCTTGGAGTTTGAGCACATGATTAACAAAAGGCGCGTATGTGTAGGATCATGATGGGCCAAAAAGTGCGATATGATGGGTATGTGTAGGGTGTGTGGTTGGTGACTTTCTTTTTCACCCAAAATTGATGAAACGAAAAGGGTTTTTAAAGGAGATTCTCAGCTTTCCACCAATATAAATTATGTTTTACTTTGAATTTAATAAATAATTATTATTCATTTTCTCTTTGAATTACGACTAAAGTCCTGATTGATAGGTTGATTGAAAAACATGTATAGCTTTCAAACGGTATCAAATTTTTTGAATTTGAAACATGCATCACATTATATGCTTTACATACTATAGGATTAAAAAAGAAATTGAATTTCATTAAGTTTTGACCAAGTTAAGGTGGTTAGACATACGAGTTTTTATATTTTTTAAAATTTATAATAAAAAATTCATAATTAATTATTTACATGGAGAAAAATTACAAAAAAATATGTGTCACGTCAGGACATGAGTCCTCTACTTATATCTAAAATATTATCATTTTATTGTGGTTAGGGTGGTCAGACAGACACCTACTTCTTATTTTTTCCCTGAAATTTAAGTACTACTGCATTGAAATTTCAAATTTACCAAATATATTTTTTAAAAAACCTAGTAGTTTAGAAACTACATTCAATTTGCTAAAGATTCTATTCTTACATATTTATGAAATAATATAGATAACTTATTCAATTTTTTACGTCAAGTTGCTTAACTCTGATTTTTCTAATTTTTTTGCGACTTAAGGGCCTATTTTTTCCATGATGATCTTGCACATACCCAGGTGTCCCATTCCTTCAGAGGAAATCTCTGTAGCTAAATGCATAAAAGATGACTGTACATTTGACAAAGAAGATCTCAATGTTGCTCTTGAAGATATGGACAAACTTGAAAGTGAGAAAGAAATTCTGAAGGAGAACCTAAAGGAAGTAAATGAATGCATACAAAATTAATAGAGTAAATCAAGAAGTTTAAAGAAAGGCATAGAGAAGTTAGTTTCAATTGAAGAAAGTGAATGAGGACATCACCGAAATAAAAGTACAAGTGGATGAAAAGAAGAGAATTGAGGACTATCAGAAAGTTGAGATTCAAAGCAAGGTTGATGAATGCATCAAGCTTGAACAAGAAGTGGTAACCCTAGGAGCAGATCTAGAGAAATCAAGAGCTCATGAGGACAAATTCAAAAGAAATTCTACAAGGCTAGATGAACTAATTGCAAGAAAAAAAGCTTCTAAGGAAAAATGTGGTTTGGGACTTGAAGAAGGACAAATTTTAAAAGCAAATCAATCCCACAACAATGTTGACAATCAAAGGAAGACTCAAGGAAATGGTTCCTAGACAGATCAAGAACCAAAGAAGTAATATCGAAAGGACTATTATCAGACAACCTAAAGCTCAAAGGTACTCATCTTTCAATGAGATTTATTTGAAATCATGTAATAAATTTGGTCATAGGGAAACAAAATGTAGATGTAGAATGAATCAGAATGTTGGATTATTTTATGGATAATGGTTTGCATGGAAGAAATTTAGACATCTAGAGTTATTGAGTACAAAAGTCAGATATTGATTAATAAATTCAATATTGGTAGAATGATTCAATCTTTTCTTAGTTATTGCTACACATGTAATGCATTTGGTCATAAAGCTAACCAGTGCATATCAAGGATGAATTCAAATAATTTTGATCATAAAAATGTTGTGTGCTACACCTGCAACAAAATAAGACATATTTCAAGATTCTATAGAAGTAACAATGCGAGGAAATCTAATATGGTACAAAGGAATAAACCTGTGAATAAAATTGACACTACTGAGGTACAAAGGGAAATGGAGAAGTTCTGGAAGAAAAGGAAGAACCTAAGAACAAGGATGAACCTAACACATCTTACCTCCATCTGGTGCAGATAATTCATTCAAAAACTAAATCAAATAATGGGCTTAGGGGGAGCAATTATAGAGAGATATAATAAACCCCTGATGGATGAGGTGTCAAGAAGTGACACAAAGATATGTGATGTAAAATGACAGTTTGAAGATTTGTTGAAAAAATTCTAGCAAAAAAGATGCAAATTTGAAGATTTGTGGAGCATTTTAGGGTTTATAGTGTATTCATGATCTATTTATCAACCTTTTGGAGATTGAATGCAATAAATGTGAAATTAGGATAGATTAGTAAAGTATAAGTCATGTTAAGTCACTTTGAAAATTTTGGAAGAAAGAAGAGTGATTTGAAGGATATTTGAAGGTGATTCAAAGCATTTGGCATCAAACCCTAGTTTTCATTGAAGCGTGAAAAAGGTATTTACAACTATTTATACTTTGTGGGTTTGCATTAGAAGTAATTTCCATAAGCATCTATAAAAGAATTGAGGGAGAAATGGCCACACCAACCGTGGTTGAGACTTTTGAGAGGCCTAGATTGAAATTTAAAAGGTTTTCATTGAAGGTTTTCGACATTGAAACTATCAGTGTGTTTTCAAAAATTCCAAATAATTTCTTGCTCATCAAGGATACTAGAACCTACATTCATGGGAAATTGGAAGAATTTGATCATCAAGAACTTGAGAATCAATGGCTAAAGGAGTTAACTAGAGATAATTTCTTAGTGAAGCTAGAGTATGAAAACCTTGTACGAAAGAAGCTAGATGTGTGGAATAGGTTCCCCAATTTTTGCAGTGGAACGGATGCGAAGTTTGTGAGGATAACACTTAGTAGAGTGCACAATAAATTTGTATGGAAAAATGTGTCTGGATTAATTACCAAAGAGGCGATCAAAGTTATGACTGGTCTTTGTGATACCGAACCCATACTAGTTCTAAAGTTAGTGAAAAGTGATCTATGGTTATGAAATTAACTGGTGCAACATATGATGGGAGTGTATTGACCACCAAACCTATTACCAACCCTGCTGTGAGGTATGTAGAGATCATGATAGGTCAGACGATCTACTTCACCAACAAAGGAAATTTAGTGTCTACAACTACAGTTTATGTTGCACATGACATGGTGGTGAATGGAAAAGACTATGATTTATGGGTCAGTGCAGGATCATGGGGGTCCAAACTAGGCCTCTAAGTAGTGATGAAAATTTAAAAAATCAGAGTTTTGAAATTTGACATAAAAACTTGAATAGATTATTAACATAATTTGAAAATTATGTAAGAAAAAAATTTATAGAAAATTGAATGTAGTTTCTAGGCTACTAGTCCTTTTTTGGAAAAAAGTAAATCTGTTTTGAGAAAATTTGAAATTTCAATGCAATGGTACTAAATTTTTAGGAAAAAGATAAGAAGCAGGTGTATGTCTAATCACCCTAAGTGCAAGAAAAGATAAATATATTTTTTTTAATCTTTCAATATAAGTAGAGGACACATGCCCAAATGTGTTAGATTTTTTTTGTAATGTTTTTCCATGTAATTAATTAGTTATTATTTTTTTATTAGAACTTTTCATAATTATTAAAACATTTGTGTTTGACCTCCATAACTTGGTCCAAAATTTATGAAATTCAATTTTGTTTTATACTATAGTATGCGAAGCATAGAATGTGGTGCATCTTGTAGGTTCAAAAAATGTTAAGTAGTTTGAAAGTTATAAAAGTTTCTCAATCAACCTATCAATTAGGACTTTAGTCATAATGTATGTAGAAAATTAATAATAATTATTTATTATATTCAAAATAATGAAAAACTTATTTTGGTGGAAAGCTGAATTTTTTTTCTATAAACCATTTTCATTTGATTAAATTCGGATAAAAAAAAGTCGTCAACCACAAGGGCGAACTTTGGAAAACTAAGAAAATTTTCAAAACACGTTTTTTGGGTTGACTTTCCAGGTCAGCCAATCCCAAACCAAATCCCAAGCCAATATAGATTTTGGTTTGGTAATACCAAACCGAAATGGATATTCGTTTATAATGGATTTTATTTTGAAACATATATCATTTTAAAAAAGATATTCGTTTTGGAAAGCGGGAACCCATTTTTTTGAAAAACAAAATGGATATCCACTTTGAAGACCTAAAAAACTCTCTTTAGTAAAATGGACATAACCTTTGTGTTTCTTATCAAAATTTCAACTTTTTATAGGTGTTTGAAAGGTGATTGAGAGCTCTATGCAATGGACTAGGTGGTATTTCTATATTATACACAAAAAATAACTATAACCACTTGAACTTCATATTTCATTTTTGAAACATCAAATGCTCACTACTTTCGCATGCAAAGTCTCCTTTTCATAATTTATTTGTAACACTTATCTCAAAATACATGTAACTTTAGAAAAAGTAATGATTCATGAAATATTTATAGTTTTTTTAGTAAAGTGATGAAAAAATCCTCATAAATCATAATATCTCTCTATCCCTTTCTCTACCTCTCTATATATCACTATGTCTCCCCTTAAACTATGGACCTATCCCTCCCTCCTTTCTTCTCTCTTTGTCCCTCTTTATACTAATATTTCTCACTCTCTCTCTCTCTCTTCTTGAGCTCTAGACCTATCTTTCTACATCTATCTCTCTCTCTCTCTCTCTCTCTCTCTCTCTCTCTCTCTCTCTCTCTCTCTCTCTCTCTCTCTCTCCTCTCTCACTCTCCATCTCCCCTCTCCTCCTCTCTCTCCCTCCATTTGAAGTTTCTCTTCCTCTTAAGTCTCTCTCCTTCTTAGGTCTCTCTCTCAAGTCTCTTTGACTCCCTCTCTCCCTCTTAGGTCTCTCTCTATCAGGTCTCTCCCACTCCCTCTCTCTCTTTATTCTCTCACACTCCCTATCTATGTATCTCTCAATCTCTCAATCTCTCACTCACACTCGCACTCTCCCTCTCAGGTCTCTCTCTCTCTCCCACTCTCTCTCACTCTCTCTATCCCTCTCTCCCTCTCAAGTATCTCTCCCTCTCCCTCCCTCTATCTCCCTCTCTCCCTCTCAAGTCTCTCTCTCCCTCCCTCTATATTTCTCCCTCTCAAGTCTCTCTCTCTCTCAAGTCCCTACCATTCCCTCTCTATCTCCATCTCCCTCTCTCTGAAGTATCTCTCTCTCTCACACACAAAGACACATACACACACACTCTCCATCTCCATCTTAGGTCTCTCTATCCTCTCTCCCTCCCTCTCTCCCTCTCAACTCCTTCTCACACTATGCAAACCAAACACCAAGTCAAAACCCCCATTACCAAATCAAGTTGAATTAAGTTTTGTAGGTGTTTTTCACATATTCGAATCTGAAACTCAAAGTGGAAAGAAAGGGTAGGTGTTGAAGTGAAAATTAGAGCTTTCAACTTCTGGAAAAGTGAAATGGGATTGATTTGTCAAGAGTGGAGAATGATTCCCACTGTAGTTGTTTTTCAAATCTATTTGTTGATTCTGATACCCTTTTTTGTGAAACAAACTCATGTATAGAAACCTAGATCTAGGACTAATTTTGCGAGATTGGCGAATGAGTCTTAGTTGGTCAAAAAGTAAAAAAGTTCTAGAATTTTGAGAGTTGTTTCTAGACATTTCAAGGTTTCCAAGTGCACACTATTTATAATTTTTCTTTCGTGTTCTATTTCACTTGCATTTCTAGGGAATTTTCTAGGTCATTACATTGAATGAGGGTCTTGTTTTACAATTTTCATTGCATTATCTTTTCCAAGTCTAAAATTGGTGGCGAAAGCCTCATTAGATATCATTCAGCCCCTAGGATAACCCTTTGCAAGATTTCAATCTCCTTTGCATTGAAATCCCAAGGGTTTGTTCTTGAGTGAGAGTAAGGAAATTGTCTTTCTCCTTTTAGGTCGAAAACCCTAGAAGTGAAAGAGAGCACTATAATTTTCTTCCTTTCAATATATATGAAACATTTTTGTATTGAAGAAGAGATATTTGATAAGTGGAGATGTGTGATAGTGTGATATTATGTGGCTTGTATGTATAAGTTCTGTGTCAAGGTAGTGTATGTTGTGTAACTACAAACTAGTGTAGATTTTTGCATTTCAAAGCTTGATTGAAACTGAATTTGACAGAAGAAAGTTGTATTCTATTAGTTCACATTTTGGCATTGAGCCACAATCTATATTTGTAATTACTTCAGGTTGTGAACCTTTTAAGGATAGTGATTCTTGGCTACAAGCCACTGTAATATCTTATACATGATTATAATATATTGTGAGCTAATCCTCCTCATGGTTTTTCCCATTTTTGGTTTTCCACGTAAAAATCCTAGTGTTCATGTGTCATGTAGTGTTATGGTATTTTTTTATGTCTTCATTCTTAATTGCAGTTAGATATGCTTTAATAATTACATAGTTTATAACTAATTGGTTTCATAGAATACTAATTCACCCCCCCTATCTCAATATTATTTGTGTTTAACATCTCTACTCATCTAGATTTAAATTGATGCAAAAGTGGAGGAAAATTTTCATGGAAAATATATATACTTTACACTTAGACCTCTCTTTTTCACATAAGTTTGTGTATGTATCATGAACATATTGTTTTAGCATCCAACTTTTTTTATTGTATTTATCATTATCTATAATAATGAATCTAACACTCAATTATCTAAAATATATTGATTTAGATTATTATTACCTCGAATCTATAGTTTTAGATGCTACAAATTAGGCAACACATGTGGTCATGTTATTTAAATAGAATTATACATGTTTTTGCGCCTTCTAGTATGGAAATTTAAATGTCACTTCTTGTCAATGTGCATGCCCAAATTTTAGTATTATGTGTACATGGATTTTAGTTAAATCTACCTTTTTATCTAATTTTTATTATGAAAATATCATCATATAATTAGACATCAATATTATTAATTCAATAAGCCACAACATACTATTTTTAGTCTATCTTATACTTAACATTCATATTTTATAATGATTTCATTTTTTTGTGATTAATCTTAGGGTATAAATTTCACCAAGGAAAAAAAATGCATTCCTTTTTCGTATATGATACACCTTGAAGATACTAAAAGAAACCTACCATTTTTAAAGGAACAAAGACTCATAAATATGGTCTACAAGAATTAAAGAAAAAAATTAATAATTGAGAAAATTATGGCTTGCAAAATCATCTAAGGATGAGATCATGGATGTAGTACTCAAACACTGTGACTTGGAATTATTGATCATAGGTACTTTTTTAATAAACCCGATCACATGTTTTAGTTTCTAGATCTTGATCACAATGTCTTAGCATATCACATAAAATAATTATAACACCACACCAAATTCTAAATAAGCACTAATTTGATGCCAAACTTTTTAATTTATCCACGTCACTAAACATACTCTATTTTCAAGTTATTTCATTTGCAACAATCCTTTTAAATAATACTCCTATTTAAATTATCATTCTCTTATCAGTCAAAGTTCTACATTTATTATAAGGAGTATTTATTTTTCGTAAGACAAATTTTTTAATTTTAATTTTAATTTTTTTAATGTATATGTATTTATATATGTATATGTATATGTATATATATGTGTGTATATATATGTATATAAATAGTTTGTGTGTGTGTAGGCATACATGTGTGTGTGTGTGTGTGTGTATGCACAAGCTTAGTAAATAAACATTATGCATATAATTCTTGTTATAAATAAAATAATGCATTACCCTCTTTCATAAATGAAAAATTAAACATTCTCATTTAGCTTTGCAAATGTATAAATAACTCAAACTACAACCATATTAAATAGTTGTTGAATTTATACGACTATAACATAATAGTCTTTAGAAAACATAAAGAAATAGTAATCTTAAATTTTTCTCTAAAAGTTTAATAGTAGTAGAACTTTAAATACACTATTTATTTATAAGCAAATTATATGAGCAGATTTCACTCAGTAATGCAATGAAAGGAGTTCCAATTTAACTCCACTTCCTTGTATATTCAATTCAATGAGTACCCTGTTATAAGAGAAAATAAACATAAAAATAAAACCTTCAAATCAATAAACATTCAAATTAAATAATTAAAACAATCAACAATAATTATTTTAATAAAATAAAATAATACTTCAAATAATACAATTTCTTAAACTTACTCTGCAAGTTTCATAAGGTACTTCAATATCAGAGATTCTCAAAATTTCAGTACTTGAAGGAACCTATAACAACAAATTTACACAATAAAATTATATTATTTTATCATAAATAAATTTCTATTTGCATTTAGAGATATTATATAATTATTATTTGAATACAATTTAAAATCTAAAACTGACTGACCTTCCCACCAATTTCCTCTAGTTGTATATTCAATATGATATGGGTCCATGGCTAGTTCCAGCTGCCTTACTGCCTTTTTTTCCTAAAGAGAAAATTGACTCAGAGTTGTAGTAGATCATGTTACTAACATAATTTTTAAGCAGAAGAGTAGTAAGTGTGTACCTCATTTCGATCCTCATTTTTCTTAATGAAGACCTCATATGGCTCGTCAGGTCCTCCATAATATACAGAAGAGCCTACGAAGCAATGTTCTGGGCCGTACGCTTTATGGTACTGTTTATCGTCATATGGTTCGTCAGGTCCTCCATAATATACAGAAGAGCCTACGAAGCAATGTTCTGGGCCGTACGCTTTATGGCACTGTTTATTGTCGCATCTTTTGGGTTGCTTTTCTTCTGTTCCTATGTTTCTCCGAACAGCAAAACCATTACTTTGAAAAGAATAAATTATGAATAGACAATTCAATCTTACATTAATATGAGGTTTTCTAAGACTGCAGCTGTCCTAGTGAGATTGAATAACTATACAGACTGTCCTGTGTAGATGAGGTGTCATTGTTATAACACGTTTATGAGTTAAATAACATAGATGGTGCAGAACTGACAGCTGTCCAGTCGTATTTGAATAAACTTACAGTCTGTCCCTACACAAGTACCAACTTGTTTGGTCTGTAAGCAATGGAATCTAATCAAAAGTTGTAGTTTAATTGTGGCTTGGGTTACATTTTGAAAAAACAACAAAACATTAGCAGGACTACTTTGACCGGAAGAGCAGCAGCCTTCTATTTCTCGACGAGCTAGTGGGTCCGGATCCATGCTACGATGAGTTAAAGATTTAGAACCCACCATAATGCATGTACTACCCGTCCTTCTACCTGTCCTGTGTAATGAGATGATCCAGAGGGAGATCCAGTTCCTAAGGATTTCAGGGATTGATCTTATATTATTTTAAAAATATGTAGCAATTTTATTGTTATATATTATTTTTATTTAAACAATTCAATAATGCTATTCAAATTTATATGAACATAATTTGATAATTTTGTATTCTAGAGCACTATTAGATTCAGTGATACAATTAATATTAAGAAGCATCATAAATCTATAACAAATCCAGCATCATAAATCGATAGCAATTGGATTTGTTTAAAAGCATGAGGAAAAATGTTAAAAAATAACGATTCAAAAGATTGTTTCTTAAATCAATTGAGTCTGATTTGAAACTTGGATCCAAAAAGCATATACAGTTGATTTCAGAAAAAACGGTGTACATCCTTAAAAATCTTTAGCTTTCAGTATAGATATTCCAAGAAGAAAGAGCAACACTGAGAAAGTAATTTTATTGCAGGATAATACCTTTGACACATTCTGGAATCCATTGGGTCTCATGGCTTTCTCCATTGAGTAAATGCTTTTGTTTTCTCGAAGCTTCACAGGCAGTCGAATACACTGTACTCTGTTGTGTAAGCATGAATCATTTAAAATCAGAAACCAACGTAAGATCTTAAGAAAAAAAGTATATGGAACAGATTGAATACAGCTACTGAAACCTTATTTAGGTTGAAAGACCTTTGGTTTCTTCGAAGGCAAAGGCCTGGTCTGCCCATGCAACACAAAAACGTAGATTTGGATATATATTTCAGCTGAAAATAGATAGAGCGCAGCCAAATAACACTATATTTCTACTAAAAACAATAGTATGTAGAGACATAAGATTTCCAATCTATAATATTGATTTTTTTCAAAATTTCTGAATTTAATTGGGTAGACTATTTTTCATGAAAATTTCAATTATATTTTATAATTTATTTTTCATCAAAATTTTCATCACATTCTATGATATATCATAGAGACGTAATGAGTCAAAGAAAAGGAAAACTGACTGGGTACTTATGATAAAACCTTTTATTGTATGTGATGATAAGAAATATCTATGAAATCAAATCCAAAAACTTTGGAAAAGAATTTCAATGATATTATTTGCTTAGCAGCAGGCAAATAACACTGTAGCATTCTTATTTTGGGGTTAGCAGGCACAGTAATATCTGACAAAGAAAAGAGTAGATCTGCATTTGTTGAACGTCAAGTAGATGGGTATGGTCAGTAAATATTGAGAAAACATGCCACACCTGATCCCACTGTATTGTGAACACACAAACTCTTATTCTATTATATTGAACAAATGCTCAAATGTACTATACAATACACAAATATATTTGGCCGTACCAATGTGGAAACATAAAGTCGAATGAATAGATACCTCTTTGAGCTCAGAGGAAGGATGACTTGCACAAGAACTCTGATCAAATATTTCATTAATGGAACTCTTACTATCTATTCTCCTAGAGTTTTCCATAGCAAAATGAAGCTTACGAACTTCTCTATTAGAAAATCCAATACAGTTCAGCTTATACTACCGGAAGGGTAATCTCAAATCCACAACTATCACAGAAGGAGAAAGAAATGGTTATATGAGAGTAGTGTAAACTAAGTAATATATAGACAACGAAATTTTTTGTCTTAAAAATTAAAAACACTCTTAGATAAATCAGCAGTAAATTCCCACAACCATGTCCACTTGCATAGTACCCAACTGTAACAATCGACCCTGATAAAGACAACATTCCAAAAGGAAATCACACAGGCAACATTCCAAAAATAATGGAAAAGAAAAAAAAAAAAGTATAATCTCATCAATAGCTCGTTTACATATATCCCAACATATTAATTGATAAAGAAAATACTAGTCACGAGAGACTCTATTTAGCAAACATCACAGGCACGTTTCTTTAGTGGATTCCACCTGTCAGATTCGCATTGAACCGTAATCTGGAAGGTCCACTTTACAGTCTGGGAAAAGACAGCGTATTAGCCTTGCCCATTCTTTCTCAGCAAAACGTAAAAGAAACAAAATGGTGGATTTGTGATTATGATGCTATAATCAGAATATAAGTTCATTCACACAAATTTTCTTTTAGGCTACATTATTGGCATCCTGACAGATTCATTGAATAGTTTGGAAATGGATTGAAAAATGCTTGATAATGCTATTTATATAAGTACACATTTTTCAAGTTACTTCCTTAACCTCACAAATGACAGAATGTAAAAGGACATCACAACAGACTTGCGTAAGACAATTCATAAAATTCCATGCCAAAACATCAATTTAATTACATTAATAATAATCATGTTTTCCGAAAATAATAATAATAATAATAATAATATAAATATTTTTAAAAATATTAATTAAATTGTAGTTTGAATTTATATAGAAAATGTTACAAATCATTAGTTTACATCAACTTTAAATTTTTGATCATTTATTCTCTATTGTTTTTGAGTATCACACTTAATTTAAAAAGTGGAACACAATTATTGTGGGATCACCCTAAAGCTAATAGACTCATTGCATCACCTAAACCTATATGTTCTTGCTGGCTTTGTCAATGCATCTATAACATTTTGAAAAGTCTCAACTTCCTTTAGCATCACCTCTTCCTTCCTCTCCCATGTTTTAAATAAAATGGTACTAGACATCTATGTGTTTTATTCTCGCATGAATGGTCGGGTTGCTTTCCAAGCATATGAGACTCTAGTGATCACAACAAACTCTAATAGCTTGCTAAATTTCTGAACATGTAAGGACATTATCTTAACTGAAATAGCCTCCTTATAGAAATGAGTAACTACCATGTACTTAGTCTCTTTAGTGGGGAAAACAACCAATATTACCATTTAATAATCTAACAGTTAACATCACCAAAAAAATAAAAAATGTATCCACTAGTTGTTTTGTTTCTATTGATACATTCTATCTAATATGAATATATGAATATCCATTAGGTGTTGGTCCTCCATAGAATTGCATATACTCATGCATAACTCGTAAAATATATAAAGACCCTATTAGCTACATTCGAATAATACCATCTAGGACTAATTATAAAGTGACTCAAGACTCCCACTATTTAGGAATTGTTTGGTCTTGCATGGATCGTAACATACATTAAATATTTAACAACACTAGAATAAGGAACATGACTCATATCCTTTATCTTATTGTGTGTAGTTAGACACTACTCCATAGTTAACATAGTCTCCACTAAAATAAAAACACTTAGTGGTCTATAAGCTAATATGTTAAACCTTTCCAACACAATCTTTGTTAGAGTGAATAATTTATCTATTAAGTATATTTAAGTGTACTTCGGTTGATGAGGTATGATGTGCAATATTTAAGCCTCTAGAGGTTACCAAGTTATTTGGTAAACCTCAAGTGCTACCCTTTTTAGGATGGATGACTTTCCATCTCACCTCAAAGGTCATTCAATGCTTCACATCAAGGTTGATGACTTGGTCAAAGAGGTTGTTGGTTTGCACACTTCAAGTGATCCTAAGGTTGCAACCTATATGACACTTGTCTACTCTTTTGTGCCACTTCATGGGGCACTTGTCAATCCACATCATAGGTGGATTGCCTCTTCCTTTCCTATACATGCAAGGATTTGTACACTCATTGTAATTTGGGTCATCTAAATACTATTGTTGCATTGTTCACTTGTGCCTATCTTTTATCTCATAGATTCTCCTAATTCTTATATGATATACTATGATGTGTTATGCTAATGCTTCTTTCAATGAAGCGACATATTGAAGAATCTTCTTCTAAGCAGGTCTCATGAGCCTTCTTTCTTGATCTCTTGTATGGGGATTATTTCAGTGGATCATCTTTTTAGAGATTCTAGTACTCCTAATAATAGTACTATCTATATTATTGACTTCACAGAGTTTGATTGTCCTTGTATGCATTGGTTGAGTAGTGTCCATATGCTCACTAATGGAGTGTTTTGAATCTCTCATCTTGATCCACATATCTTGAAGATTCATTTATTCTAGCAAAGACTAGTTCATCTTTGACAGAGTTTACAACTTCTACCTACTTCAAGAGTTCTTCATCATCATGTTCTTATCATCAAAGAAAATATTTTCAAAAGGTCTTAAATTGTTCTAATTTTATTTTTTGGAGAGGGATTTTTTTCCCACTAGATTTTCTCCTTTACTCCAATTTATAAGAAACTTCATACATGGCTACTTAACATGACCTCTAACTAGGAACCATTTCTATCTATTTGTACTTTTGTGATCTCCCCAAGTATCACTGAAGAGGGAGTGTTGGAGTGAATAATTTAGTGTACTTATGTTGATGAGGTTAGACAACATCTTGTCTAACCGAATGAGCAACCTTTAAGCCTTTAGAGGTTACCAAGTTATTTAGTAAACCTCATGTGCTAAATTTTTGAGGTTGAATGACTTTATATCTCATCTCAAAGGTCACTCAACACTTGGCATCAAGTTTGATTACTCAATCAAAGAGGTTATTATTTTTCACACTCCAATTGATCCTAAGGTGGACACCTATAGGACACTTGTCTACTCTTTTGTGTCGCTTCGTGGGGCTCTTTCCAATCCATATCATAGGTGGATTTCCTCTTCCTTACCTATATATCGAAGGCTTTGTACTCATTGTAATTTGGGTCATATAAATACAATTTGTAGCGATGAAAAAAGTATCCCTTTTACTTACTTAATTTGGGAATAATTGACAAAATGAGTTAAGTGATACCTTAATTTGGTGTTGTAATATGTTTTACATATTCACATTAAGTTTTAGGCCATTTTCATTAAAATTTGGCTTCTTTATGCCTTAATTGGTCCTATTTTACATCCACAAGCCTTATTAAATGCATTTTTCTTAGGATAATACCAACACTTAACAAATGACAAATCATAATTCAATGCTTTTGGTTATGTGTTCAAGATCTAGGGATCTGGGACTCATACACCACCTTGGGCACATGGGTCCCACCTAGGTCTTGATGAGGGCGTAGCCCGAGACTTAGAAAATAACCCACAAATAAAAGAATAATTTTATTATTTAGAAAATGGAGCTTCTTACATGTAGATGATCTCAAATCCCCAAGTTCTACAACACATGCAAGTTACAAAAAGCTACAGAATAACCCTTTCGCAATATGCAAGCTTGTCCCCAAAAAGTTACCCAAAAATTAGAAACCCGCCCATAAATAGAGCTCCTCTTTTGTTTGGAGCCAAAACAACATTCACATTTGAGTTTAGGCAGTTTGGCGCCAAAAAATTACAACATGAAGTTCAAACTTCAAAAGAGCATTTGCAATTGTATCTTCTACAAAGTGCGCCAACTTCCCGGGGCCATAACTTTTGATCCGAGACTCTAATTTGCGAACCGTTTGAACCATTGGAAAGGTCGTGAAGTCAATAACGCGCTCAAAATTTGCTATGCCGATTTTAGCAAGTTTCGGGGCCAATCCAGGAAATCTAAGTGCCTCAAATCTAACTCAGAAGATTTTTAGGTGCAAATCTAGGAAATTAAAACTGCAATATCTTTCCACCCAGAAATAGAAAATAAAAACCGTAAATTGGGAATTTCATTATGACGAAAAGAGTATCCAAAATGAAAACATCTAAAAACTCAGAAACTTGAGATTTAACTATTTTGGGTGATGCCAAGATTGCCCTTACACCCTTTGGATGCTCATCCCGGACACCTAGAGTAATTTGAGAAGTGACCCCATCACATCTCAAATGGTGGAGGAAAACCCAAACGGTCAACCTCTACCTTAGGCAACCAGGATGAATCTTCAATAGGCCTTCATTTCCATTTCACCAGATATTCTTCATACTGCCTGTTCTTGGTACTCCTTCCCACACGACTATCCAGGATTTCTTCAATCTCCTCCTTTTCTGAAGTAGGTGCTAGAGTCCCACACTGTTCCATCGTTGGTACTTCCTTTGTGCCACCTTCATGATACTCTGTCAAATCTGAAATGTTGAACACAGGGGAAATGTTGAATCCATCCGGCAACTCTACCTCATATGCATTCCCTGAATCATGCCTCTTCAAAATTTTACAGGGACCGAACTTCTTCATCTTCAATTTGTTATATGTTCCCACTGGAAACCTTTCTTTCCTCAAGTGGACTATCACTTCATCACCAATCTGAAACTCCTTATACCTCCTCTTCTGATCTGCCTTAGCCTTATACTGCATATTCATCTTGTTAATATGTTCTCTTACCTTCTCATGTATATCCTTGATGTGTTCTGCAAAATCTTCAGCTTCAACACTTATTTTCTTCTCTTAGTCCATCTTCCTCAATTTTGGAGCTGTTCTGGGGCTACCTCCATACAATGCAGATGGTGATCTACGGTGCTTGTTGTGAGGTGTTGTAGAAAATTCTGCTGAGGGTAAGATCAAGTCCCATCCCTTGGGTTTATCTCCTACCAAACATCTCGATGGAAGTTACCGGAATCTGTTAATAACCTCACGTACGCCCATCTTGTTTTGTGGATGGTGTCGCGAGAACTGAACTTCAACTCTGTCTTTAGCTTCTTCCACAAGGTCCTCCAAAAGTACCCCTGAATTTGGTGTCACAATATGAAGCAATACTCTTTGGCGGACCATGTAGCCTCACCACCTCTTTGAAGAACAAGTCAACAATGTGGGTGCATCATGTGTCTTCGACATAGAATGAAATGTGCCATCTTCAAAAACCTATCAACCACCCTGAAGTGAATCATTCCCTCATTGTGTCCTTGGCAGGCAGAACAGTCCATACTTATATCCTCCCATGGCTTCTCTATTATAGGTAAGGGATGATATAAGCCTATATTCTGGCTCACTCCTTTATCCATCTAACATAATCTGTAGCTTTGTATAAACTTCTTCACATCCTGTGACAACTGAGGCCAATAGTAATGCTCACCGATAATGGCAATGGTCTTATCCCAACCAAAATGTCTTGCCATTTCTCCACTATTCTTCTCCTTTATCAGGTTCTCCCTCATGGAACTCCTCGGGGATACACAATTGACTTCCTTAAATAACGTACATCTTGGACTATGAAATCAACCATGCAGCCAGCATAGCGGAGTTCGTTGCAAGCTTTTCAAGCCTCTGCAAAATTAGGATCTTCTGCATACAGTGTCTTGAGTTCATTGAGCCCAACCACTTCAATTTGCATCGTTGTCATCAATGTATGCCTCCTACTTAAGGCATCTATAACCCTATTTGACTTCCCACTCCTATGTTTCAAAACAAAGGTATAACTCTGCAAAAACTCTACCCATTTCATATGCCTCTGATTTGAATTTTCCTTGACTATTTAGGTGCTTGCCAGAAACGATGATGATATATAGAACAAATTCCTTTGGCAACAAATAATGTCTCAATTTCTTTTAATGCTTGAACTATTCCATAAAATTCAAGATGTAACCACCTTTGCTTCAATAGCTGTATGGCATCACAATCCACCTGAAACACCTTGTTGAAATCTGGGAGGGCTAGAATAGGTTGCTCTATCACCTTCTGCTTCAACAGTTCAAAACTTTTTGCCACTCCACTGCTCCACTTGAATTCTTTTCTATCCTCTCTCATTGTTTCAGTCAGGGATCCACAAATACTACTGAAGTTTCTAATGAACTTTCTGTAAAAACTAATGGAAACCATGAAAAAGATCTCACCTCAGTACCAGTTCTTGGGGTAGGCCATTCCAGAATAACCTTCACCTTTTCTGGGTCCATCTTGAGACCTTCTGCTGAGACAACAAACCCTAAGTACACTAACTCCCTCTTCACAAAACTGCACTTCTTTAGATTAATCAAAAATTTCTCTTCTCTGAACTTCTCAAAGGCTCTCAGAATATGCATCAGATGCTCATCCAATGTCTTACTAAAAATCAAAATATCATCTAAATACACAATAACAAAACTTCCCAAAATTCTTTTTGTGCCTCATTCATGAGCCGCGCCAGATGTGCTTTCGGTGCATTAGTTAGCTCAAAATGCATGACTAACCATATCTCTGTGACCTCTTTGGTCTTGAGTAGTCTTCCATTCATCTCCCTCTTGAATCTGGATCTGGTGATATCCACTCTTCAGATCAATCTTTGTGAAGTACTGAGCTCCACTCAAACAGTCCATCAAGTCATCCATCCTTGGCAGGGGAAATATGTACTTGATTTTTATCTTGTTTATGGCTCAGGAATCTGTACACATCCTCCCCTCCCCATCCTTCTTTGGTGCTAGTACTGCAGGTACTGCACATGGACTCAAACTCTCTCATATCAAACCCTTTCTCAACAACTCTTGAACTTGTCTGTTCAACTCCTCATTTTACGCTAGAGTCATTCTGAAGTGCCTTATTTGGGCGGCTCTAGGAATCAAGTCAATCTGATGGTTGATCTTCCTTATTAGTGGTAAACCCTCAGGTACATTATCAGAAACAATATCCTAAAACTCATCCAACATTCCAGAAACTTCTTTTGGAACCTTCTCACTATCATCCTTACTCACTCTAGGAATCAATGCATAACACAAATGCTCATGCTTCATAACTTCTAAAATTTTTCTTCCATCTACATAACAAATTCTAGCACTACTGCATACCTTTTCTTTGGTCTCCTTCAGGGGTTTCAACTTTTAATGAGACCCCATCAGCTGTCAAGGAATAAGTGTTTGCATGGCCACCATCATGTATAGCTCACTGTCAGTGCCATGGCCTCCCCAACAACATGTGACATGCATCAGGGATGATATCGATGCCTCATCATGGTAGCTCAGATCTTGAACTTTACTGGAAGCCTTTGCTCATTGACCAAAACTTTGTAGGTCTTTTACGCAGCTAGGTGTCCAGATCTGGATCGCGGGTGCCTTTCCTCTTCAGCTTCAACTTTGTGACCATCTCTTGGGCACCAAATTATTGATGCTCCCCGCTCGTCAATAATGACATGCAACTTATTTTCCTTCACACTTTGCAGTGTGAAGCGATTCTTCCTCCTGATACGGTTCCTTTTCCTCAGTCACCGGGCTCTCTAATCACTAGAGCTTCTCCCCTTTCAGCATCATCTGAATGTTCAGATTGGACCTCCTCATCTGCATGCACAACCCTTCCATGACCTTCTGGCCTTTTGTCTGCCCTTCCTTGGTATTGTGGACATTCATAGGCTTGATGCCCTTCTTCACCACTAGAAACCGTTCCTTTGAAACCACCTCTTCTAGATCCTTGTCCATATCTCCCTTGTCCTCTACCTCTTTGATCTTGTTTGATCCGAGGGTGGTAAGTTAATCATTCCCTTTGGCCGGTACCCACATCTTCACTTTTCTTTTCATCATCATTTCGGCTTCCTGAAGGTCTTCCATTGCCCCTTCCACTTTGACCTCCTCGTCCTTTTTGTTTGCCATCAAATCTTTTGTTCAGCTTCTCTTCCACCTTCAGAGCAAACTAATACGCATCCTCAATGGTGGTCATTCTGACTAGGCTTAACTCCTCCTGAATGCTCAGTCACAAACCATTAAGATATCAGGCTACCTTCTCCTTATTGGCCTCTGTGTGTCCCATTTTGATGATTATCTTGTGAAAATCTTTAGTATATTCTTTCACAGATCTGCTTCCTTGCTTCAACCCTTGCAATTTCTTCAATAGATCTAACTCGTAGTCCACTGGTATGAATTGCTTCTTTAGTTTCTCTACCATGTGATCCCATCTGGTGATATTTACTTTTCCTCTTTGATTTCTTTCCAACTAGACCTCTTTCCACCAAATACTGGCATGGCCCTTCAACTTCATTTTCGCAAACTTAACCCGATCTAGGTCCTCTATTTATTCATACTCAAAATATTCTTCTAGCTCGTTGATCCAGTCGATCAACTCTTCTGGGTTCAGACTTCTAAAATAACTTAGGACTTCTGCTCTAGGTATTTTCCCAATCTTCGAAATGGCCCTTATTAGCCGCATTTGGTCTTGATCAATTT
Source organism: Sequoia sempervirens (assembly GCA_007258455.2). Lineage (NCBI taxonomy): Eukaryota > Viridiplantae > Streptophyta > Pinopsida > Cupressales > Cupressaceae > Sequoia > Sequoia sempervirens. The sequence goes on along the minus strand of VDFB02271358.1, from coordinate 1,079,126,870 downwards.
CTCCTTCTTCCTCTTCTACATTTGAACCTTCTTCCTCTCCTTCATCCTCACTTTCCTCCCTCAGGTTTAACCCTCTTCTAAATTGCTCTTGTAACGCATCAATCTGTCTTTGCAGGGTTGCCAGTGCATCTCTTTCACTAGCATTTCTACTGCCTTGACCACCTCTGGCACCACCACGCCTACCAGGCATCACTCTTGGAGGCATCTTTCTTGACCTCGGCCCACAACCACGGTCCTGGTGCGAACTGCCTCACGATCGGCGATTTGTCCACACGCTCAAGAAAACCTGCTCTGATACCACTTGATGAGGGCGCAGCCCGATACTTAGAAAATAACCAACAAACAAAAGAATAATAATTTTATTATTCAGAAAATGGAGCTTCTTACATGCAGAGGATCTCAAATCCCCAAGTTCTACAACACATGCAAGTTACAAAAAGCTACAGAATAACCCTTTCACAATATGCGAGCTTGTCCCCAAAAAGTTACCCAAAAATTAGAAACTCGCCCATAAATAGAGCTCCTCTTTTGTTTGGAGCCAAAACAACATTCACATTTGAGTTTAGGCAGTTTGGCGCCGAAAATTTACAATATGAAGTTCAAATTTCAAAAGAGCATTTGCAATTGTATCTTCTAGAAAGTGCGCCAACTTCCCGGGGCCATAACTTTTGATCTGGAACTCCGATTCGTGAACCGTTTGAACCGTTGGAAAGGTCACGAAGTCAATAACATGCTCAAAATTAGCTACACCGATTTTGGCAAGTTTTGGGGCCGATCCGGGAACTCTAACTGCCTCAAATCTAACTCAGAAGATTTTCAGGTGCAAATCTGGGAAACTAAAACTGTAATATCTCTCCACCCAGGAATAGAAAATAAAAACCATAAATTGGGAATTTCATTATGATGAAAGGGTATCCAAAAATGTAAAAACATCTAAAAAATAAGAAACTTGAAAATTAACTATTTTTGGGTGATGCAATATTGCCCTTACACCACTGGATGCTCCTGCATCAGGTCTTGGGACCTGATTTCAAATTGCACATAGAACATGACACCCCTAGAAATCTATCCTAGGTTTAAGCCACTGGGACTCATACATCCAACCTAGCGTATGAGTCTCACTTTAACTTTAAAGTATTTTAAATCAAATTCTTGGTGGTATTTTTATTATCCTAGATCTAATGATAGCTTGTAGTGGTGTAATTTTGAGAAATTAGGCATAAACAAGTATAAATACAAGGCTATTTCACTTAGTTTCACCTAGCAATTTTGAGTCAAGCCTCCTAAGATTTGACAAGAGCATTATAGAGTATTCAAGAGTATTCAAGAAGGAATTCATGGGTTGATTTATTGAAGTTTATTGTAGAAATTAAGATATCAATCATGATGTCAATGTCATGCATGTTGTTGAGCTAATATGTTGATGTAGCATTCAAGATCTAATCAAGTGTTCAAGCCATTATCCTATTCAAGTTTCACAATCAAGATATACACTCATTGAGGCCACTTCATGATACTTTTCAAATTTGCAATCCAAGGTTTCAACAAGGTTTGGTGAGTTGTTACATGTATTTATTTATTCATCATTACTTCATGCTTTTCTATTTCATTTCAAGGTTTAATTACCAAAACGGGATTTGACCAAGGAAAACTACCATTCCCTAAAAAAATAATATCTTTCCCTCTTGATGTGTGTTTGCAGATCTAGGTGAATTAGAGCTTGAAGATCCTTTGAAGGAAAAATTGCAAAAGTTGTCAAAGTTGTCAAGACTCATGGAAATTTAGATTTGAAGCAATATATCCAACTTATTTACATGAAATCAATGGGAAAGTTCTTATTTAATCCATCTTCAAAGGCTTGAACAAAGTTTCAATTCAAAAAATTTCTCCTAGGTCACTTTTCACTTTTTCAAGACACTTTGCAACTATCTAGGCGTATGAGTCCTAGTATACCCTTTTTGCCAGATTTTTGTAGATCCTGAATAGTCATTAGGAGATTCCATATTCTGCCTAGAAACCCCTTGACTGGGACTAAATCACCCAGCTTGGTGTATGAGTCTCAGTGCACTTTAAAACAACAATTTTCATGGTTTTCAGACCTTGTTTTGACCTCTCCATTCTTCTAGGTACTTTTTTGTTTCAATTTTTTTATCAATCTAATGTCATGATTTCAAGTTTCTAGGGTTTTGTACACAAGTGTTTGTATTTCTCCTTTGAAACATCATTTTAATGGTGAACCCTCATTTAATCACACAAGGAAACCACTAGTCCATCCCTCAATAGAGTCATTTGTTTGAGGGATCTAGGTTCAATTCCATCTCCCAAAAGGTCAAACAATATTTCCGTTTAATCACAATTGTTGCATTGTTCATTTGTGCTTATATTTTATCTCATAGATTCTCCTAATTCTTTTATTGAATCAGATTTTGGATTGGAATTTTTTGCAAGAAAAAGGTGAACGTTATTGTATTTTGTGAGATTTCATTATTGTTGTCAATCATAAGAATATGGTTAGACATCTATAAACATATTATGAGATGTTGTTTGGATTCAATCTGCACACACAACAAGAAGAAATCCATCCCACCCATGGCACTTGAATATGTTGTCAGAGAGGCATCAATATTTGTTCATCTAATTAGAGAGGCATGTTTGGAATTTAGAGAGGCGTGATTAGCATTCAGAGAGGTGATTTGCAGGCAACTCGAAGACCAACATTAAGAAGGAAACCCCAACACTTAAATATCTACAATAATTTGTTCCTTCTACCCACAACTTAAATCTCTACTTTGATTGTGCTTTGAATCTCTAATTTGTACCTTGTTGTCACTATGATTTGTGCCTTTGACCTTATGATGTGTTCCTTTGACAGTGTGATTTTTCAGTGATTTCCTCCTTTTGACACTACCACTTCACCAAATCAAAGATTTGTTGCATTGTGAGTGATTTTGTGTAGCAAGCAAAGCACTGTTCAAAAGCTAGTGTGGAATTTGATTTCAATTTACAGTCTCCTTTGTGTAGGTCGTGAGATTGAGGGGGTGTGATCTGCCTTCATTTGTTGGATGTTTTCTTTTCCTGACTACTACAAGTGTGTTTGGTGGCTTTTAGCACATAAATACACTATTATTTGGAGGTCGTGAGCCATGGGTTCTTTAATTAGGTGATTATTCAATCAAGCCATGAGCTCTTTGATCGTAAGCCGAGAGTTATTCCCAATATTGGCATGGGAATTCTACATTACTTGGCATGGGAAATTTATGTAGTTCCTCATGGCATTCAAATCTCTACACAATCCATCTTTGGCAGAGATCTCCACTATTTGAAACTCCCACATGCCTCCTTTTCTTTTGGCTCCATCATTGAGAAATTTGTTTGCATTAATTTCTAGCATTTAATTATAGTATTTAACTTTTATAGTTGTAGTGTAGGAAAATAGATCCCTTTACATTTTCACACTTGTTTGGGCTCTCCCTGCTAAAATTGTACTTCTTTATGTCTTATTTGGTCCTATTTTCCATCTACAAGTCTTATTTAATGCATCATTTTGAGGATGATCTCAACACATATCTAATAACCAATCATAATTTAGTTATTTTGGATTGTATGGCTTAGATTTAGTGATCTCAGACTCATACACCACCTTGGGCATATGGGTCCCACCTAAGTTTTAGGGCTTGGTCCTAAATTTTGCATAGAACTAAACATTTCTTGAAATTTGTGTCCCCACCTTAGCCTACTGGGACTCATACACCCCAACTGGCACATGGGTCCCTCTTAGCTTGGACCTATTTTAAATTCAAATTCATGGCGGGATTTTATTCTCCTAGATTTGATGTTGGCTTGTAGTGTTATAATTTGAGAAATTTGGCATAAACACATAAATACAAGGTTAATTCACATATTTTCTCCTAGCACATTGATGAGAGCATTCCTATAGAAATTTTATGATTACAAGAGCATTCAAGAGCATTGAAGAGTTGATTATCAAGCATTTTGGAGCTATCAAGATTCAAGCATTATGTCAAAGTCATCATGCATCATGTTTTTTTTAGCTAACATATGTGATGTAGGTTCTTATGATTCAACAAAGCATTCAAGTCAAGATCGACCACATATAATCAAGATTAAAGATCTACATTCATGTTAGCCATCTCATACAATATTGTAGGCTTTTTTATAAGGGTTGAGTGAGTTGCAACATAATATTTTGTTCATTCATTGTTCTTTCATTCTATTTCTATTCATTTCAAGGTTTGATTACCAAAACGAGGTTTGACCAAGGAAAACCCCTATCCACTAACAAAACAACATTTCCCCTCCCTTTGATATGTGATTTGAAGATTTAGGTTGTAGATACACTGAAGGGAAAGGTTGGAGAAATTTTTCAAAATTGCAAAGTTGTCAAAGTTGTCACCTTTCTTGCAAGATCATAGAAAGTCACCTATAGGTTGGAATTCAAACTTTTAGACTTGGAGATCAAGAAGGAGAGAAGCTACATGAGATCACTATAGGATATTGGAGTTTTAGATCAACCCTAATACTAGGACTAAATAACCACTTGTGGCGTATGAGTCCCAGTATACCAATTTTAGACTTCTTCTATAGATCCTGGTTTAGCAGTTGCATATTTTGGTTTCGACCCAAAACCCAAAACTAGGACCAAATCACCCCTACTGGCGTATGAGTCCCATTGTGCTTTAAAAGTTAGAACTTCTAGATTTTAGACCTTGTTTTGAGCATCTTCAACATTCCAGATGCACCTCTCTTTATATCTAGTTTTCTATTTTGATTTGAGTTCATTTTCTAGGTCATTTTAGTTAATTTTTGCATGTTACTTTCATTTCTTCTCTCTCTAAGCCTTTTCTTAGTGGTGAACCCCTTTTCATCTTTAATCACTACACCCTTAGGACACCCTATTACAAATATCTTTCCCTAATTTTATCCCTAGATTAAGATCTCTAGGGTCTCCTTGAATGAAACTACAACAAAAAAGGGTTCCCTAAGTTGTCCATCCCCTAAAAGGTGGGCACACCCAATTTTCTAGGTTTCATTTTGGTGAACCTAGCCTTTAGAAAATCGTATTTCTGATTTGGAGTGCATCATAGTCCTATATCTAGCTTACATTAAATTTGCATTAGGTATTGAACTAGTTAATTTGCACCTAGGGATTCTAAATCTTGCATTAGTGAAAGTGCATATATGTTGAATATTTTCATCTTGCATCATTGAAATTCATTTGAAATCTATAATTGCACATATTCTAAATTGCATACAAACCAGAAAACCTAACATTCACTTATAATTTTATGAAATTAGTGTCAAAACCCTCAATTGGGACTCTTACACCCCTCTAGGTGATTTAGTCCTAGTGCACGTTGTTTTACCTAATTTATGGGAGCTCTGTGTTGACTGTTTCTCAGCACTTGAAACCTGCAAAAACCCTAACCTAGAATCATACACCCCTTTGGGTGATTTAGTCCAATGTTCTAGATCTGAATCTACATTTTACAGCATTTAAAAATTTGTTTTTGTGCTTTTGTTTGTTGTTGTTAGATCTATATTCTAATTTACTAAGTTTTTGTTTCATTCATTTCATTGTATCTATCTTAATTTGGTTAATTTTGTGCATTTCTTAATTTCAAAATTACATAAATACACATTTTATTCTAGGTTATTACATTGCATTTCATCATGGATATGTGCTTTGGTAAGCTTTGGATGTCTTTGAAATCATTAGTGGATGTGTCAAGTTGTACCTTTAGAAATGACCAGGTAATGAAATTGAACTCACTCATGCCCAATCAACTCCTAATACATGTCCTCCTCATGATGTTGACATCATTGGAGAAGATGATGACAACATGAGCAACTTCATAAATGATTACCTTAACAACCTAGAGACTAATGCATCCTTTTGTCCTTCTATAAAATAAGAAACACAAGCTGAGATGTTTGGCCTTCTACATCCTTAAATTGAAAAAACAAGCTGAGCCTAAGTTCTCTACAATAGGTGAACCTATTTCCTCTAATCAAGCAAATATTCAACCATTCTATAGAATATTGAGTTTTGAAAATGAAATTGCATTAGGTACAAAAACAAAAGGTAATATCTTTCACTTGAGTGCTACTAGTAAAAGTTGTTTGATTGCTCAAGTTGATTAAAGTTGGTTATGGCATAGGAGGTCATGTCATGTTAAATTTGATAATATTTTCAAGATAAGTTCCACTAAGGCTGTGAGAGATCTACCTAAGTTGGTGAAACCTACCAATACAATATGCAAGGAATGTCAATTGGGAAAGCAAACTAGGATTTCATTTCGGAGTAAAAAGCATTGTTAAAATGAATTGTTAGAGCTTGTGCATATTGATCTATGTGGTCCCTCTAAGGTCAGAAGCTTACAAGGTTACAGGTATTTCATGTTACTCATTGATGATTATTCTAGAATGGTATTGGTCACTTTCTTAAGGGAGAAATCTGAACCACTAGAAAATTTCAAGATCTTTAAAGCTATGGTTGAGACAGAGACAGGTTTGAAGATTAAATGTCTGAGATCAGATAGAGGTGGTGAATTCACTTCCAGTGAATTTAATACTTTTTTTGAAGAACATGGAATAAAGAGACAATTATCCGCACCATGGACCCCTCAAAAAAATGGAGTTGTTGAAAAGAAGAACAAAATAATTGAAGATGTTGCTAGAACTATGATGCTAGAAGGAAATGTTCCTCATATCTATTGGAGAGAAGTCGTGAGTACTATAGTGTACACACTCAACTGGGTACAAATCAAAGGTGATACTAGTAAGACCCGTTTTGAGCTATGGAATGGTCAAAATCCTACTGTTAAATACTTCAAGATATTTGGAAGCATATGTTATATTAAGAGAGATGAAGAAATATGAAATTTTGATGCTAGGAGTGATGGAGGTATCTTTTTGGGTTATGCTACTAAAAGTAAGGCCTACCGGTGTTACAATAAAAGATTAAAGAAAATGGTTGAAAGTACAAATGTTAAGGTTGATGAAGACTTTGGTACACTATCCAAAACTTGTGGATATGTCTCTGATGATCAGGATGATAGTACAAATGAAAGCAAGTTCAAACTACAAATAAAGTGCAATTCAATCCAGTAAATCAAGAAAATGAAGAAGGAGAAACTGGTGAAAGAACAGAAGAAAGATCAGAAGAGCCTGAAGTTGAAGAAAAACCTAAGAAGACTCCAAGGTATGTAAGATTGAATCATTTAGAAGATCAAATTATAGGTGATAAGAACAAAGGTGTCTAGACTAGGAGAAAGATTGTAATGAAAGAAGAGTTAAAACATATTGAAAATAATGATACATGGATTCTTGTTCCCAAACCTAAGGATAAGAATGTCATTGCAACCAAATGGATCTTTAAAAATAAACTGAATGAGCAAGGTGAAGTGGTTAGAAACAAATCAAGACTAGTATGTAAAGGATATTCACAAATGGAAGGAATTTATTTTGAAGAGACCTTTTCCCCTGTTGCTAGAATTGTAGCTATAAGATTATTTCTTGCCTATGTTGCTCACAAGAACTACAAAGTTTATTAGACATGGATGTAAAATCAACTTTTCTAAATGGTGAATTGGAAGAAGAAGTGTATGTTGAGCAACCTGATGGATTCTAGTTGACTGATAAAGAAGATATGGTGTGTCAATTGAAGAAAACATTGTATGGACTCAAGCAATCTCCTAGAGCATGGTATGCAAGATTGGACAAGTATTTGTTGAAGCTTGGATTTAACAAAGGTACTGCTGATAGTAATCTATATTTCATGAATGATGATAAAGATTTGATTGTTGAAGTCTTTGTTGATGATATTATTTTTGGAGGAGATGATGCTTTGTGCATGAAGTTTGCTAATGAGATGCAAAATGAATTTGAGATGTCTATGATTGGTGAGATGAAATTCTTTTTGGAATTGAAAATTACTCAGTTAGATAAAGGTATTTTTATATCTTAGTCCAAGTATGTGAAGGAATTGTTGAAGAAGTTTAGTATGGAAGATTCAAAGCTAGTTGGTACACCCATGGTGACTGGATGCAAGTTGACAATAGAAGATGATTCTTTGAAAGCAAATCAAATAAGATACAAATCAATGATTGGTGGATTGTTGTACTTAACTCAAACTAGGCTTGGTATCATGAATGTTGTATGTATTGTTACAAGATTTCAAGCTAATCCTAAAGAATCTCATGTGACTATTGTGAAGAGAATTTTTATATACTTGAAGGGAACTGTTGATCTTGGCCTATGGTATCCTAAAGATGATGATCTTACTTTGAGTTCCTTTATTGATGCTGACTAGGTAGGAGATGTGAATGATAGAAAAATTACTAGTGGTGGAGCATTTTTCTTGGGTAAGAAGCTAATTTCATGGTTAAGCAAGAAGCAGAATGCCATTTCCTTGTCTACTGCAAAGGCCAAATAAATTGCTGCTACTAATAATTTTACTCAAGTCCTGTGGATGAAACATATGTTGAAGGATATCAAAAATATATATGATGAGCCTATAGCTATATTCTATGATAACTCAAGTTCTATTAACATTTCCAAGAATCCGGTGTTGCTTTAAAAAACAAAGCATATATCTATCAAGTTTCACTTTTTGAGGGAGAAGGTAAGTGAAAAGAAATTCAGATTGGAGTATGTGCCTACTATGGAGAAAATTACAGACATCTTTACCAAGACATTGCCTAAGAATACTTTTGAGTATCGAAAAGGGAGCTTAGGGGTGATTACCCCTCCTAATTAGAACTAAGGATGCATTGCATTTCATTAGTCTATGTATTTCACAGTCATATCTTATCTCAGATTGATGTTGTGGTGGCTGCTACTCAGGGGGAGTAGTCAGATGTTTAGAAATTCAGATATGTGGTTTAGAGCTTAGATAAATTTTTCATTGATGTCAAAGGGGGAGAAGAGTCATGTGAAAAAATTGGTGATTATCTGAGGAGAAGAACCTTATGGGGAGAAAGATTATGTGAAAGTGTTGAGGAGAAGATGAGTCAAAACCTAAGCAGGAGTTAGTTGTGTTGATGGTGTTTTTCACATCATGTGTTGCCATCAATGCCAAAGGGGGGGATTGTTGGATGTTGTGGTTGTGTTGATGATATGTGGTTTTCATTGATGTCAAAATTGTTAGCATAAATGTATTTGAAGATGTATATGTCGAGGATATTGAGAAAATTGTCATAAATGAGTTCTAGGTTGTCAGTGGTGAAGTGAAGTTCAGTATGGTGGTTATTTCTATACATTGGTGATCAGAGGTTGTGAACTAAATGGTTTGTTTCTGATTATATCTAGTTTATCCACATTGAGTATCAGAGATCCACATGAAGATTTGATCGAGTTATGAAGATTTCCATTTAGATAGTTTTTTTGTTTCTTCAATTGGTGTTCCTGATTGAAAATGATGCTATTTGAGTTAGTTCAGTTTTTGTGGATACTTCTCTTGTGATTCGTGATGCTTGTGGATGTTTCTAGATTGTGGTCTATCTTTGTTGCATGTCCGCATTGATCGGTGTGATCATGGTTGGCGATTTTCTCTTGCGTGTTCATGTTTTTTATATTCTTGGTTGACATAGTGTTTGTAGCATGTTGTGGATCTTTGAGGAGAAATTAATTGAAGTGTCTTTGTGTTGGAGATGTTGATTTGGGTCCTCACTAAGTTGTGGCCGACCTTGGTTGATTCACATTGATAATCTTTGATGTTTTGGGCCGACAATTTATATTCATTATATTATTTCTTTGTGGCCGACTTGTAGCAATGAAATTTCATGTTACAGATATATAAGAGTGATTTTTTATTTGAATTTAAGTGTGAAAAAGGTGTGCTTCTATGTGTGTGCATGAATAATGTTCTAAATCATTCGAAGGAAATGAAAACTGTGAAGAATTGTGAAGTGTGGAGAAGAGTGAAGAAGTGTTCATGTGCTTAATTGGAACTATAACCAGGCATTACCAGATGTTATTTTCTCAGTTCAAAATATAGATGGCTTTAATCCGAATCTCTTTGTAACACAATGTGTCTTCCTTTGTAATTGAGTAATGAGCTCTAGGCAGTGTGCTTGAATGCATGTGCATTCCCCACATTTCATTTTCATTATACTTTTAATAGGGTATAATCTTGTGGACTAACCTCCACCGTGGTTTTTCCCCTAATATGGTTTCCACGTAAAAAAATCTTTGTGTTATGTGTGTTTTTGATGTGTTGATGATTTATGTTTTCATGGTTAATAATTAAATCAAAGAATAAGGTTAATAAGTTGAATAAGTTTTGAATTTCTATGATTCACCCCCCGCCCCCCTCTTAGTTGTCCGCCCTTGTATTTCCAACAAGAAGATTGTCATGGACACCAAGCATAACACAACTTGCTTTCTAGTAGAGCCTTGTTTTTCATGAGTGCCTAGTATAATGCAACTTGCTAGCCTTGTGACCATTTCTGTGGTGCCTTATTAAAGTTATCAAGAGGTATAAATTTTGTTATGGTTGATGTATGGGAGCATGTAGACCTAGCATGAATTTACCATCACCACTTATTTTGGTTGTCTTGGGGGCTCACCTAGTGTATATTGTACTACACTAGCCTTTGTGAGTGTATTTTTCATGGACACCAAGCATAACACAACTTGCTTTCCTATGTAGCCATGTGTTTAATAAGTGATTTTACATCCTTGTGAGAATTGGATGTATCATAATACAACTTTCTAGTCCATTTTTCTTTCCTCTTTACATTAATTTTGAGATTCCATGTTTGTGTATTTTGTCTTGCTTCTTATATCTTATACATCTTGTGTGTGTCCCTTTGTACTTATGTTAGTTTTCCATGGGATCTTTATCCAATGGCCGTGTCCACCTTCTTGATCTTTGTCATCCTATCCCATCAACATTCATGTGCTTGGACCCCTCTTGATGCTTATTTGTCTACTTTCCTGTTAGTTTGGGCATAGGGCTCATTCTCTCACTAAAGTGGGGGCTAAATGTAGTGTAGAAAAATGTACACCTTTATATTTTTATACTATGTTTGGGCCCCTTAATTAAATTCAACTTAATTAATCCTTTAATTGAACCAATTATGCATTTAAAAGCCTAACTAATCATGTTTTCTAAAGGGGAACCTACATTAAACAATTGCAAACATCAAATTAAGTACCTTGAAAATTGTTTCTTGTATTTAGGTCCAAGGACCCAAGGGTGAATGGGTCTCCTTTAGATTCCTGAACCCAATTTAAAATATGTTTTTGGTAGTATTTTAATGATCCGAATTCAAGTTGCAATTATTGGATTTTCAATTATAATTGTCAGGAAATTAGAGAATCACCTATAAATACATAATATTTTATCAATTCAAAATATTATCTAGTTTTAAGGTAACTTTGATAGATAAAATATTATCTTCAAGAGCATTGAAGAATAGATTTATCAAGAATCTACAACAACATTCAAGATCCTATCATGATGTCAAGATTTATGTTTGTTCATGCATTTTTTTGAGCTAAGATTGTGATGCAGGTTTCAAGCATTCAAGCATCAAGATCAACATTCAATCAAGCCATTTCATGCAAGATCAAGACTTTGGAGAGATGTGTTAGATTCTAGACCTCTAAGGATCCCCATTAAAGGGTTTGGTGAGTTGTAACATAATATTGTTCATTCATTGTTCCTTCCATTCATGTTTCATTTCATTAGGTTTAGTTATCAAAATGGGGTTTGACCAATGCAAATAAAAATTCACCAAAAATAAACAATTTCTCCCTCTCTTTGTATTTGAAAATTTACAAGTGGAGAAAGATTGAAGATTGATTAAAAGGGAAATTTTACAAAGTTGTCAAAGTTGTCATCAAAGTTGTTAAGACACACAAACTTAGATCTCGAATTTATTTTCAACTATCTGATAGTCAAACCTGGGGAAAACAAAAGCTCAAATACATCTCCAAAGGACCCCAAAAGTTTAGCAAAAAATCCCTACAAGAATCATTTTCCCCAAAGCTATTTTTTTCCAGGAGGAAACTCGACAACAAATTTTGGTGACTGGTACACATCAACTTACCCTTCTCTATTCTGTCAAAATTTTGTTGGTTCTATTTATGTTATGCTTTAAATTGATGATTCAAGTTTCACATTGGATAATTGAGTTTATTTATTATTTTTAATTATTCTCTCCAAATTATTGTTCAAGCATATTCACCCCATCCTCTATTATAAGGAAATTGCAAGATCTCCAATAGGGTTGACTCACTTGGGATTGAAAGTCAATTCTACCTTTGGTGATCTCATTTTCTAATGAAATAAGGAAGATAGGTACATCATATATTCAATCACCCTCATTTTGGTGAACCTATTTTTTGATGTTGCACATAATATTTACTTTAGAAAGGACCTCCAAGTTTGGACAAATTATTTTATTTATACTTCCTATAATATTAAAATGTAAGTCTAGGTTAAAGCCTTCACAAAATATTATACTAACATATAGTTTTAGAAATGCTATAATAACATAATGGTAAATTTTAATGTAACTATGAAACCCTCATTTGAAGTACCCAATAAATATAATGAGAGTAAATTGTAAGCCATGAGCCAATCCCATAACCCAATAATTATGAGAAAATAAATTTCTCAAATTCTAATGCCCATGTCTAACAGATTCTACTCACTATTTTTAGAAGATCCTTGCATACTATCATAATTTTTATAACTTTATAATAATAATCTCCCCATGTTGTACTTTTTACTTGGGTTAGTCTAGGATCATGGGGTCCAAATAGGTCGTTAAGTGGCTATAAAATTCAAAAAAACAGAGTTAGACAACTTGACATAAAATTTTAAATAAATTATTAACATAATTTGAAAATTATGTAAGAATAGAATTTGTAGTAAATTGAATGTAGTTTGCACTTGATACTATTCCTTTTTTGGAAAAAAGGAAATCTAATTGGTAAAAAATTGAAATTTCAATGTAGTAGTACTAAATTTTTAGGAAAAAATAAAAAATAAATTAGAGCAAAAAGTAATATATTTTTTTGAAACTTTCAGTATAAGTAGAGGACACATGCTTGGATGTGTTCAATTATTTTTGTAATTTTTTTGCAAGTAAATAATTAGTCATGATTTTTTTTATTAAAACTTTTGAAAAATATTAAAACTTGTTTTTCTGACCACTATAACTTGGTCAAAAATTTATGAAATTCAATATATATATATAATCCTATAGTATGGAAAACATAGAATGTGCTACTTTTTTTGGATTCAAAATATGTGAAATTGTTTAAGGACTTTTGTCATAATGTATGTAGAAAATTAATAATAATTATCGATTTAATTCCAAATAAGGGTTATCTTATATTTTTGGAAAGTTGACACTTTTCTCAATAAACCCTTTTTGTTTCATCAAATTCGGATAAAAAAAAGTCGTTATCCACTTTTTTGTCATATCACCACTTTTTGGAACCTTGTGATCCTGCACTCACCCACTTTGTATCCATTATCTGTATTCAAATATACTCATGATGCATCATAAGTTTGTTAACAAGTCAAGGTAGAAAAGTAACTCATCTCTAACATGACATTACACACATCATAGAATCATAATAGGTTCTCTCTCATATAATAAAATTTTATGGGATACTCTTATATAGCTCTATGAATTTGTAACTTCAAAAAATATTATATATATTTTGGAGGATTCTTTAATGTAGCTCTATGGTTATGACATATTTTTTAATATATATGTATATGTATATGTATAAAAATAGTTTGTGTGTGTATTTATATGCACAATTTTAATAAATAAACCTTATGCATATAATTCTTGTTATAAAATAAAATAATGGATTACCCTCTTTCATAAATGAAAAATTAAACATTCTCATTTATGTTTGAAAATGTATAAATAACTCAAACGACAATCATATTAAATAGTTGTTGAATATATATGACTATAACATAATAGTCTCTAGAAAACATAAAGAAACAATAATCTATATTAAATTCTCTAAAAGTTTAATAGTAGTAACATTTTAAAGACACTATTTATTTTTAATCAAATTACACGATTTCACTCAGCAATGCAATGAAAGGAGTTCCAATTTGACTCCACTTCTTTGTGTATTCAATTCAATGAGTACCCTGTTATAAACAAAAATAAACATTAAAAATAAAACCTTAAAATCCATAAACTTTCAAATTAAATAATTAAACTAATCAACAATAAATATTTTAATATTAAATAAAACAATACTTCAAATAATAAAATTTCTTAAACTTACTCTGAAAGTTTCAAAAGACACTTCAATGTTATAGATTCTCAAATTTTCAGTACTTGAAGGAACCTATAACAACAAATTTACACAATAAACTTATACTATTTTATCATAAAATGAATTTCTCTTTCCATTTATACATATTATATAAATATTATTTAAATACAATTTAGTATCTAAAACTGACTGACCTTCCCACCAATTTCCTCTAGTTGTATATTCAAGATGATGTGGGTCCATGGCTTGTTCCAGTTGCCTTAATGCCTTTTTTCCCTATGGAGAAAATTGACTCAGAGTTGTAGTAAATCATGTTACTAACATAATTTTTTACCAGAAGAGTAGTAAGTGTGTACCTCATTTCGATCCTCCTTTTTCTTAATGAAGACCTCATATGGCTTGTCAGGTCCTCCATAATATACAGAAGAGCCTACGAAGCAATGTTCTGGGGCGTACGCTTTATGGAACTGTTTATTGTCAGATCTTTTTGGTTGCTTTTCTTCTATTCCTATGTTTCTCCGAACAGCAAAACCATTATTTTGAAAAGAATAAATTATGAATATTCAATTCAATCGTACATTAATGTGAGGTGTTTTAAGACTGCAGCTGTCCAAATGAGATTGAATAACTATACAGACTGTCCTGTTTAGATGGTATTTTGAAGGAATCGGTCTCGTAATCAATCAGTCTGAAAGGTAGGATCTGTAGAACAGACAGCTGTCCAGTCGTATTTGAATAAACTTACTGTCTGTCCCTACCCAAGTACCAACTTGTTTTATTTATAACCAATGCAATCTAATCAAAAGTTGCTGTTTAATTGTGGCTTGGGTTACATTTTGAAAAAAGACCAAAACATTAGCAAGACTACTTTGACCGGAAGAGCAGCAGCCTTCTATTTCTCAACGATTTAGTGGGTCCGGATCCATGGACGATGAGTGAAAGATTTAAAACCCACCATAATGTATGTACTACCCGTCCTGTCTACTGAGATGATCGAGAGGGAGACCCAGTTCCTAAGGATTTCAGGGCTTGATCTTACATTATATTAAAAATATGTAGCAATTTTATTGTAATATATTATTTTTATTTAAACAATTCAATAATTCTATTCAAATTTAAATGGATATAATTTGATAATTTTGTAGATTCAGTAAAACAATTAATGTTAAAGAAGATTCATAAATCTATAGCAATTGGATTTATTTAGAAGTATGACATTTCAGAAAAAATGGTTAAATATAATGATTCAAAAGATTGTTTCGTAAATCAATTGAGTCTGATCTGTATATACAATTGATTTTTGAAACAATCTTTTGAATACTACATAATAATTCTTTAGATACAAAATCATATGAGAATGTAGTATACATAGAAAACAAAGAACGGTGTACATCCTTTAAGATCTTTAGCTTTCAGTATAGATATCCCAAGAAGAAAGAGCAACACTGAGTAATTTTATTGCAGGATAATACCTTTGACACATTCAGGAATCCATTGGGTCTCATGGCTTTCTCCATTGAGTATATGCTTTTGTTTTCTCGAAGCTTCACAGGCAGTCGAATACACTGTACTCTGTTGTGGAAGCATGAATCATTTAAAATCAGAAACCAACGAAAGATATTAGGCAGAAAAATATGGGGAACAGATTGAATACAGCTACTGAAACCTTATTTAGGTTGAAAGATCTATGATTTCTTCGAAGGCAAAGGCCTGGTCTGCCCAAGCAACACAAAAATGTAGATTTGGGTATATATTTCAGCTGAAAATAGATAGAGCGCAGCCAAGTAACAGTATATTTCTACTAAAAATAATAGTATGTAGAGACCTAAGATTTCCAATCTTTAATATTGAATTTTTTGAGAATTTTTGAATTTAATTGGGTAGACTATTTTTCATGAAAATTTCAATTATATATTATAATTTATTTTTCATCAAAATTTTCGTGACATTCTATGATATATCATTGAGACGTAATGAGCCAAAGTAAAGGAAAACTGACTGGGTAGTTATGATAAAACCTTTTTTTGTATGTGATGATAAGAAATATCTATGAAATGAAATCCAAAAACTTTGGAAAAGAATTTCAATGATATTATTTGCTTAGCAGCAGGCAAATAACACTGTAGCATTCATTTTTTGGGGTTAGTAGGCACTGTAATATCTGACAAAGAAAAGAGTAGATCTGCACTTGTTGAACGTCAAGTAGTTGGGTATGGTCAGTAAATATTGAGTAAACATGCCACACCTCATCCCACTGTATTGTGAACACACAAACTCTTATTCAATTATATTGCACAAATGCTCAAATGTACTATACAATACACAAATATATTTGACCGTACCAATGCGTGGAAACATAAAGTCGAATGAATAGATACCTCTTTGCTCTCAGAAGAAGGATGACTTGCTCAAGAGCTCTGATCAAATATTTCGTTAATAGAACTCTTACTCTCTATTCTCCTAGAGTTTTCCATAGCAAAATGAAGCTTACGAACTTCTCTATTAGAAAATCCAATACAGTTCAGCTTATACTACCCGAAGGGTAATCTCAAATCCACAACTATCACACAAGGAGAAACAAATGCTTAGACGAGAGTAGTGTAAACTAATTAATACACAACGAATTTTTTTTTCTTAAAAATTAAAAACACTCTTAGATAAATCAGCAGTAAATTCTAACAACCATGTCCACTTGCATAGTACCCAACTGTAACAATCGACCCTGATAAAGACAAGATTCCAAAAGGAAATTACACAGACAGCATTTCAAAAATAATGGAAAAGAAAAATAAAAAAGTATAATCTCATCAATAGCTCGTTTACATATATCCCAACATATTAATTGATAAAGAAAATACTAGTCACGAGAGACTCTATTTAGTAAACATCAGACGCACGTTCCTTTAGTGGATTCCACCTGTCAGATTCACATTGAAACGTAATCTGGAAGGTCCAGTTTACAACCTCGAGCTTATCACCACCCTTGGCAAAGACAGCTTATTAACCTTGCCCATTCTTTCTCAGCAAAACGAAAAAGAAACAAAATGGTGGATTTGTGATTATGATGCTATAATCAGAATATAATTTCATTCAAACACATTTTCTTTTAGGCTACATTATTGGCATCCTGACAGATTCTTTGAATACTTTAGAAATTGATTGAAAAATGCTTGATAATGCTATTTATACAAGTACACACTTTTCGAGTTACTTCCTCAACCTCACAAATGAGATAATGTATCACAGCAGACTTGCATAAGATAATTCATAAAATTCCATGCCAAAACATCAATTTAATTATATTATTAATAATCTTGTATCCGAAAGATATAAAAATAAAAATGTTACAAATATTTTTTGAATATTAATTAAATTGTAGCTTGAATTTATATAGAAAATGTCACAAATCATAGTTTACATCAATTTTAAATTATTGATCATTTATTCTTCATGATTGACACAAATTGAAAATATTTAAAAATATTGAATTTGAGTATCACACTCAGGTTAAAAAGTGAAACATAAATATTGTGAGATCACCCTAGGGCCAATAGACTCATTACACGACGTAAACTTATATGTTCTTGCTAGCTTTGTCAATGCATCTATAACATTTTGGGAAGTCTCAACTTTCTTTAGCATCACCTCTTCCTTCGTCTCTCACGTTTTAAATAAAATGGTGTTGAAACATTGAAAATTGTTGCTCTCATGTTTTAGGACATACAACAATTAATTTTCTTCAAGTTTCACTCAAGGAGACCCTAGAGATCTCAATCCAAATATAGAATGAGGAAAAGAGATCTGCAATAAGGTGTCCTAGGATATGATTTAAGACTAAAGAGGGGTTCCCCACCAAACTATGGCTTGGAAAGAAAAGGAATGTAAATGATATGCAAGATGTAAACCAATGACCTATAAATGAACTTAAATTAGAAAAGTAATCTAGAAAAGTATAGAGGTGCACCTTAAAACTGAAGAGGCTTGAATGAAGGTCTGAAATCTTAGAAATGTTGACTTTTGAAGCACATTGGGACTCATACACCAATAGGGGTGATTTAGTCCCAGTATCTGGGTTTTGAGCCGAAACTGGAATCTGGAACCACCGAATCAGGATCTACAGAAAAAGTCTGAAAATAGGTATACTGGGACTCATATGCCACAAGTGGAGATTTAGTCCCAATATTAGGGTTGCTTCAAAACTCTGATATCCTCTAATGCTTTCATGTAGCTTCTCTCCTGCCAAATCTCTGGTTCTAAAACACTGAATTTTGCTATGTAAGTGACTTTTCGTGATCTTGCAAGTAAGATGAAAACTTTGACAACTTTGCAACCTTGACAACTTTTCTCCAATCTTTCTCGTCAATGGATCTTCAACCTAGATCTACAAATCACACATCAAAGAGAGGGGAAAATGTTGTTTTGTTAGTGGATAGGGGTTTGCTTTGGTCAAACCCTATTTTGGTAATCAAATCTTGAAATGAAATAAAATGAAATGGAGGAATGATTAATGAACAAATATGCAATGTTTCAACTCACTAAACCCTTGAAAAAAA
The DNA here is from genome assembly GCA_007258455.2 of Sequoia sempervirens. Taxonomy (NCBI): domain Eukaryota; kingdom Viridiplantae; phylum Streptophyta; class Pinopsida; order Cupressales; family Cupressaceae; genus Sequoia; species Sequoia sempervirens. The sequence goes on along the minus strand of VDFB02271358.1, from coordinate 1,079,108,031 downwards.
GGATATAATCTTGTAAGTAATGGCTAGCATGAATGTGGATCTTGATTTGAATGTTTGCTTGAATCACAAAACCCTACATCACAAATATTAGCTCAAAAATAAACATGATGCATAATGACTTTGACATGATCCTTAATACTTGAAGAATGCTCCACAATGTTTATAATCACTCTTGGATGCTCTTATAAACTCTTGTAACCATGAATTTTCTTTAGTGCTTGAATACTTGAAAGATTAGGAGAAAATATGTGAAATGACCTTGTATTTATACTTGTTTATGCCAAATTTCTTGAAATTACAACACTACAAGCTAACATTAGCTATAGGAGAATAAAATACCACCAAGAATTGAATTCAAAATTAGGTCTAAGATAAGTGGGACTCATATGCCAGTTGGGGCGTATGAGTCCCATTAGGCTAAGCTTGGGACACATTTTTCAAGAAATGCTTAGTTTAATGTCAAATTCATATCTAGGCTAACAAACATAGGTAGGACCCATATGCCCAAGGTGGTGTATGAGTCTCATATCACTAAATATGGGTCATACAATCCAAAATCATTAAATTCTAATTGGTCAATTGATGTATGTCAGGATTATCCTTGGAAATATGCATTAATTAAGGCTTGTGAATGCAAAATAGGACCAAATAAGGCATAAAGAAGCCCAATCTTAGTAGGGAGGGACCAATCAAGTGTGAAAATATAAAGGACAAAATTTTTCTACACTACAAGTACTAGAAGTATATATTTTTTATTCTCACATGAATGGCCAAGTTACTTGCCAAGCATATGACACTCTAGCAATCACAACAAACTCTAATAGTTTGTTAACTTTCTACACATGTAAAGGAAACATCTTAAGTGAAATATCCCCCTTATATAAATGAGTAGCTACCGTATACTTAGTCTCTTTAGTGGAAGAAACAACTAAAATATACCATTCAATAATCTAACAATTATCATCACCAAAAAAATTAAAAACATATCTAGTAGTTGATGCTTTTCTATTGATATATCCTATCTAATATGAATATATGAATATCCATTAGGTGTTGGTCATCTACAAAATTTCCATGATAAAATATAGAGCACTCAAATATAGCTCATAAAATACTTAAAGACCATATTAGTTACATTTTAATGATACCATCCAGGACTAATTATAAAGTAACTCAAGAGTCCCTATAATTGGGTAATTTTTGGTCTTACATAGATCATAACATACATTTAACATCTAACATTACTAGAATAAGGAACTTGACTCATGTCCTTTAGCTTATTGTGTGTAATTAGATACTACTCCATAGATAACATAGTCCCCGCTAAAATACAAACACTTAATGGTCAATAACCAATTTATTAAACCTTTCCAACATAAATTTCACATACTTATTGTGGATCAATCATAATTTTTTTTACTCTTATCTCTAATAGTATCTATACCAAATGTTTGATCGGTAGCACATAAATTTATCATACCAAATTATGTTGAATGATGAAGCATCAAACCACAAGGCACATCCTTAGTGTTACGTAAAAATACTAAATCATTTATTAACAATTTAATAACAAGGAATCAGATTCTATCTAGTTTACATGAGTAATGGGGTGAGTGTAAGTTCATGGGGGTCCAAAAAGTGGCGATATGACAAAAAGGTGGATGATGACTATTTTTATCCAAATTTGATGAAATGAAAAGGATTTATTGAGAAAATTGTCATGTTTCCAAAAAAATAAGATATTCCCTATTTTGGAATTAAATAGATAATTATTATTAATTTTCTACATACATTCTAACTAAATTCCTAGTTGATAGGATGATTGAAAAACATCTATAATTCTTTTAAAAAATCACATTTTTTGAATCCAAAAGATGCATCACATTCTATGCTTCACATACTATAAGATATAAAAAAGAAAATATGAATTTCATAAAATTTTGACCAAGTTATGGTGATCAAACAAACACATTTTAATATTTTTAAAAAAATTAATAAGAAATTCATAACTAATTATTTACTTGCAAAAAAATACAAAAAAAAGTGGCACATCCAGGCATGTGTCCTCTACTTATATTGAAAGTTTTAAAAAATAATATTATTTTTTGCTTGTACTCAGGTTGGTCAGACATACACTTTCTTTTTATTTTTTCCTGAAAATTTAATACTACTGCATTGAGATTTTAAATTTTCACCAAATAAATTTATTTTTTCCCAAAAAAGGAATAGTATCTTAGAAACTACATTCAATTTGCTACAAATTATGTTGTTACATATTTTTCAAATTATGTTTATAACATATTCAAATTTTTTATGCCAAGTTTTCTAACTCTATTTTTTTCTAAATTTTTATTGCCACTTAAGGGCCTAGTTTGGACCCCCATGATCCCGCACTGACCCAATGCTTTTATTCAGTTCTTGAATCTTCGAATTCCAAAAAAAAACAAAAATATTATCCCATATTTTAGAAGATTATTTGAGACCTATTGGTGTGTGTTTTGACATGCCAACAAGTTGGAACAAAAATTATCCCCCTACTTGGAATGTGTTGACCTCAAGAGTCTTCTATATACATTTATGGGTTGAAATGTGCTTGAATAACTTGGTAGAAGATAATTTTAGGTTTCCCTTAAAAGGCTCTAGAAAAATATTAATATAAAACATTAATCATTTGTTGTTTATGTCCATTGATTTTTATAGAGTCTACTTGTGTGTAAAAAATCTAAAGGAATATATATTATAGATATTAGAAATCCTTCACATGCAAAAAAAAAATGGTCAATCAATTTCCAACAAACATAAGCTTTTAGATTTATAATTCACATAAATCAATCAATTTATAAAAAACATGAATTTAAATATTATATTTAAACCCATAATAATCCTAATCTAATAGACATTGTACAAGATTGCAACAAAAGAGACAGAGAAAAATAAAAAAAAGCATGAACCTAATAATGTTGTTCTTTTAGTATCATTCAAAACATATACGAATCTATTATAGAACCATTATTTTTCTTGACCTCAAGAATTACAACCAACACATAAGAAGGTGTAATCATATAAGGAGAGAAAATTTTGAAAGATATAATCCACAACCATCCTATTCTATGTAAAATTTTAGGGTACACCTCTGAAAACCATAGTGCAAGATATGTATTTCATTCCAAAAATACACCAAAGTGCTTAGGTTGAGCACAAAAAATAATTCTCTACTAATAAATATTTATTAATGTGAAACACCAATCACATTTAATACATACGAGCATTGAATTTAATATTAAATGTATAAGTCAACAACACTCATCAATAATTTTTTTTGAAAAATATAGACTATTAATAACAAAGAAAGACTAGTTAAATTGTAAGAATCAAACCTTTTTATGAGTTAAATTTTGATACGTATATAACTTTTTATGAGAATGGGAATTCAATAAACCTTCTCTCCAAAATGATTGTATAAGATAGAATGAGGAAGGAAGAGAGTCATATGTCTTAATTTTTAAATTTAGAGGAAACAATCATTGAATTTAATGTTAATAATGCATGATAGCAAGACTCATTGATTAAACAATAACCAAAAAAAAATAGAAAAGAGAAAAAATTCAGTTATCTTATAAGAATAAAATATCTTTGATTTATAATCCTTTACAAAGTTGAGTTTTGATACATATATAACTTTATGTGAGAATGGGAAGTAAAAACAACTTCTCTCTAAAATGACCATATATGAAAAATGAGGAAGTTCAAGAGCCATATGGTTTAATTTTAAGTTTTCAAGGACATAGACATTGATTTTAATGTTAAAAGTGTAGGATAATAAAGACACCAATCCAAAAATAAATAGAAAAGTAAAAAAATAGTTAGGTTATATTTTAGTAATAAAATGTCTTTGGTTTCCAACCCTTAACACATTGTATATATATATATATATATATATATATATATATATATATATATATATATATATATATATATATATATATATATATATATATATATATATATATATATATTTTAGTAATAAAATGTCTTTGGTTTCCAACCCTTAACACATTGTATATATATATATATATATATATGGGATGTGAAAAATATTTCTCTCTGAAACAATCATATAGGACAAAATGTGGAAGGTTGGGAGTCATATATCTTAATTTATAAATTACAAAAAAATATTAAATAAGTAATACTAATTTTATTTTTATAATAAATATTGATCCAAATCCAATAAATGTGAAGATAATATTCTCAAGAAAATTAAAACACCTTTCAACAATTTTTGAACATAAGTGAACCTAAATGTTTTAAGAAAAAGTTGTAGAGGTTAAAAAATTTAAATTGAATCAAATATGAGGGCCTCCAATCTAAAAATAATGACACAGATGAAAACTCACGGCTTCCTCCAACATATTCAATTCCAATTGTCTTTCACTAGACATAGACAATATTCCCCTATTCACTATTTCAAACTTCAAAGTCAATTACAATATTAAAACTTATTTGCAACATCTCTTGTCAATTCCAACTCCTTTAGACAATTTCATTTGTCAAAATAAACATTCAATTCAAAATTGATACCAAATTAATGTAAGCAATACAATTTTATTAAAATGATCATTTCCACAATCTTACATTCGTTGAGAAAAATGAACTTCAATGGATATGCATTTTGTAATTCTCTATATTCTAATCTCTTGATATTTACAATTTATCTTTTACTCCCCTCTTGCTGGATTCTTCCTACCCTAGTGCAACCTGTTTATCGACATTCTATTGAGATATATGTTTTCCTTTATAGGTTTCACTCTTCATGATGGTTTTCTCTACATTAGTTCTTATCTTTTACAATTTGTATCCTCTTTCAGAGGATGTGCAGTCCAACTATAGGTGCAACCTTATCACACCTCCCAACAACAAGCTTTAATCCATAATCTCTTCCTTCTTAAGTCATTCTCCCTCTACATTTATTGGCATACATATGGTACAACCCCTACCATACACCAAGTTTCCTTTTCCCATGCAATCCCTATTACTTCCTCATAGCCGCTCTTCACTTCCATGACCTCCCTCCTAAGGTTGGTTCTTCCTTCATTTATTGGCCAAAATTCTATGGTGCCCCTCCAACTTATTAAATCTTAAATAATCAACCTACTAATCTTCTTTAAATCTACATTTTAAATTTGTAAGGAAAATCAGATGCGGAAATAATTATCCTAACGTCAATACCTCAGGAAAGAATGTAGATATACTTTTAAATTTTTCCAATTATAGTTCAACTAAAATGCACTATTAAACAGATAACAAAAACAAAGTATTTGACAATCACACATGAACACCAGATATACGTGGGAAAACCCTTATGGGAGAAAAACCCACCACACCAAGAGAAATCACTTTGTATTACAATAACAGAGATTACATACAAATGCCATAATTATCTTTTTGGTGTCATTATACAACAAAATTCACCATGAACATTCTAGTATAGGAACCTTTGAGTTACAGTCATTACAGAATATAATTCATTTATTGATACAATCACTCAATCATTCGTTGATCCAACCAACTGATCACAATCTGTAATCATAGAGTATAACCATGGCATTCCCTGTCTGTCGAACTTCCTCACAGAACTATCACAACCGATTGTCTTCCAACTGTTTAGATTTAGCTTCTCCTATTGGTCCACAAGACTCCACATAGGATGGTCAAATGGTCAACATAATTCACACTGTGTTAGCATCTCTGTGAGACACTAATAGTGTCTCGCCGATGCCACATAACCTTCATATCGGTATCGCCAAGAGTTACCATAGTCGCCAGGATGTTCTATCGAGCTTTCAATGTTACGCTGAAACACCAAGCAGTTGCCCAGACCTATCGCTTTCACCAGGAGATCATAGCAAGTCACTAAAGGTTATACCGAAGTCATTTGTCATACTAATCTCCAAAGAATAGTCAGCAAGACTTAACACCTTCGCTGAGAGGTTTCTCCGAGATCTCTATTGTCACCTTGAAGCTTTCAACAGTCACCAAGACATCACCCTTTGCTAAGACTTTACTCTGAGATCTCTAAGCTATTTCGAAGACTCTTCATCATCATCAAGACTCACCAAATTCACTAGGAATTTTTACCATAACCACCATGTTACATTGATAACTCCCGAGTGTGTCCCTGTCGGCAAGACTTTCAACTATCACTAAGACCTCACACCAGGATCTTTAAGTTACACCGACACCACCACTCGTCGCCAGGAGTCACTCCAATGAACATTTGGATGTGTCCCCGTCGATGTGACCTTCTTTGTTCACTGGGACTTCTCACCGAGCCATTTGGGTTACCCCGATAGCCATAGGCTATTGGCAAGACATTCACCGTTCGCTGAGATGTCTTCCCGGATCATTAGAGTTACCCAGAAGACCTCAAAGTAAACGTTGTCAGCGAGACTTTGACACATCATTGGGACTCATAGCGAACATCGTAGACTCTCCCCGACTCCTGATTGAATGGCCTATCAGGCAAAGGTCTCCCGAGTGCTAAGAGATCATAGCGAATACACTATAACACAACAATAGACTCCACAGTGAAAATGTTTGGCAAGAAAGAAGCTAGGTCACAACGACCTGTGCAAAATAGAATGTTCCAAACTGCTTAGTCGGCCAGACATTTAGAATATCACACCGACTTGGCTCTAATGGAGGTTTCAGCCTGTATTGTTTGAGGCACATATTTCCAACAAAATTATAGCTTCCTTTTATGTCCTCCCTATTATTTTATTGTTAAATCAATTAATATTCTCAATGATTTAAAATCTACCCTGGTCAATTCATTTTTTCTTTGCATAAATTCTTTCTTTGACATACCTTTGGCCCTCAATTTTATTTGATATTTACATTTAAATATGTTTTCCCTCTCTTTTATTGCACATAGCATAGTCATTTTAAATTTTGAAGCATTCATTTATATTAACAATGATGTATATATTAACTCTTAGGTTGCATCAAGTAATTGAACTGAATATTAAAATTAAAATAAGACATTTATTTCAAATAGAAATAAAAAAATTTAACCCATACATCTACCTCCATGATCACATAACTATACTTGAACTATCAATCTGAAGATAAAAGCCAAAATAAAAGTAATGAATTAATGTCAAAACATTTTAGGATGTGGATCACCAATTTACCTAGATGCTCTTGCATCAAAGATGATGGAACCCCTAAAAATGCTTTTTGATCCAAAATTCTACAAAATATTTGGTTAATCTCATGCCCCTGGAATGGGTTTTTTCTTTCATCATTCCTAATGGTTTGAGATGCTAAAACCTTCTTAAAAAACCCTTAGGTTTGGTACCTGTTGCAATGTTATGTTTTTTGGTTGAGCTACTAGGCTCGTTCTTGATCATGTTAAAGGAAACTTGATTCATTGAAATCTATTGAGTAATCGACCCCATATGGTTAGGAGTTCATGCTACCTGTCAGTGAAAATTTTCCAAGTTCCTAGGTCCTAAACAATTCTTTATTTTATCAGGTTGAATTATCATCCTTGTTTGGCCTTTACATCCTTTGCAGTAAGGGGTTTTCTTTATGGTCAAGACCTTTTCTTATGTTATCCTAGGTAGTCCCCTTCATAAAAAATGACTCAGTGCATGTGCCTATTTCCCATCACTTGAATCATCGCTCATCACCGAAGTCATTCTTACCACTAGGTTCTTTTCAGTGATGAGCAATGTGCTCTAGTTTTCTTCTTATATCATCGGTCACTGAAGTCATTGGGTACCTTGGTTCCATTGCAATGATGCATGATGGGAATTCTCTTTCCTTTGTGTCGTGGTATCACAAAAGTATTTCATGGATTTTCTCAATTTCTACGAGGAGTGATGGGAATGTGTTTAATGAAGCGACACAATCTTTCCACGTGTCTGAATGTGGTGCTAGTTGGCCTCCTCTAATGATTTTAATAACTAAGCCTTTACAACCATGGTTCAGAGATTGGAAATCTAAGCTGAATAGCTATTTCAATCATCATGAAGGTGCATTTAACTTGTCAACCCAAGGACATGAACTTAAACAACAAAGTATGTGCACTAGGGACTCAAAGTAGCCATTTTATTCTATAGCTAAGGAACACAGAATACTGAAAGTAAATTGCTTGAAAAGGAATGAGACTATGTGCACTAGGGACTCAAAGTAGCCATTTTATTCTATAGCTAAGGAACACAAAATACTGAAAGTAAATTGCTTGAAAAGGAATGAGACAAATGTTGAACATCAATCAACAGCTATGCTAAGCTGAAATGCATAACAAGAACAAAAATTTGAGCAACAAACAAGAAACTACTCTGTCTGCTTTGGCTACATGAACAGTCACATAATGGAATTCTAGTGGCTGTAGGAATAGTCAGTGCCAAAATTCTAACTAAGTATTAAACAACAAGTAATACTAAGCTAATGCTAAACTAAGAAGACAGATTACTCATCAAGTGGGCCCCCTTGGATAAGTATCCTCTAAAACCAATGAGAACTCAGATGCTCGAACTTAGAGCTTTATTTTATTCACTGTGAATCATGAGTACAAAAGAGTAATGTATCTATATTACTAAAAATTGGAGAGTGCAAGTACAATATCAAATCATGCAACCTCCTGAAGAAGGATCATTAGATCATTATTTATACTAACAACTGAACAAGGTAGTCAACTCCACAACTGTGAGGATGCCATTTAGGGAAAACAGAGAAAATAGAGTGATGGTGGTTACGTGTGCATGGAATTTGGTAAGACATGCAGGTCCAAACACAAATTCAGCACAACAATAACACCCATGCATGCTCGATCATTAAATTCCACTACAAGGCAGTTACGTTTAGTTGCCTAAAGAATCTTTTGTTGTTGACCTGCTTTGACTTGGAGTGATTCCTTTGCTGGACATTATGGGGCATGCCCAACTATTGATGTCTTCCTCAACTTAGCATACTAAATCTACATGGAAAATTTAGTACACATAATAACTACACATCTATAACCACCTTAAGGAACATTCATTAACCACATTCAAAATCAATATAGATAATCCACATAATATGTCAAATGTCATTAAAGCTTGCATAGATAGGATTAAGTCTAATGTCAATGGTTTGAGGGAAAAATTATGAAAATACCCACATTTAACATTAAATTCCATGACATCTACCAACAAATAAACTATAGATTCTATCCAAAATTGGACCAAAAACTAGGCTCATCACTCCCCCCAACCTAACATTTTGGTGGTCCTCCAACAAGGGAAGGGTTGTTCTTCTGCTTGGTCAAAGCTCTAAAATTTGCAACTGATAGCTATTGAACATCAATGGTTGTAGTGCGTGAATCAAGATCCCAATAGAATCCTCCCAATCTTTCAAATCCGTTCCATCTTTATTTTTCTACAGTAATGCCAAACTGGTAGAATTTGAAGTTTGGCACAGGCCACATGAGCATGGGTGGCTGGAAAGTCAAGGGAAGCCAAGATCACCCCTGAGTTCTCCCAATCTAAATATACCTATCAATCCTTTTTAGTTTTGTAGCATAATTATGGATGGAATGAGACTCAACCTGTTTCAGTTCATCAGTTAGACTATTCCATCTTTGTGATATAGACATCTTCTCATGGTTTCCTCCTTTTCTATTGTCTTTACCTCATACTCACTGTAAACTACCTCATCCAAGGCATAATCTTGTTGCCATAACTAGGTCTCAGAAGCATTTTGTGCCATTCTCTATAAATATCCCTTGGGTTGCTTGATTCAGCCCTAATGGGCAGAGGGATATCAGACTCCAATTGCTTATAAGCTCCATGTTGTTGTTCCCAACTAATCTAATTTTTTACCCAAGAAATGAATGCCCTCAATTGGACATCTCCAACATACAACATGGGATTCCAATCTTGGTATTGAGTTACAACATAATTATGTAAATAAAAATCAGACAACAAATTCTTCATTTCAAGGGAGGAAATCCTATAAGCATTGAAAAATTCAATATGGGTGTCAATGGAAGGATTCAAACCTGAGGAAATCCTCGACAACTTGAAAGAGAGATATTTCTCTTTTAGGAGCAGAGCATAGACCCTTGGAGGGGTCCTACATTCCAAAATCTGTGGTTTCAAAGCTGCCATATCATCCACCGTCTACTTCAGGGTGGCAATTTTTGCATCTTTATCTTCAATCTCCTCATCCCTCTTTTGAATTTCCTTCTTCAATTTCTGTTTTTCCTTTTTCCATTCTTCCTCCCTTCTTTGTATTTCTTTCCACAAATTCAAAATTGTTGCATGTACTGTAAAATTAGGAGGATTATGAATTCCTACTAGTCTTTTTTTTTTAATGGCGGCTCCTCATATGGCACTATCTACATGGACTCAGGCTGTCCAGTTATCTCTAGTTGTACGGGTACTATTTCTTATTCCACTTCTTTCTGTAGGAACTCTCGTTCTTGTTCTTATTGTGGCTATAGGAACTCTCGTTCTTGTTCTTATTGTGGCTGTAGGAACTCTTGCTCTAGTTTTTCCTATTGCTGCAAGACATCCTACTGTAGGACTTCTTGCTCATGTTGCAGGAAATCCTGATTTCCTCACACTCTTCTGCAATGTTAGAAAGATCGGCCAGTGTTATATTCATTGCTTCACTGAATATGTATTCCTGTTCAACATTCTCTTTCCCCATTGGAGCTTTAGGGTCCTCATGTGATGTCTCACCAGGCTTAGGGCTTTCCTATGGATGCATACCAATCACAGGCCCAAGTGGTCTTGATTTCCTGGGAGGTCTCTCACATTTTCCTTTGGCTGCAGGATGAATAGTGTCAGCCTTCCTCTTCTTAGAACTTTGCACCTTTCTTTCTATAGGTTGTGTTTTAGCTTTCCCTTTTCTCATTTTTTCTTCTCTTTGTTGTTCGCTTTTTGGGTATTGTCTGCCATGATTGAGAGAATATTGTATAACATGTTAGGCACATTCATCCTCCTTCCATGCCTCATGTGATTCAAAAGCTTGAATTGCACGAAATGAAAATTTGACAGGTGACCCTCATAGGTGATGTATTTCATAACATAAACGGTATTTGATTCCATGGATTGGGAATAGACATTCTCTTTGCACCCTATTTATCAATTTGCTCAATGGGGGGTCATTCGGCTTTGGTTGATCTGGTGTCTCTAGAGCTAGGGTAATTTTCGCCATCAATTGGTAACCATGAGACATTTTCATTCTTTCCCCAGTTTCCACAACTTCCAACCCTTTTACTGTGGCTTTTTCTTTAGAAAATGTCTAGGTGACTTCAAGGACAATGCTTTCATCAAAGCCATCCAACTTCAGGAATTAATTTGACCATCCACAATTTCTAAAATTCAGCCAGGCATTGTGCATCCCACAATAAAACATCATGCACCATGGGTTCATTTTGAATTAACCCACCTCTCATTGTGTTCAATCAAAAAAATGCTCTGTAACTTCTTTCCTGCAATTCTCGTCTGAAAATCAAGCTCACTTTACTATAGTACCAGCTAAACTTCTAGTGCCAATATTGATTGAATTTTATTTCCTTTTTTTCACCATTTTGCTTGTAACTCAAGATTACGACAAGGTCAATAATGGCAAGAAAAAGAGTGATAAAGGGGAATTATGATGGGAAGAAATGGTAGCTGCAGTTAATGTTACTTTACACATGCAAGTTGTCCTCTCACTCAGGTTTCAAATCAACTCATTTTAAATTTTCTGACGTAGCCTAGCATAAATTGACACATGGGAAATATATTTGCATCTTTTTCTTTCCCCTCCCCCCCAACCTAAATTTGGATAGATTTTCATACATGCGAGATGGGAGTGGTGATTCAACAGGTAATAATGAAATATTATGTAAATATTCATACTAATGTACAGTGATTAAATGAACACACTTAAAAAATGATTAAAGATAGCAATTAATGTGTGTAAGGAAAATTAGATGCAGAAAATAATTCTCCTAATGTCAATTCCTCAGGAAAGAATACATAAGTACTTTTAAATTTTCCAAGTATAGTCAAGTTAAGATGCACTATGAAACAGATTACAGAAACAGAGTATTTGACAATCACACATGAACACTAGATATACGTGGGAAAACCCTTACGAGAGAAAAACTCACCACACCAAGAGAAATCACTTTGTATTATAGTAATCAAAATTACATACAATTCTAGACTTATCTTTCTGGTGTCATTATACAGTAGCATTCATCATGAACCTTCTTCGAACAGAAAAACATCCAAATTATAGCCTTTACAGATTTTGAATCTTCACTGATACAGTTTGAATTCTTCACACTTCACTGTTGATCGAACTACTATCCAACCCCCAAGCATCTGCAACTTGCAACTATATACATGTCGAATTCTATTTGTAGAACTTCCTTACAGAACCGTCGCAACTGACTGTCTTCCAACTATTCCCCTTTGACTCCTTCTTTTCGTCCACGAGACTCCACATAGGGCGGTCAACCATTCAACAAATTTTTTATTGTATTGGCATCTCGGTGAGACACTAACTATGTCTCACCGATGCCACATTGACCTCATATCGATGTCGCTGAAAGCCTCTGTAGTCCCCAAGATGTTACATCAAGCTCGAAGAGATACACCGAGTCATCACATAGTCGTCTTGACTTATCACTTTTTCCAGAAGGTCATAGCAAAACACTAAAGTTACACCGAAGTCCCCAAGCCTATCGAGCACCAAGTAGAAGTCGGCAAGACTCACTCCTATCACCAAGAGTTCATACTGATCTCCAAATGTTACCTCAAAGTGTTTACCCATCGCCAAGACATTGCCCTTCGCTGAGAGAACTTACCGATCTCTATGACTTATCCCAAGAGCTTCATCTGTCGCCCAAACACATAGCTTTCAGTGTGACATTATACCGATGATATTAAGTCATAACGAGCTCCGAAGACTAGTCAGCAAGACAAGAGCTTATCACCGAGATGT
>VDFB02271358.1:1078480682-1078494938 GCA_007258455.2 Sequoia sempervirens | reverse complement strand
ATGTATTCTCCATGTCAATAATTGAAAGATCTTCTCATTATTTTTTATGAAATCCAAGTCTGTTTGATAGATATTCTTATTGTCCTAAACAACATAAGTTGTAGATAAAATAGTCAATTCAAATCAAATATGTAGTGTACAATTATTTATGAGTAAAATAACAAAATCTACTATTGGCGGCACCCAATTTTTAGAACACAACAAATTTTTTTTAACAAGTATAACAACAATTTTAATTATTTGTGAATAAAATAAATATAATATAAATTAAAGTAAATTATATCAATATAATATATAGAACTATAATATATAATAATAAAATAGCATAAAATTTAATTTCTTAAAATAATTAATAATAATAATAAATTGATGGAGGAGCATCTAGTTCGAGGGTGTGTTTTGTGTTTGCAAAACATTCCATGATTTGTTGTGCCAACATAAAATTTGGAAGCTAGAAGTTATTTAATTGTCAATGTAAATTACTGTGAAATTATAAATTTTATATTTTGAAGAGAATTGGTGGGTCATGGGAGATTAGTTGTAAATTTTTTGTTTGTCAATAAATAAATTATTATTAATAATGATATAAGATAATAATATGGTTTTATAATATAATATAGCTAGTTTTTAAAATATTATATTTGATTATATATTATATTAATTTATTAAATTCATATGTAATATATTAATTTTAACATGGCATTATAATAATATATACTGTATAATATGTAACATATATAATCTAATATTTTTTTTAATTTATAAGAAATAAAATATTATATAAAAAAGATCAATGATTGCACTAATTTTTTTAAGATATTTTCCACAACAATGTTAATTTCATTATATTTAATTTTTCTTAAAGTAAAATGTTTGATTTTTTACTTTTTTTAATTTTTGATTTTTTTCCCTCATCTCATTATTCCAAAGAAAATCAATTAAGCAAGGTTAAGGAGGGTTTATAGGCGAACTTCATTCAACTAATGAAAATTATAGAAGACTAATATTGTTGAAATGTTGGAAAAAGATCCTTAAAGAACACGGGGGACCGTGTTTTCTCTATTTGTGTCTTTCCCTAAGGGAAATTCATTAGGAAAGAGATGATCACAAGGCATAATGATTGACATTCAACCTAAATGGTGAGTCAATCAAACCTAGATCTTAGTCATTAGGACAATAGGATAGATTTGAAACCAAATTGAAATTATTTGCAATGCTCAAACTAAATGAACTATAATACCTCATACATGAAATAAAAACTCTTGAAAGCACATAAATTGAAATCAAAGTTTGTAGGTAGATCTAAGAATAGTCTAAACACATGCACCTATCACCAAAATTTGGTTTTAAGACCTGCTAAAGGATCGATTCTCCCCTGGGTGAATGGGTCCTAGTTAGGGCTTCTAAAAACACTTTTGATAGTCTTTTAATGTTTGGTTTTAGCTTCCTTTCTTACACAAGTCCCACTATCAAAAAGTCAAAAATAAAGTCCACAACCTAGTTTTTGTGGCTTGACAACAATGATGATAACTTATTCAACAAATACAAATTTTCTCCTTTGATATCTCCTCAATCCTTCTTCAATCTATAAGGTCCACACATACACAAAGAGAAAAATTGTTTTGTTTGAATGGGAGTTTTCCTTAGTCAAAACCCATGTTCTGTAATTAAACCTTGATAGAAAGATAAAGTAGAATGAAATTGTGAGAAGGGTGTATGAGAATGATTTTTAATATCATATAATTCCTATAAATCGATCTGCATGATGTTGTTTGATCTCTTTGACATCTCCTTTGTTTTGGAGCTAATGATTGAAAATTTAAATATTTGTTGGGACAACTTGGCTTGTTGAAGTGTTTGTGCCAAATTTTTAAAGTGTGGGATTGTGTGCTAACCTATAAAATACCTTTCATGCTTATCTTTTGTCTTGGACTACATTAATTTCTACTTATAACAAATGTTTTGAAGCTAACTTATTAATTTTCATTACTCGTTTCATATCATACATTTCATTTTGGCCAACAAGGAGAAACTTTTTTAAGCTTATGGAGGATATAAATGGAAGATCAAGTTTGTTTCAAAAGGTATGAATGAGTGAGTATGTGAAGAAGTAAATAAGATATATGTGTTAAAAGCAATATTATATGTGTGAATGAAGAAGTGTGCTGAAGGTAGTGAGTCGAGGGTAGAAGAGGTTATTGAGAAGAAGTGTTGTGATGGTGATTAGTCATCATATTTTGTCAAGTATTTTGTATTGAGGATATTTCCTCCTTTTATAAGTGTTGTAATTTGTAAGAAGTTATAGACTTCCTCGGTTGAATTCATGAAAAAGAGTTTCAAGGAGTTTTAGTTTTGTTTGGGTTGTAGCACATAAAATCTATTGCAAATTTTGTTTTCTATGTGAGGCTTGATTTGAACAATAGATTCAAGAAGCTTGCTCACTATGTTTTTTCCTTTCTATTGTTTTCCACATAAATATGGTGTTATAGTTGTGTGCTTGTGCCTTTGAATTGCATTTGATATTTTATTTGTTTAAGGTAGTAAGAAGTTTTGGTTGATAAAGATGAATTGGATAAAATTTATGGATATGTTGATTCACCCCCCTAAGTATAACATTTATTCTAATGTAGAGGTTCTGTAGAGAAGGGGGATTTTCTACTCATGAGTTCTCTTCATTCAGAGAGCCTCACGAGGTGAACTACCATAAACTACCTCAAGGAATAGCCCGAGAGTCCTAGAATCATAAAGAGTAGATCACAAAGATTCTCTGGACAAACTGGCAAGCTTTTAGACAATGGATGATAGCGTAGAATAAGGATGACAACATGGCATGTTGTCATCTCATATGGACCAGAAAGTGAGTTTATCACAGAAGATAACAAAGTGGCTACTTCTATTCTAATTGCTAAGGACTTCCAAAATATAGGAAAGTAACATAATGTAATAGAATTGAAATAAAGTGAAATAGATGATAAAGAGATAAGGAGAAGAAAGGAAAGAAGATGCTCACAACAATCCAAGTAATGAAGCCTCCAACTAGTAGATATCTTCAATACCTGCATCTATAGGATTGAGAGAAAGTGTTGGGGTTGTATAGGGGTTTGTCTCAGTCAAACCCCCATTTTGGTGTTCCCACCTCCATAGACAACTAGATAGATAGAGAGAAATGAACAAAGCATGTGGTAAGAGAAAAACCCACTTCAGGAGTAGAACTTGCGCCACCAAGTATGAGTGATAAAAGTAATCCCCACTTGAGGAGGAGAACCTGTATCACAAAAGAGGTGATAAAAGCAATCCACACTTGAGGAGGAGAACCTGTATCACAAAGTAGAGATGCAATGGAAAGGAGATATGGAATCCCAAGATGCTCCCAAGTATGAGATAAGGGAGATGAAGCTACAAGAGCCAAGAGTGTTGTAAAGAGTGTTGTGTGAGCTTGAGAGTGTTGCAAACAGAGCTTGAAAAGATGTAAGAATGTTGGTGTAGCAAGCTATACGAAGCTGTGCAAACAAGAGTTGGAGAGTGGAGAGCTAGACCCAAAGCTAGAGAGGAGTTAGAATGAAGCTAGAAGTAGAAGAGAGTTGTAAATGAAGTGAAATGATAGAATTTAAGGAGAGAAAGGAAGCCAAAAGAAGCTTCTCGGGCGGTTACAAGGTATCTCGAGCCGTTACCATTGACTAAAGGAGGCGACAAGTGGAAAAAATACACAGAAACAACCGTTTGAATGTTGAAACATCATAGGATGCTAGCACGGTGTGCAGACATCTACGCAACGTGCTAATGTCCAAAAACATCATGCTACAAAACAATGAGAATAGGAAAAGTGTAAGGTCCAATACAAAGCTAACATGTGAGTGTAGCTACTAATAAGGGGTGTTGAGCATCCTGAGAAGGGAAAAAGGCTAATGCAGGGGCTAAAATGAGCCTACACAAGATGCTAAGGGAGCGAACACTAAAGTGGATGCAAGAATATATGTGAAATTGCAAGGGGTGCAATTTTATGACTATACAGGTTCAATAGATTATATAGTGGGAAATAACTATTACCTATTGTACTTTGTTTCTATGTGAATTTATTACCTAAGGCTACTTCCAAATGCTACAAAATAAAAAATTATTTAAAAGGTTAGATAGAACATGTAGATGCTCCCTTCTTGCTTCCAACCTTTACAAAATTTCTATCCAACATTCATTTTTCCATACTAGAAACTTGTAAAAATTGGACATTTATAAATAGAAAAGATCTTACAATTATGCTCCTCCTCAATGTATTAAAGATAGAAATAGAGAAACTGAATTATTATTTCTAGTTTTTCAACACAAACATAAAAATGAGTAGGTAATTTCCATCAAATCTATTGATGAATCTCTTTAATCCTACCATTTAGAAATTTTACAAAACTTTTATGATCATTAAATATAAAAACCTCTTTACCAATGATTCACGTAGAGATTCCTAAGTTCTTATAATTAATGAGAGTATTACCACCTACATACCTTATAAAATTGACCTTGACTATAGCTACTTTCTTGATCACCTTATTTCCATAGAATAAATGGATAGATAGATTTTTTTGTGGGTTTGGAGAAGAGCCCAAATATTGATGGTCTCCCTATAGAAATTTTCAAATTTATTTAGTCTCAAATCCATGAGGACTTTTAGCGTGTTTGTCTTTAAACCATTGAAATGGGATCTTCAGGAGTAGTTATTAATCAAGGTTCAACCAAGCTCATCCCCAAAAGGAAAATATGAATACATTGTGAATAGATGGGGGCTTATTACTCTTCTCAACAACTCCTACAAAATTATTGCCAAAGTATTGATGCAAAATATAAAGTTTATTTCACAAGAGATTCTTAGACTGTAGAAGATTAACTTACTAGGTGAAAATATTATTTTATATAGCTTTATCCTTGCTTGGAAAATGGTTGAGTTACCCCAACAAACTTCCCAAAATTCCTTAATCATTACACTTGAATTTGATAAAGATTATGATCATATTTGATGGACTTTATCCTTAATATTCAAAAATGGTTGGGTTTTGGACCCATGCAATCACGTTAGGATGTCATTCATTGATTCTAATTCTAGAATTTTTGTCAATGAATCCATCTCCCCTTAAGTTACTCTATAAAGATACATTTTTCAAAGCTACCCTTAGCTCCATTATTGTATATTTTAGCTACTAATTTGATCTTGTCTATGTTTTTTTATCATGCTCTATCCAATAATCTCATTCATGGAATTTTCCTTGAGTAACTCCAAGGCCATCTACTATGATTTTTTATGCCAATATATTGTTTATTAAAAATTCAGCCTCTTAAGTGACACACTCTAGATATTTTGGATCTCTTTTGTAGCATGTCAAGTTATAAATTGACCATGCACCAAACTAATTTTTTAATCACTCAACTTGGCCCTCACCCCCCTTAGATTCTCAGTGAATGGAAGGAAGTTAAACATGGAGCCATCATTGGATATCATGGAATTCTCTTTAGCATAATATTTTATCTCAAAGACATGTGGAAAATTAGTTCATGAATAAAATAAAAAGTATATTTCTAAAAAAAATCAATTAGTTCTTATCAATGAATGTACACATTCAAGTAGCTAATAAAATCATTCTACCTAATCATTTTTTATGTATCTTGTCCTAGTTGTTACCCTCTGAAGCTTGACATAATCAATTAGTCCAACTAATTAGAAGCTTTATATGGTATAAATGGGTCAACTAGTAAGGTCTACCTTACATGTCTTGGCTACATTAAGGTCTACCTTACTTGTATGGAGAATTATTGATCCTATTATGAAAGGTATTTGTCTCACTACTAAGTGGTTCGCTAGATCCTTATATGGAGACATTCTTTGGAAGAAACTCATTTGACTTGAAATTTAATTAACTATAGTTGATAAACTCATTTCTCCCTTCTTTAAAAATAATGGTTTTGCTAGACTCCTAATTCTATTTGGAAAGCTTAGCAAATTACCTCTAAAAGGCTAGTTTGTTATGATCAATCTCTCAAACATGGTGTTATATTTGTATTTTAATCTATTTATTGTAATAGATTAATCTAGCAAGATAGGAAACCCATTAGCCTCTTCCACCACCTCAAAGTACATATTTTTAAAATGGAAATTCAAACTTTTAGCTCAACCTTTAGAATCTAAATAGATTTAGTTGGAAATACCTTTTAACTCAATATAACCTACCTCCTAATAAGTAGCTAAGACTTGACATTCAACAACTTGTCCCCATCAAGCTCTAAAATTTTATATCAAGAGACAATCATTTTAACTTCTTCAAAAATTGTGTATGGTATCATACCAATAACCACCACTTTTACCCTGTGAAAGTGATCTATGGGTAGCTTCTCCCATCTCTCACTATTTCACCTCAACTCAACACTCATTTGAACTACAAGATTATCCAATTCAAATAGAACAAAATTATCCTCCAAATCTAGAAGTCCAAATTTGATGTGTAGTGCCAACTTAAAGCTTAAAAATTCCTTCATTTTAAGCTTCCCTTTGACACTCACTTCATGTTCCTCCACCAATTCCTAGTTTTCCCTTTTTGTTTCAACTCAAAACCCATTAAACATGCTTTCTAGTCTTTCCCATGTGTTATAAATCTCTAGATTTCCCTCTTCTCCACCCACCTACTCTTTCCCCACATGCTTGGTCATGTATGTTTTCTCTCTTGGGGACCTCCATCTCTCACAATCTCATTACCCACGCTTTTAAGTAAGTGGTTATCAAATGTATTTGGAAATGATTTTTCTTGGAGATCTTCTGTAGTAGATTATTTCCTTGAAAAATTGAGATTCAAATGATCTACTCTAATTTGATTCTTAACACTATGAACATTTCCTCTTTTCTTCAACACCATTTGGGAGCTAATACTTAGTTGAGAAATACCACTCAAATGTTATAAATAAATTTGAAAAACTATAAAATAAAAATTCAATTCAAATGTAGATAGATTTTATGTGGTAGATAGCCAAATGGAGATTGCAAGAAATTAAATCAACAACATAAAGAAATATGAAATAGAAAAAATATTTATACATAACATAATGTTTATGAGGATAAACTCTTTCACAAAAAAATTCCACCAAGAAGAGTGGCTCAATTTTTTTATTATCTTTTAAAATAGAGAGTAATACAATTCTTGTATTTTACTATTGAATTTGTAACCCTTCAACACCTATGTAAACATGATTTTCTTACTTGATGATTAAATTACATTACCACCATATTAATCACCTCTTCTATAGCCTTTTCACCCTCTAAATGGAGGCATCCAAGTTTATTTCACATCCCAATGCTCCTCCATGGAATTTTACAAGCATGCCTAACATAGGCCAATGTGGGTTGCAACTAAATTGCTAAACTCCCACATTTGGGCAACCTAATTTGTTGTTAGTTAAAAGGAGCTTATTTATTTTTCATAAGATGTTGAAGGCTTATAATAACCATTCCAAAGTTTATTACGAGTATCCAAACAACCTCAAAGGAATTTGGGTACCCAAAACCACTATAACATCCAATATTCTTTACTTATTAAATAGTAACTACCTGTTAGTATAAAATTAATCAGTAACCCCCAATAAAAATTAATTACTACACTAGTAAATCCCTACTTGTAAAAAATAATTTTACTACTAATGATGAATATATCATGATCCCTTATGAGTGATTTATAAGAAATATTAGGAGTAATTAAACATAAGTTTTACAAAATTAATGGCACCATAATCCTAAAATCACAACCTCCTCTCACAATCATAAAAAATTAAGGGAGTTCAAACCACTTCCAAGTCTTCATAGATGTTTTTGTAATATTGTAATCCATCATGAGGTTTTGTTTTTTATTTTGGTAGCTAACTATTTTCGAGCTCTAGGTTTTCATTTGGTTCTCATTTTAAGACACAAACAATTTATTCTCAATTGCTAGGTTGTTGTGGTTTGGTGGCTGATATTATGTTTATTTTGACCCTTTTTGACCCTACTAAGTTAGTGCTTCTTTTTCTACCTTTTTTGTTGATATATTATGACCGGGTCTATGCAAAAAGAGTTCAATTACATTAAACAATACAATGAAGACCAAGTTGTTTTTTATGTAGTCTCTAATTGACATGAGCATACATGGTAGAATGTAGATAGGAAAAAATATATATGTGGCACTTTGGCTTTCCCTACCTAAAATAAAATGTATGGTTGCTTGGTGAAGATGTTTGCATTAGAAGCTAAGCTACAACAACCAAGTTATTAACCATTATAGGTGAGTAATATTTCATGTGGCTTTTCACCATTTTCAAGCATGATCACGTGCATGCATTCAAAGAAATGTTTTCTTATAAAAAATGTGACAAATATTTCTTGTGTCCGTCTTCTAGGGAAAATAAGATTGCAATGAAGGATCTATGTTATGTTGAAAAAATACTTAGTGAGGATGATTTTCAACCCATAAATATTATTTTCTAGACGATTTGTTGGTATTAAAAGGCAATGCTCCTCCTATTGTAAAGCTAAAGGACAATGTGGATTATAACAACCATACTACAAAAACTTGACAAGTAGAAGTTACAACTATTGTTCTCTTCATTTTATTTAGATATCCTATGTTTAGGTGTTGTTCCATGTCCTACATAACTTGATGGTCATACTTCTTGTGCTTTATTTTTTCCTATTTAGTAGCTTATGTTGATTATGCATGCCTATGACCACATAATTATATTTTTTTGTTTGTAATTTCTTTTCACACTTAATTCAATAAGAAAAAATTAAAATCCACCAAATCAATTCAAATGAGACATTTTACCTTTCCATCTAATAGATCTTCACTATAAAATTTTAATTAATTTATATTTAGATACAACAGTCCATAAATCTTTTCAATAAAAATATACCGTGTCTTAAACTTCCAAAACTAAAAGTTGAGGCATTCATTGTGCACTTAAAATAATAGATAAAAGAGACAAACATCAAAACAAGTATCTTCTAAATATTTTGCACCGCTGTCCAAAACTATTATGCATCTATAGAGACCTACCTTTCAAATAATGTTCTATTGTTTAAGCCACTCATCTTTAGGTCGAATAGGTGTAAAGAGTAGTCATTATACTAACTTCCTTTTAATCATTTTTGTACTATTTCCAAATTTAGACCATTCAAAGATAAGTAAGAGCTTTTATCTTTTAAATTGAATTAAGCAAAAGGGAAAAATTACAATGAACCACTATAATAGAAGAGTTGGGGACAGCCCATAGACGATGGGGAGTGAATAGACTAATTGCTAAATTAATTGAGAGAGGGATTATTTTTTCAAAGAAGTAGGTGAGAAAGAATAAATAAATAATCTCCAAATTGGATGATAGTGAAATTAATTATCTAAGGGAAGAATAAAGCAATGATCTCCAAAATATTAATAATAATAATAAATTTAATCAAATCAAAGACATAATCATTTACCAAGTTAGAGTAGTTAGAGCAGAAGAGTTAAAATAGCAGCCCAACCACGTTGAACGGCAAGTGGAGAGTAGATGCCACGTAATAAGTGATGGGGACTTTGATGTGTAGGGTCTGTATTCAATACTCAATACTGAATAATATAATATGTTATAGTTGACTTTGGAACATGGTAGAGAGCAAAAATTCAATATAAACACTCTTAAAAATATGTATTTCAATTCACAATAATGTATATTATTCAATAGTGAAAGCATCAGCGTTGGAATGTAGTGGACAAGTCATAGTTTATGAGGACTGGACAGCTCATAGCCGATGAGGACTGAATTGACTAATTCTGAATGGCATCCAACTGGGGAAGCCCATCACGTTAGATGATGTGAAAATAGTGCTTCTTCAAATTATTTTAAGAAAGGGGAAGAAAAATGAAATAACCTCCAGCGGAAGAGTTAAACCAGCAGTCCAGCCACATGATGCCCGTTGAGCAGAATAGGTGATGGGGAGTTTGATTTGTATGTTTATAAATTTAGAATCTTCAATTTTATATATATTATTTTGTTGTCAATTATTAATTATAATTTTAAAAATTAATATAAAAATCTAATATTTTATAAAATAAAATAGTTAGGGTGATACAGAAATAAATTATTTTAAAACATATATAATGTTAATCTTAAATTATTTAAATAAATTAATAAAATTAATGTGTTATTTTTGTTATATATTTATAAAATTATTATTGAATAATAATATATTTCAATTAAACTTTTAACTTATAATTATAATTAAAAAATATATATTTATTTAACTATATTATTATTTTACTCATGACAATCTTACTCTTTTCTTTCTTTTTTCACCTTTTTATTTTCTATTCATTATTATTATTAATTCGTCCCATGACGGGGAATGTTTAACTAGTGATTTTTTTTTTTTTACTTTAAACTAATGAAAAACCATTAAATTTTTTTCAAAAAATTCCACTTCAATGTTTGTAAAAATTTTATGGCTCAAACAAATCATTAATTTTTACACAGATTATAAAAACAAATAATTTCTCCTCATTTTCATTAGGCAAGGTTTTCTATTCCAAAGCACAAAAACTCACAAAAAGAGTAAAATGAATGACGCATGGCATCTTTGTTTACCATTTTAAAAGCTTTTTTTTTTTCACACACCGTCTTACCTCTTTGTTCGCCATTTTTGAAGGCTTTTGTTTATTCACCAACTACCCCCTCATTTTAAGTATTTTATTACTTACATCAATATTTATAGCCATGAATATATATTTTTGTAGTTTTAGATTAGATTTTAATTTATTTTTTCCTACTCTATGTTAAAAGAAATTAGAATATATTTATAACAATTTTTTTTAAAATTACAATTATTTTTATATTATAATTGTTTTTATATTATTTAAAATATATATTCTTATAAATTTTTAGAAATAAATTAGAATTGTTTTTATTAATTTATATATATACATATATATATATATATATATATATATATATATATATATATATACATATATATGATTAGATGTAAATCTTTTATCAAAATCCATTAAAACAGATTTTAAAAATTTAAAATTTATAGTAAATTATCATTTTGTGAAACTCATATTATAATTAGATATTAAAATTTAATGGTTTTTATTTATTTTTAAAATTTCAAGAATTGTAAACAAATAAAAATATAATTTAAAATTTAAAAATGTTAAATAACAAGTTAATTGAAGAATAGGTTAGAATTTATATTTAAGGATAAATTTGTAAAATGTTAAGGATTTATATGTTAATGATAATTTGATTGGACAAGATATTTTGTTAGATATCTTGTTTATATATAAGTTTGTATCTACATGGTATAATATTTAAGTACTAACAAACTAATAAGTAAAACCATTGAAACTGTCATATATTTAAAATGTAATAAATATTAATGTAAAAATAAAACAACTCTTAAGTGATAATAGATAAAATAGTGATTAATTATATTAGAGCAATATTAAATATTTAAAATGTACCTATATATATATATATTTATTTATTTATTTATTTATTTATTTACAATATATTTTAATATATAGTATGGCATTGCTACTATTTAAGTTTAGCAATTTAATATATTATTAATCATAATAACTTACAATTCAACTTGTACAGTTTTATGTTAAGATCATTATGACAACATTATATATGATAGGATGATGATGAAATAAGAGTGGGATGATGATGATATAAGAATAGGATGATGATGGGATGCTGATGCCCCCTTGAGAGGATAGGTGGGTTGGACAAACACAGGTATGCTCTCGAATTGAAATGATAAGGAGGGACAAGATGAATGATGCAAGGTAGGAAGTGGATGTTTAGGAGATGAATGATACATTATGCTACAAGAAAGTAAACAACCATGATGTTTGATGTAACCCTAGACATGATGCACCAAGTATAAGGACCAAGGTGACAATGTGTCTCGTGCCCCAACATAATACAACCTTGTCTAGATACAATATATGAATATTAGAATAAATTAGGTGTGATGTAAATGTGATATATTGGATAGATGAACAACATGCCCCCCAAGTATAAGAAAATGACACTTCAAAAGATCAGCACACACATGGCCTTTGACACCAGTTTTCATCATGAGTACTTATCAGGGGTGGTTGTTATTTTACAGTTTTCACCGTTGGATGAACGAATTTCTCTTTATTTTTCTTTTTTCTTTTTTTTGACTCTTTGACTTTTTGGATGGGAGAAGGGGAATATGGATAGGAGGGACTCAAGTGTCTAGTTCCATGAAAGGTGGTAGTCCCATTAGAAATGGATTTCGTCGCATGGACCATGTCAAATGTGCTCATAGATGTTGGTAAGGGATGAGATGAAAGGGATATGGATTAGGTAGATGATGGATTATGATGTGGATTATGGAGGAAAATAATGGATTATGATGCAAATTATGTGGGGAAGGTGATATGGATTATATCGGACTTACGCAAAAGATGAATGGGGAGGCTTAGCCAAAAGCATGGACCATAGGAAGGTGGCACAAACATTAGGAGTATTTAAATACATAGGATTTATAATGTTGATGGAACCTTAATTCTAACATCACAACCTCATATTATAGTTGCGAAAAATTGAGGTAGTTCAAACCACTTCCAATACTTTACAAAAATGTCTTCAAGATTACAATCTCTCATGAGGTTTTCTTGTTTTGGTAACTAACTCTTTTCTCTTTTGGGTTTCCATTTAATTCTCAGTTTGGTATAGAGGTCATTTCTTCTTAATTGCTAGGGTGTTTTGGTTTGGCAGCTAGTGTGATGTTTGGTTTGACCCTTTCTAGCCTTGATGCTAGTGGTTCTTATTGTTCCACCTTTGCTTCTTATATATTATGACTCAGTCTACATGTCAAAAGAGTTCAATTAAATTAA
The DNA here is from genome assembly GCA_007258455.2 of Sequoia sempervirens. Taxonomy (NCBI): domain Eukaryota; kingdom Viridiplantae; phylum Streptophyta; class Pinopsida; order Cupressales; family Cupressaceae; genus Sequoia; species Sequoia sempervirens. Next base: position 1,078,482,024 of record VDFB02271358.1, on the reverse strand, counting down.
GGAATATAATGAAGACCAAGTTTATTTTTATGTAGTCTCTAATCAACATGAGCATAGGATGTAGAATGTACATATAGTAACAACTTTATGTAGGTTGTACTTTGGCTTTCACTACCTCTAATAAAACTAAGGTACAAAAATAGAGATCTTTACCATTATGGGTAAGTGATATTACACATGGATATTTTTTGTTTCCAAACATGATCATGTGCAAGTCTTGAGAAATGTTTGCTTATAAAAAATTTGGTAAATATTTCTTAGGTTAGTCTTCAAGGGAAAACAAGATTGCAATGAAGGATTTGTGTTATACTGAGTGAGGATGATTTGCAATCCTTAAATACTATTTTATAGATGATTTATTGGTACCAAAAGGTTGTGTTCCTTTTGTTGTAAAGTCGAAGGACAATGTGGATACTATCAACAATAGTACAAAAACTTTACAAGAAATAGTGAGAACGATTTTTCTCTTCATTTCATTTGGAGCTACTATATTCATTATCTCTATGTATTCAACCTATGAACTTCAATTGTTGTTCCAAGTCCTGTGTAACTTGATGGTCATACTCCTTGTGTAACATATGTTGATTGTGCACATCTTTGACTATGCAACTATAATTTTCTTTATATAATTTATTTTAAAAATTAATCCAATAATGAATAAAAGAAAGTTAAAATTTACCAAATCAAATATAGTGAAACCTTTTACCTTTCCATCCAATAGATCCTAAGTAATTTATAAAAAAATAATTGATTTAAATTTAGATACAATAATCCATAAATACTTATCTATGAACATATACTACATATTAAACTTCCACAATTAAAAGTTTAGCATTCATTGTGCACTAAAATACTAGATAGAAGAAAAAAAATTAGGACACATACCTTCTAAATATTTTGCATCACATTCCAAAGCTATTGTGCATCTATATAGACCTACCTTCCAAATAATGTTTTATTATTGTTAAGTCACCCATCTTAGAGCAAGTGTAAACAATAGGTATAGGTATGATATGAACTTTTTATAACACATTTTTGTACTATTTTAACAAATTTTTTACTATTTCCAGATTTAGACTATTCAAATGTAAGTGGGGAGTTTTTTTTTTAAAAAATTCAGGTCAAATAAAAAATTAAGCAATGGGAGTTGAGAGGATTCATAGACATAAAGATTAGATTGATTGGTAAATTGATTTAGAGAAGACTTAATTTTTTTTAGAAAGTAGGTGAGAAAAATAGATAAAATTAGATATTTTGTTAAAAATATTTTAAGAAGGGAAAGAATAAAGAAATAATCTCAAAGCTGGTTGAGAGAAACAATGTTTTCTAATTGATTAATTGG
>VDFB02271358.1:1078293249-1078480582 GCA_007258455.2 Sequoia sempervirens | reverse complement strand
CACCCACTTCAAGTTCCTCCACCGATTCCTCGTTTTCCCTTTTTGTTTCAAATCAAAACCCATTAAACATGCTTTCTAGTCTTTCCCACGTGTTATAAATCTCTAGATTTCCCTCTTCTCCACCCACCTACTCTTTTCCCACATGCTTGGTCATGTATGTTTTCTCTCTTGGCGACCTCCATCTCTCACAATCTCATTACCCACGCTTTTAAGTAAGTGGTTATCAAATGTATTTGCAAATTATTTTTCTTAGAGATCTTCTCTAGTACATTATTTCCTTGACAAATTGTGATTCAAATGATCATCTCTAATTTGATTCTTCACATTATGAGCATTTCCTCTTTTCTTCAATAGCATTTGGGAGCTAATACTTAGTTGATAAATACCACTCAAATGTTATAAATAAAGGTGAAAAACTATAAATTAAAAATTTAAATTCAAATGTAGATAGCTTTTATGTGGTAGATAGCCAAATGGAGATTACAAGAAATTAAATCAACAACATATAAAGAAATATGAAATAGAATAAATATTTATACATAACATAATAATTATGAGGATAAACCCTTTCACAAAAGAATTCCAGCAAGAAGAGTGGCTCGATTTTTATTATCTTTTAAAATAGAGAGTAATACAATTCTTGTATTTTGCTCTTTAGTTTTTAAGCCTTCAACACCTATGTAAACATTATTTTCTTACTTGATGATTAAATTACATCACCACCATATTAGTCACCTCTTCTATAGCCTTTTCACCCTCCAAATCAAGGCATCCACATTTATTTCATATCCCAATGCTCCTCCTTGGAATTTTACAAGCATGCCTAACATAGGCCAATGTGGGTTGCAACCAAGTTGCTAAACTCCCATATTTGGGCAACCTAATTTGTTGTTAGTTCAAAGGAGGTTGTTGTATTTTTCATAAGATTTTGAAGGCTTATGATAACCATTCCAAAACTTATTACAAGTATCCAAACAACCTCAGAGGAAGTTGGGTACCCAAAACCACTATAACATCCAATATTCTTTACCTATTAAATAACATCTACTTGCTAGTATAAAACTAATCACTAACCCCCAATAAAAATTAATTACTTCACCAGTAAATCCCTACTAGTAAAAAAGAATTACTACTAATGATGAATCTATCATGATCCCTTATGAGTGATTTATAAGAAATATTAGGAGTAATTAAACATAAGATATACAATATTAATGTCACCATAGTCCTAACATCACAACCTCCTCTCACAATCATAAAAAATTGAGGGAGTTCAAACCACTTCCAAGTCTTCATAGAGGTTTCTTTAATATTGCAATCCATCATGAGGTTTTATTTTTATTTTGGTAGCTAACTATTTTCTCTCTAGGTTTTCATTTGTTTCTCATTTTTTACACAAGCCACTTCTTCTCAATTGTTAGGTTGTTGCAGTTTGGTGGGTGCTATTATGTTTATTCTGACCCTTTTTGGACCTAGTAATAGTACTTCTTGTTGTCATACCTTTGTTGTTGATATATTATGGCTAGGTTTATGTAAAAAGAGTTCAATTACGTTAAGCAATACAATGAAGACCAATTTTTTTTTTATGTAGTCTCTAATCAACATGAGCATGCGAGATAGAATGTAGATAGTAACAAATGTATATGTGGTACTTTGGATTTCCATACCTACAATAAAATGTATGATTACTTGGTGAAGATGCCTAGGTTAGAAGCTAAGCTACAACAATAGAGTTCTTAACCATCATAGGTAAGTGATATTTCATCTAACTTTTCACCATTTTCAAACATGGTCATGTGCATGCATCTAAAGAAATGTTTTCTTATAAAAAATATGGTAAATGTTTTGTGTGTTATTCTTCTAGGGAAAACAAGATTGTAGATTTAAGGGATTTATGTTATGTTGAAAAAATACTGAGTGAGGATGATTTTCAATCCATAAATATTATTTTCTAGATGATTTGTTGGTACTAAAAGGAAATGCTCCTCCTATTGTAAAGCTAAAGGAAAATGTGGATACTATCAACCATAATACAAAAACTTGCCAAGTAAAAGTCAAAAATATTGTTCTCTTCATTTCATTTGGATCTAATATGTTCAATATCTCTTTGTATTCAACCTATGAATTTCAGGTGTTGTTCCATGTCCTACATAACTTGGTGGTCATACTTCTAACAAAACTTTATTTTTTTCCTATTTAGTAGCTTACGTTGATTATGCATGCCTTTGGCCACACAATTATAATTTGTTGTTTGTAATATCTTTTGATACAACAGTCCATAAATCTTTTCAATAAATAAACATATGCTGCATCGTAAACTTCCACAACTAAAAGTTAAGACATTCATTGTGCATGCAAAATAATAGATAGAAGGGAAAAACATCAAAACAAGTATCTTCTAAATATTTTGCACCTTGTTCCAAAACTATTATGCATCTATAAAGACCTACCTTTCACATAATGTTCTATTGTTTAAGCCACTCATCTTCTGGTGGAATAGATGTAAGCAATAGGCATGATACTAACTTCCTTTTTAAAACATTTTTGTACTATTTACACATTTAGACCATTCAAAGATAAATGAAAAGTTTTTTATTTTTTTAATTGAATTAAGAAAAAGGAAAAAATTACAATAAACTACTATAAATGGAGAGTCAGGGACAGCTCATAGAGGAGAGTGAATAGACTGATTGGTAAATTAATTGAGAGAGGGCTTATTTTTTCAAAGAAGTAGGTGAGAAAGAATAAATAAATAATCTCCACATTGGATGATAGTGAAATTAATTATGTAAGAGAAGAATAAAGAAACGATCTCCAAAATATTAAAAATAATAATAAATTTAATCAAATAAAAGACAGAATCATTTACCAATTTAGACCAGTTGGAGCAGAAGAGTTAAAATAGCAGCCCAACCACGTTGAACGGCAAGTGGAGAGTAGATGGCATGTAATAAGCGATGGGGACTTTGATTTGCACTGAATAATATAATATGTTTTATTTGACTTTGGAACGTGGTAGAGAGGGAAAATTTAATATAAACATTTTTAAAAATATGTATTTTAATTCATAATAATGTATATTATTCAATAGTGAAAGCGTCAGCGTTGGAATGTAGTGGACAAGTCATAGTTAATGACGACTTGACAGGTCATAGCCGATGAGGACTGAATTGAAAATAGATGCTTCCTTAGAATTATTTTAAGCAAGGGAAAAAAAAAATAGATGCTTAATCTCCACGTTAGATGACAATGAAAATAGATGCTTCCTTACAATTATTTTAAGCAAGGGGAAGAAAAAAGAAATAATCTCCAGGCTGGTAGACAGGGAAATAATAATAAATTTGTTTAAATCAATGATCAAGTTAAGAGTTGTTCAAGCGGAAGAGTCAAAATAGCAGTCCAGCCACATGATGGCCATTGAGCAGGTAATAGGTGATGGGGAGTTTGATTTGTATGTTTATAAATTTAGAATCTTCAATTTTATATATATTATTTTGTTGTCAATTATTAATTATAATTTTAAAAATTAATATAAAAATCTAATATGCTATAGAAATAAATTATTTTAAAACATATAAAATGTTAATTTTAAATTATTTAAATAAATTAATAAAAATGATGTGTCATTTTTGTTATATACTTATAAAATTATTATTGAATAATAATAAATTTCAATTAAACTTTTGATTTATAATTATAATTAAAAATAAAATACTTATTTAATTATAATATTATTTATTTTGTGACGATCTTACTATTCTGTTTTTTTTTTTTCTTTTTTCATGTTTCTTTTTCTCTATTTATTATTGTGAGTTTAACTAATGATTAATTTTTTTTCAAAAAATTCCACTTCAATGTTTTAAAATTTTAATGGTTCAAACAAATCATTTCTTACACAATTATAAAAACAAACAATTTCTCTTCATTTTCATTGGGCAAGATTTTCTATTCCAAAGCACAAATACTCACAATTACTCTTGTTTTCCATTTTTTAAAGCTTATTTTTTTCCACAAACTATCTTACCTCTTTGTTCGCCATTTTTGAAGGCTTTTGTTTTTTCACCAACTACCCTCTCATTTTAAGTATTTTATTACTTACATCAATATTTATAGCCATGAATATATATTTTTGTAGTTTAAGATTAGATTTTAATTTATTTTTTCCTACTCTATGTTAAAAGTAATTAGAATGTATTTATAACAACTTTTTAAAAAATTACAATTATTTTTATATTATAATTGTTTTTTATATTATTTAAAAAATATATTCTTATAAATTTTTAGAAATAAATTAGAATTTTTTTATTAATTTATATTTTTTCTTTTTTTTGTTAGATATTAACCTTTTATCCAAAAATCCATTAAAAAATAGATTTTTAGAAATTACAATTTATATTAAATTATCATTTTGTGAAACTCAAATATCATTTGAACTCAATTAATAGATATTAAAATTTAATGGTTTTTATTTATTTTTAAAATTTCAAGAATTGTAAACAAATAAAAATATAATTTAAAATTTAAAAATGTTAAATAACAAGTTAATTGAAGAATAGGTTAGAATTTATATTTAAGGATAAATTTGTAAAATGTTAAGGATTTATATGTTAATGATAATTTGATTGGACAAGATATTTTGTTAGATATCTTGTTTATATATAAGTTTGTATCTACATGGTATAATATTTAAGTACTAACAAACTAATAAGTAAAACCATTGAAACTGTCATATATTTAAAATGTAATAAATATTAATGTAAAAATAAAACAACTCTTAAGTGATAATAGATAAAATAGTGATTAATTATATTAGAGCAATATTAAATATTTAAAATGTACCTATATATATATATATTTATTTATTTATTTATTTATTTATTTACAATATATTTTAATATATAGTATGGCATTGCTACTATTTAAGTTTAGCAATTTAATATATTATTAATCATAATAACTTACAATTCAACTTGTACAGTTTTATGTTAAGATCATTATGACAACATTATATATGATAGGATGATGATGAAATAAGAGTGGGATGATGATGATATAAGAATAGGATGATGATGGGATGCTGATGCCCCCTTGAGAGGATAGGTGGGTTGGACAAACACAGGTATGCTCTCGAATTGAAATGATAAGGAGGGACAAGATGAATGATGCAAGGTAGGAAGTGGATGTTTAGGAGATGAATGATACATTATGCTACAAGAAAGTAAACAACCATGATGTTTGATGTAACCCTAGACATGATGCACCAAGTATAAGGACCAAGGTGACAATGTGTCTCGTGCCCCAACATAATACAACCTTGTCTAGATACAATATATGAATATTAGCTAGAATAAGTCAGATTTGATGCAAATGCAAGATAAAAATGGTAACACACACATGCAAGCAATCAAACATGCACAAATGATACAAAACAAACAAGGTATTGCCCCTGTCAAGCTACAAACCGATGAGTAATTGATTGATTGATTTTGATTGATGATCATATTGTTGTCATTGTGGGGAAAGACATATCCCTAGATCAACACAAGGATGATGACAATTGACTAATTGAATTTGATTGATTTATGATGATAATTGATGATGATAGTGTTGTCATTGCAGTGAACAACATATCCCTAGATCAAAAGAAGGATGATTGATTGATTGACTTTGATTGATTGGGTTTACAACAAGATTAGGATAAAGACCAAAGGATGTGATAGGATAATTTGGAAAGATTGATCGACTTGATTGGTATGGATTAAGGATTGACTTGCATTTGGATTATTGCTTGGAATGACTAAAGATGATTGATTTGAGTTGAAGAAGTGGTTTGGAATGATATGATGATTTGATTGGATGAAAGGATGTGATGAATTGAATAGAAGAATTTATGTGATTGGATTGATTTAGGTTGGAGTGATTTGATTAGAGGATTGATTGATTGATAATCTAAAGATTGATTTGAAGGAGTTGAATTGATGTGTTGAATTAATTTGAATAATTGATTGGAAGAAGGGATTTGGCTTGATTTTATTGCTTGAATTTTTGTTGGCTATTTGATTTTTTTGGATTTTTTTTCAAGACCTTTTTCCATTTTTTTGTATTTTTGGGAATATTTTGATTTTTTGTAATTTTTTTGAAATGTTTTGATTTTTTTTGGAGTTTTGAAATGTTTTGATCTTTTTGGATTTTTGAAATATGTTGAGGTGTCAATGGATGACAATTTGGGTAGCCTTTGTGCTAGATACCAATGACAAGGGAAAACCAAGTCTAGGTGCAAGGAGATGATGGGATTGATGGATGAAAGGGTAGGTGATAGGATAATGGATAAAAGGCTCATGATAGATGGATGGATGGAATGGATGTATGCATCATAAGAGAGAAAGGATGTGATCTCCAAAGAATATGTTGCATAGGAATAACGTACCCCATTTTGGGTACAATACTTAGTATTTTTCATGACAAAGCTTATGACAATAGGATAATCATAGGCTTGTTTGGAAGGATGAGGTATATCAAAAGATATCCAAAGCATGTGTCAACATTTTCCCTCTTGTTTTTATCAAGATCAAAAGGAGGAAGAGAGGATGAATGGACTCAATATGATACATATGTATGATGGCTAAAGATGGTAGGATGGTAAGATAAAATGATATGACATGAAAATGATATGTTGGATAGATAAGACATTGTGCCCCCAAGTGTAAGTGACATAAAGATCAACCTACACATGACGCTTGTTTGCCAAGTTTTCATCATGGTACTTATCTAGGGTGCTTTTTTACCAGGTTTTTAGTGTTAGATGAACGAATTTCTCTTTATTTTTATTTTTTATTTTTTTTGAATTTTTGACTTTTTGGATGGGAAAAGGGGAATATGAATAGGAGGGACTCAAGTGTCTAGTTCCATGAAAGGTGGTAGTCCTATTAGAAATGGATTTCATCGCATGGACCATGTCAAATGTGCTCATAGATGTTGGTAAGGGATGACATGAAAGGGAGATGGAGTAGGTAGATGATGGATGATGATGTGGATTATGGAGGAAAATAATGGATTATGATGCAAATTATGTGGGGAAGATGATAGGGATTATATGGGACTTACGTAAAAGATGAATGGGGAGGCTTAGCCAAAAGCATGGACCATAGGAAGGTGGCACAAACATTAGGAGTATTTAAATACATAGGATTTACAATGTTGATGGCACCTTAATTCTAACATCACAACCTCATATTATAGCTGTGAAAAATTGAGGTAGTTCAAACCACTTCCAATACTTTACAAAAATGTCTTCAAGTTTGCAATCTCTCATGAGGTTTTCTTGTTTTGGTAACTAACTCTTTTCTCTTTTGGGTTTCCATTTAATTCTCAGTTTGGTATAGAGGTCATTTCTTCTTAATTGCTAGGGTGTTTTGGTTTGGCAGCTAGTGTGATGTTTGGTTTTACCCTTTTTGGCCTTGCTGCCAGTGGTTCTTATTGTTTCACCTTTGCAATCTCTCATGAGGTTTTCTTGTTTTGGTAACTAACTCTTTTCTCTTTTGGGTTTCCATTTAATTCTCAGTTTGGTATAGAGGTCATTTCTTCTTAATTGCTAGGGTGTTTTGGTTTGGCAGCTAGTGTGATGTTTGATTTGACCCTTTTTGGCCTTGCTGCCAGTGGTTCTTATTGTTTCACCTTTGCTTCTTATATATTTTGACTCAGTCTACATGTCAAAAGAGTTCAATTAAATTAAGGAATATAATGAAGACCGAGTTTCTTTTTATGTAGTCTCTAATCAACATGAGCATAGGAGGTAGAATGTACAGATAGTAACAACTTTATCTAGGTTGTACTTTGGCTTTCACTACCTCTAATAAAACTAAGGTACAACAATAGAGATCTTTACCATTATGGGTAAGTGATATTACACATGGATGTTTTTTGTTTCCAAACATGATCATGTGCAAGTCTTGAGAAATGTTTGCTTATAAAAATTGTGGTAAATATTTCTTAGGTTAGTCTTCAAGGGAAAACAAGATTGCAATGAAGGATTTGTGTTATACTAAGTGAGGATGATTTGCAATCCTTAAATACTATTTTATAGATGATTTATTGGTACCAAAAGGTTGTGTTCCTTTTGTTGTAAAGTCGAAGGACAATGCAGATACTATCAACTATAGTACAAAAAATTTACAAGAAACAGTCAGAACTATTTTTCTCTTCATTTCATTTGGAGCTACTATATTCATTATCTCTATGTATTCAGCCTATGAACTTCAATTGTTGTTCCAAGTCCTGTGTAACTTGATGGTTATACTCCTTGTGTAACATATGTTGATTGTGCACATCTTTGACTATGCAACTATATTTTTCATTATATAATTTTTTAAAAAAATTAATCCAATAATGAATAAAAGAAAGGTAAAATTTACCAAATCAAATATAGTGAAACCTTTTACCTTTCCATCCAATAGATCCTAAGTAATTTATAAAAATTTAATTGATTTAAATTTAGATACAATAATCCATAAATACTTATCTATGAACATATACTACATATTAAACTTCCAAAATTAAAAGTTTGGCATTCATTGTGCACTAAAATACTAAATAGAAGAAAAAAATTTAAGACACATACCTTCTGAATATTTTGCATCACATTCCAAAGCTATTGTGCATCTATATAGACCTACCTTTCAAATAATGTTTTATTATTGTTAAGTCACCCATCTTAGAGCAAGTGTAAACAATAGGTATAGGTATGATATGAACTTTTTATAACACATTTTTGTACTATTTTAACATTTTTTTTACTATTTCCATATTTAGACTATTCAAATGTAAGTGGGGAGTTTTTTTTTAAAATTAGATTAAGTAAAAAAATAAATTAGTAAGTAGAAAGTTGGGGAAAATTCATAGACATTAGGATTAGATTGATTGGTAAATTGATTTAGAGAGGACTTAATTTTTTTAGAAAGTAGGTGAGAAAAATAGATAAAATTAGATATTTTGTTAAAAATATTTTAAGAAGGGAAAGAATAAAGAAATAATCTCAAAGCTGGTTGAGAGAAACAATGTTTTCTAATTGATTAATTGGTAGATCCAATAATAAAAATAAAAATAAAAGTTTATTAAAGTAAATGGAAGAATCATTGACCAAGTTAGAGTTGCAGCAGAAGAGTTAAAATAGCAGCCTAACCACATGCATGTTGAACGGCAAGTGGAGAGTGGAGGGCACGTAATAGGCGATGTGGACTTTGATTTGTACGTGATTTAAAAAAGTTTCAAGGTAGTGGATGAAAAACAAATAATCTCCCGGCTGGTTGACAGGGAAATAACGTCTTTTTAATCGGCTCGTTGGCTGACACAGTGAAAAATAATAATAAATTTATTAAGTCAATGACCAAGTTAGAGCCGTTCGAGTAAAATAGTTAAAATAGCCGCTCAACAACATGATGCACGTTGAACGGAGTGGAGAGTGGAGGGCACGTGACAGGCGATGGGTACTCCGATTTATACAATAGTGAAATCATCAGCTTTGGAATGTAGTGGACAGCAAACATTTAATATAAACACTTGTAAGAAGATATATTTTAGTTGACCATAATATATATTATTATTCAATACCCAAATCATGTAGTCGACAGCTCATCGGTGATTGGGACTGAATTCACTAATTCGTTAATTAATCGCCATCATTATTTTATTTTATTTTTGTCGTGAGAAGAATAAATAATAGTCTCCATTAAATATTTCCATTAAAATTATTTTGAGCAACGCGAAGAAATAATCTCCAGGCTGGTTGACAGGGAAATAATTTTTTTAATTGGTTAGTTAGCCAGACAACAAAAATTAAAAAATAATTATTGACAGGAAAATAAATTTATTTTAATTGGTAAGTTAGGGGACAACAAAAATAAAAATAATTATTGACAGGGAAATAATTCTTTTTAATTGGTTAGTTGGCCAGACAACAAAAATAAAAAATAATTATTGACAGGGAAATGAAAAAAATTAATTGGTTTGTTGGCAGACAACAAAAATTAAAAAGACGATGCAAGACGATTAAAGTTAGTTAGTCCGTTCATCTTTTTCCGTTGGTTTTTCCTGCCGATTTTTTGGCTGTCGCCGGTTTTGCCGTTGCCTGCAAACTATTTGGGTTTTCGTAATATTTTACATGCAAACTCTGCCCGTATTTTTCGTTCACAGCACGCCACAATATGTAAACAATAAATATTTATTGCATCGCCTGAATGTTTAACATGTATTTTCAGATTGACTTATCGTTTAATGCGATTATATTGAAACAAAGTTGTATAGGAGATTGGTTTTCCTTCGTCTCATTTTTTTTCCCGTGGAAATGTATCAATAGTTATAATATAATTATAATTAATTATATGTCTATATTTTATAAGATTTTAGTTATATATATATATATATATATATATATATATATATATATATATATAATTTTAATAATATATATAAAATACGTTGAGGGATATCATTCTCGAGGCATCTATTGCATTTTTATGTGAAACAATTTATTAAAACTAGACCGCGAAGGATATCTCTCGGTGTATTTCATATATATTATTGAAATAATATATATATGCTAGTAGCAATCGCAGTGCAACATGGAAGACAAAATTATTAGGGTTAAGGTTAACATTAGGGTTAGGGTTAGAGATAAAATTGGGATTATGGTTGGATTAGCATTAATAGTAAGATTCTAGGGTTAGGTTTAGGGTTGGGGTTATGATTATGATTAGAGACGTTAGGTTTACGGTTTGGGATTTAGGGTTTAGGGTTAGGGTTAGGGTTAAGATATTAATGTAATTCTCATTCTAAGTATAAGATAATTTTTTATTAATTTGAGATAATTAAATTATCCTAACCCTAACTATAACCCTAATTAAAATTTAACTGTAATTGAACCATTACCCTAACTCTAACCATAATTAAACTATAATCCTAACCCTAACCCTAAATCAAAGATTTATCCTATAACCCTAATCCATAACCCTAAATGAACCCATCCTAACCCTAACATTAACTAAACCCAAACCCTAATATAATTAAGGTTGGGGTTAACATTAGTATTGGGATTAGGGTTAGGCTTAGAGATTACAATTAGGGTAAGCATTTTTTTTAAATAGTGTCAGGGTTAGGTTTAGTGTTATGGTTGAGGGTTAGGGTTAAGGATAGATAAACAAATTAGGTTTAAGGTTGGGATTAATTTTATCATTGGGAACAGGGTTAGGGTTAGGTTTAAAGATATAATTGGTATTAGAGCTGGAGTTAGTATTGGGTTAGGATTAAGTTTAGGTTTAGGATTATGTTTAGGGTTAAGTTTATGGTTATAGTTAGGATTATGGATAGAGATACAATTAGGGTTAGGGTTAGGGTTATGGTTATATAGCTAGAGTTAGGTTTAGTGTTAAGGTTATTATTAGGGATAAGGTTAGGGTTGCAATTAGATACAAAATAAGGTAAGGTTTAGGATAAACGTTAGGGTTGGTATTAAGGTTAAGGTTAGGATTAGAGTTAGGGGGTATGTGTAGAATCATGATGAGCCAAAAAGTCGTGATATGATGGGTATGTGTAGGGTATGTGGCTGACGACTTTTTTATCTAAAATTGATGAAACGAAAAGGGTTTTTAAAGGAGATTCTCAACTTTCCACCAATATAAATTATGCTTTACTTTGAATTTAATAAATAATTATTATTTATTTTCTATTTGAATTATGACTAAAGTCCTGATTGATAAGTTGATTGAAAAATATATATAGCTTTCAAATGGTATCACTCGTATTGAAATTAAACCCTAATTGAACTCTAAACATAATTAAACCCAAACCATGACCCAAACCATAATTAAACCCTAACCCTAACCCTAACATTGACCTTAGGATTTATTTTAGAATCCTAACCCTAATCCCAACCTTCACCCTAATGCTAACCCAAATATTTATCCTATAACCTTGATTGGACCATAACCCTAATGCTAACACTAATTAATCCCTAGCCCTAACCCTAACTGTAACTCCAATACTAACCCTGATCTTAACTTGTAACTCTTAATGCTAACTCTAACCCTAAACCCTAGTAGATATATAATTCTAAGTCTAACCCTAATTGAACATAAACCCTAACCCCAAACCTCACCCTATAAATTATAATTTATCTTAGAACTATAGCTTTTAACCTAACCTTATTGAAATTGAACCCTAAGTGAACTCTAAACATAATTGAACCCAAACCATGAACCAAACCATAAATTAACCCTAACCCAAACCCTAACACTGACCTTAGGATTTATTTTAGAACCCTAACCCTAATCCCAACCTTCACCCTAATGCTAACCCCAAGATTTATCCTATAACTCTAATTGGACCATACCCTAATTGAACCCTAATCCTAATTGAATTCTAATCCTAACTTTAAACATAACCCTAAGCCTATTTGAATTCTAATCCTAACCCTTCTCCTAATTATAACCCTAATCTTAATTCTAATTGTAATTGTAACCATAATTTTAATTCTAATACCCACCTTAATTTTATGGCAACCCTAATTCTAATTGTAGTACAAATTGAATGCTAACCCTAACTCTAATTAAAACCTAATCCTACATGAACCTTTACCCTAACGTAACATTAATCCTAACACTAACCCTAATTGAACTCTAACCCTAATCCTCATTGAGTCGCAACCCTAACCCCAACCGTAACCGTAACCTTTATCCTAAGCTATATCCTATAACTCTAAACTTAACCCTAATCCAACCCTACCCTAACCCTTGCCATAATTAAACCCTAATCAAGAATCCCAACCCTAACATGACCTTAACCCTAATTGAACTCTAATCCTAATTGTTCCCTAACCCTATCTCTAATTCAACTATGATCCTAATTGATCCCTATCCCTAATTAAATTGTTTCTAATCATAATCATGACCTATTTTTAAATAATAAGTATATATAGATAATAATAATGTTATATAAATTATTTTTAAATTATATGGTAAATTTAAGTGTAGATGTACTTTTTAATTACATTATTTTTTTAAAGATAGATATGCTAGTTTTAAATATATATTTTTTAAATTTATTTTTATTTGTACTAATAAATTTAATATATTTTTTATATTTAAATTTGTAATTTTAAATTGATTTTGGATGCGCACTTATTATGAAAAACCTTTATATTAGATTGCATATTTAAGTTCATATATTTTTGTATGATTTTAGTAAACCTTAAATTTATAATATTTATTTATTCTTTATAGATATATATTGGCTTTGAATAAAATGGAATATGAATGATTTTTTTCTTTTTCAAATATCTTCAATTTTTTAAAAAATATTAAATATTTTTTGTCTAATAGAAAATTTAAAATATATTTTTTTTATAATTTTATTTTTATTCTATTATTAAAATTTTTGTAATGACCTCAAATATTGTTTTTTTCTTTTTAAAAAAAAAAAATCAATATTTTCAATTTTAAGTATATTAATTTAGAAACTCATGTAAATTTAAGAAAGTTCTTTCATACTTAATTTTTAATATTTTAGAAATCTGTTTTTATGTGTGGTAATCTATTTAAAAATATCAAGAGATATATTTTTTTTTAAATATTTTGAATGTTTATTAATTTAAAATATATGAATTTAGAAGCTTTTACATGAAATGGTAAAACTTAGAATATTTTTTATATTTTATTTTCTAAATTTTGGAAACTCTATCTATTTCACTTATTATTTATATATATATTTAATAAATTTAATTAAAAATTAAATATATGCTAAAGTTACAATTAGTGTTAGTATTAGATGTAGTGTTGAAATTAATGTTAGTGTGAAAATTAAAATTACTATTAATCTTAAAATTAAGATGAGTGTTAGTGTTATAATTTGTATTCAAATTAAAATTAATATTAAAATTAAAATTAACATTAATGTTAATATTAAAGGAAGAATTTACAATTTATGAATCTCATTTCATTAAGACTAGCATACCTATATTAATTAATAATAAATGTAAAACACACCGATGGAGATGCCTATTGACTTGAAAAAAATGCTTACATTTTCATGAATATGAATTTGAAAAGCGATCGATTTGATTTCATTATTGTTTATGTCATTGTTTATTTCAATTCCCATATATAAGGGTACACATTCAAATTTGAAATCATACCAACTTGTATATAACAAAAATCAACAAAGAACAATAAATTTAAAATCATAAATTTTGATCAATCATTAGATTTAGTATTGACAACATCAAAGAAGTATATCACGACAAGATGGCATTAACTAACTTAGATATATCCACTAGTGTTTTTTTAAATGTTTGAATACATTGTTAACATTATATACATTCAAGCATTTGAATGTTACGAAACCTATAGCTTTGCAATTAAATCTAATAAAGGTTTTCTCTCAGATGAATAATCAAACCTTTTTTTTTTATGACTGTGCATTTAATCCTTTGTTCATCATTATAAGTCTCTATTTTCACTTGAAGTTTAAATATGTATCTGTTGAAAAGGACCTTTTGTATAATGTGTGAAAACTTAACATGCTTCAAAATGTTTAATTCTTTTGCTATAGCACCCATAATTTCTTTCGCCGCTTCTTCAAAAGTAGTAATCCAAGTGAATGAAGTATGGTCTTGCACTTTGCATTGAAGTATATATTTATAATCACATTCAGGGAAAGTTTTATCAAATCTTCCACAATACCACTGACCATTTTCATTAGTGTTTACCTTCTTTTTGTAATGTCTATCTCCAATTTTCAAGGGGAAAGTTGTATAACAAAAAATGTCTACCTTAATGAAAGATAAAGTAGCTTTTATCACTATCCAATAAGGTTTACTAGAGTTGCCAAGGTCCTGATCCTATATTTGTGAGATAATTTTTAACATTTTTTCTTCTATTGCAGATGAGATTTCCTTTGTAATAGAATGAGAATGGAGATTCTTCCCTTTTGTATCAAACCACAATCTCAATCAATGCGAGTCAAGAAGATCTAGATTTATAAGGAATTGGGTTTTAGTAATTGTTCCCACAGATTTCCCACCAAAATCACTAATTCGTACAACCTTTATAACAAGAATTGGGGAAGTTCCTACATTGCACATTTCTTGGAGTTGTTGACCTTCCTTATTACAGAAACCACCCCACATTGTTAATTCCACCATACAACTTGACATGTCTTTCAGTTGAAGGGTTCTTTTTTGAGTTTGTGTGGCATTCTTTCTGAATATGGTGTTTGGTGTGTTGATTGAGAGAACAACACCAATAGTATCAACCAAAGAATTTCTTTTCATGTTCTCAATTTCTCTTATCAATGTAAAATGGAATTGTTGTTTTGGTATACATTTATCCTCCTCCAAACACAACTCAATAATTGAATTTGTTTCTAATAAGATTTCCCATTCATTTTTTATCCTCCAAACACAACTCAATAATCGAATTTATTTATAATAAGATTTCCCATTCATTTTTTAATTAGTTGAAATTATTTTGTACAGGTTTGAGTCTCCCTTTTGAGATGAGAAACACTTTTCCAATTTCTATACATTCATAAAAAAAAAATTGCAACTGCATTAAAACATGTTACTCTTATTTCACCACCATCTGAATCAACCAAGTCAAAAGTAAACACTTTTCCATCTCCTTTTACATTGTTAAAATGATGAAGTTGACCCTTTCTAGTGACTCTTGTCTTTATTGACCATCTATTCTAGTACAGATTAAGTACTACAATAGGAATGGTTCTTGTATGAGGTTCATTTTTTCCAGCAATTGGGTGCTTATATGGATTGTTGGTAGGATCCATGCCTACATCATCATCATATAAGGAAAATAGTATTCAATAAATTTTGAACACAACAAAAAATTGGAAGAGTAACTGGAAACATTGATAATTTGTTGAATTTTTATATAGCAGAAGAATTGAATGTAGCATTGTACACATGCAAAATTAGCATATTGCATTTAATCAAATCCACTCATCAAATAAATCAAGTTCATTAAAGTCTATCTCTAAATTCATCTATTTAAATTAAATAAATCAACTTTATTTAATTGTATCCTAACATCACCCCCTTTGATTAAATAAATCAAACCTTTATTTAATTAAATCTTTATCATCTTTCATCTCCTTTTTCAATTTAGTTTAATCTTTAAATCTAAAGAAAAAAGGTCAAATCACCCAATCCTCTTTTAAATTAACTAAATCAGGATTAATGTTAATCTAATGCAAGTCCCATTCTCTATATTTTCCCATTTGCACAAATAAAGCATTTTAATTAATTTATTAAATCCTCATTTTCCCTCAACAAGGCATCTTTGAAGAATATTCCCTCAAGTTTGAATTCAAATCAAGTTGACTTCTCCCTTCCAACATGGCATTCACTCCCCTCTTACATGTCCCCCACTTGTCATTTAAGTCGCTTTTTCTCCCTCCAACTAATCTCATTTATTGGCACATTGACCAAAACTTGCACATCCTCCATCCACTCACATTTGGACAAGTGGCTCCTTCCTATTGGTTGAGTATTTGTCCCACATTCACCCATTTTGCTTATTCTCTCATTAAAATATTCTATAAATGGAGAGGCTATCCTTCATTCTTAGTATCCACAATTTATGCAAAGTTACTCTCTTCACATTAAGAGCTAATTTTGTCCACTCCATCTTCAAGGTACTTCATCATTTTCTTGTCAAGGGTTGGGAAAGGGTCACTTTTCACAAAAAAGTGACCCCAATCCACTATGGAATAGGTGTACATTATGTTTCTTTCATGCTTCTAATTAGTTTGTTTTGTTATCTCATTTGAAAGGCATTATGCATTATTTCATAGGAGCATTTAACAAGTTTGCATATAACTATCCCATGGAATATAATTTAGAGTGTGTGCAAATTTGCAAGGTGCTCACATATGGCACGGTTGTTTATGTTTTTGTATTTTGAATGTAGATTTAGATACAAGTATTTTGATAATGATATTTTGGTAGATTGTGCTTCAATATACTAGTACGTACAAAATTATTGAAAACAAAAAAAATGTGTTTTTTGTATGCTTTACGATCAACTTTCAACCCTCCAATAATGTGAACCCACACTACCTTTGAACAAAAAGAAATACATGAATTACACAATATTTCTGTCAAGTGAAGGATCGCTTGAAAGAGAGGCTAAGCTAACCCAAAAAAAATGCAGTTGTAACAATGATCGCAATGTTACATCCAACCAGTGCAATTACTTAAATAACCACATTTAGGAACTCTGGTGTCTTACACGGATTAGAAGCCGGCCTCTTAAGATATAGTAAACTAAGAAAGTTTCCTACAAGAAACGTCAAATATATTCATCAAGTGATGCAACTCTCAAAATCTAAGTAAAGCTTAACCTAGAACTTCTAATTGCATGAAAGAGGTTGCTATTAATGTATTTCTTCAGCTTTCTTTGTGTTGCTCTCAAGTTCATCATAGTCACCATTACAAGAAATTAAAGACATTTTAAACAAGAGGTTGAGAATTGCAAAAGGTACTGAAATTTCTCTTTTCCTGATCCAATGCTTTATGCCTTATTTAATGCTCCATTCTAAGGACATCCTTTATTACCTTCATTGTTTTTTATCTCATGAACATTACAAACCTTATACTGTAAGCAAAATTTCAAGGTGTACAATTTAGCGAAGGAAGATTAGCGTTGAAGGTAAGCAAAAAGCACTTTTTAATTTATTTGGTCTGTATTAGAAAGTCAGAATTTCTATCATTCAAACTTTAATATCAATGCTACCTGTAATTTTTTTTGGTTTTAAAGCTACATAGTATATAATCTCTAGTGATTAAAAGCTTTCAGTATCTGTTATTGGTGGGTGATTTTCAAAGATATGTTGGCACTGTCTCATAAATATTCTTGTGGCAAAGATTTGAAAATCCATTTGTTTTAATGTCAAAGTAAAAGTCTTGGGCTTTCTCATAAATATTATTTGGTTGTTTTCAAGCTCTTTGTACTGTGCAGGTCATCTCCGACAGGGGAAGTAAATTCCATTATTTCTTTTTTTTTAGTGCTCAAATCTCAAAATTGATTTCTAATGCTATTTACTTCAATTTTGTTGCATGCATTGAATAACCACTACAAGTGCTTTGGTGTTAGATTTGATCACAATTGAAACTTTATTACCCAACTAGACTTGGCATATTATGCTTAAGTCAGATGAATATGAATGTGTAAAGTGACACTCTTTCGTAGAGTTAAAACAAAAAGGGGGTTTTTGTTATTATTCTTTTCTCAGTATTAAAAGTGGTTTTGCAATTTGATGGTATATAGCTCTAACACATGGGTTTTTGTTTGCAATTCGTATAAGGAAACAATGGTGGTCTCTCTCGCATAAGAATCAAAATATCAAGCACATTCAAGTTAGAGAATTGAACTTAAACTTGAGAAAATAATTTTTTAATGCTTATTGTAATAAATTGAGGCATCCATTTCCTACTCTCATTTTCTATTTTAGGACAACTCACTTTCAATTTGGATTTAAAATTAATCATTGATTTTTTATTTCTTTTTCAAAGTTGGGCTAAAACTAAACAATACTAACTCACTAAGCCTTTCGATTTGGTCTAAAATTGAACAAGGCAACTCTCATAATTCATTTTTGGTGCACTAAAAAGAATCAAATCATTGCTTTGTGGACTTATAATGAACAAGTGTTTCTTTGTTTTGTAATTGCGTACTCAAATTAATACCATCAAAAGGATGTATGCACTTCTCTTGCACCTCACAATGATCTTGAGAATCAAAAGGTCTTTTGGTGATCTTAAGTTGCATAAATTTATTGCCTCCACACTTCATTTTGGAACTAAAATTGAACAAAACATCTTACAAGTGTGAGTAAACCTATTGCATGTATTCTCATTTTGTTTCTAAATGAAGGTTGATGAAACTATGAATATGTTTAATTGCTATTGTTTATCTTAGAGGGCCTACCTTTGCGAAAAAGTACTCACCCAAGGGAATGACTCAACCGGTAACACTCTAAAGCCAAGAGTATTTCTAGCCGAGATATAAAAGTGGGTACTAGAACAAAGACCAGTATCACACAGTTGGCTCCGATGAGAAGGGTAGAAATGGTCTCTCGCCTCAATGGGTCAACTCCTACAAATGGAAAGTCTGAACTAAAACCCTTGTTGCATAGAAAGGCCAAGATCCCTATCTATTTATTGGTGCAAGAATGGTCGTTCTGAAGCCGCCCCACACTTTAATGGTTTTTAGTAGAGATGGAAAGTATGTCATGGGAGATTCATGGGTACTAATGCTTGGATGCCCCGAAAGAAGTGTTGAGCCATGGAGGGGAGCCAGTGGGGTCAAGCATCTAACCATTCGCTAAAGATAAGCATAGTTAGACTTGTCCATGTGGGGACTCAACTAATATATTCTTTCATAACCATAGGATTGTGCTTGTTCTTGGTTACAAAATACATTGCTTGATCGAAAACATTGGAAAACCAACATCCAACATGAGCATCAAATCTCAAACCCTTTAGGAGAAGCAAATATCCTTGAACGAATTCACATGCCCTTGCTTGCCCTTGGGATTCATATCCTTAGAGGTTTTTAGGAATTTGGATTTCATCTCAATTTTCTCCTACTAAAGTAAACATTAGGTAACTTTTGCTTTGATTTCCTCTATTACCACATGATACACTTTGTGGGATGAGAAGAAGTTAAAACATTAGACATCTAGTTTCAAACCTAATCAAGAGGTTGTTTGTGGTAAAAAGAACTCATTAAGAAAATTTAACTCAAATTCGACCCCACACATGTGCTTGGTCTCTTTTGGTCATATGGTTTTCATGCAAACATTGGTCTTTTGGGTTTGAACTACTCTTAGAGAAAAGAATGTTCTTCAATATCTTGGTCTAGTAAACAAGTCCTTTTTAGGTTCATTTAGGATCAAATCAAACACTTCATTCATCAAAACATTTATCATCTCCATCTCACAAACAACTTTAGAGCTTTTGAAACATCATTCTAGACCTGGGTACATCCTTAAACCAAATCAAAATCACTTGTCTAGTTAGGTGTGTTTGGATGAATCCTTCCTCACACACTTAGTTAGATTATCACCTCTTTGAACAAGTTTATCCTAAAGATCACATCTAACATCTTAGGGTTTACAAGTTCATTATCCAAATCAAACCAATCAAAATCAAGCCTAAGTCTAGCACTGATCCAAAGTTCCTAAAAGTTCAACACCCATATCATTCACCCCTTTCATCCTTCATCTCATCATTGGTCCTAAACAACTTAGAGATCACTTTTGCAACAAGGTCAAAAAACAAGAAGAACATGGAATATAAACTTGATCCATACATCATGAGTGGTCTAAACCAACCAAACTATCAAAGCCATACAACGTCCAATCTAAATTTTGGAACACCTTTTCCTATGGTAGATTTAAACCCAAGTCCAAACCTACAGATCTATCAACCAAACAATCAATGCATGAGTTTTCAAACAAACAACATTATCCCACCAAATCTAGACATTCCAAATGTGAATATACTGGTAAGTACAAGTTTTTCAAACATGAACATTTCAAATCCACACTAGACAAACTTTGGGATAAATATGTTTACGAATCATACAAATTTTGTTCAAAGTCCAAAAAATATGTTAGCAAATCCATGTATTGATCCAAGTCAAGGTAACACCATGAAAAATTGAAGTTATCTAAATCAAGGAAATATTATTCCCAACCACAACAATGTTCAAGTTCAACCCATAATGCCAAATCTGAACATCATCCCAAATCGGAACATTGTCCAAAATCAATTTGTCCATGATCCCATGCAAACACCACAAGTGTACATTCCAAATCCACTTGAACAAAATCCGAATCAACTATATCAAAGGAGTCAAAATCAAAATCAAGATCAAATTTTATGATATCAAATTGCTTCACTTGCCAAAATAATTGACTCATTTCACCAAGACACATCTTCACTCCAAAATAATACACTCTACCATTGGTTGAGCCATGTCATTAAAGCATTGAGTTGTGTCCACAACCACATCAAGAAAAATATCTCCAATTTCAAGAAGTTAGATATCAAGATCAACCACATCAACAACAAATCCAACCCCCATGTCTTGAATATCAATCAGCACGTCTCGAAGATCAATCACCACATCTTGAAGACCAATCACCACATCTCCAAAATCAATCACCACAAGTTCAAGTACAAATATCACAAGGGAACAAACAAAAATACACACCACTTGGGAAACCAATCAAATCAATCCTGCAACAATTGGTATGCAAAAATATCATCAAGCTCCCCATCTATGGGAACTATCAAGAACCCCTAGTTAAACCACTAGGGTATAATGAGGAGCACCATTGTGATTATCACAAAAGAAAGGGACACACAACATCAAGTTGTATTCAACTAAAAAATCTCATCCAAGACTTCATTGATCAAAAAATAATAACTATTCGGGACAACGATGAAGATCCAACCAGTACCGATAACAATGACAATCTCTCAACCACAACTGTTGAGAACAAGGGTCAAGATCAATCCATCACTAAGCACCTTGAAGTTGTGTCTACCTCATCCGAAGATCAAATCAACATTTATCAAGAGTCACTTTTCAATCATGATCAAAATCCACTAACAATACCTTACAATGATCCAATTCAAGATATGTTGACATCACTTGATCGTATGGTTGAAAAAATTAACTATCTCTCAGTCGCAATTGTTCAAAACAATGTTCAAAATATCTCAATTAATGAGCACATTAAAGATGTTTCTACCCCATTCGATGATCAACTCACCATACATCAAGAGCCACCTTTTAGTGATCTATTTCGAGGAGTGTTAGAATTATTTGATCCCATTGACATAATCTACGATCCATCAACCAATGACCATGTTGAAAATGTCTCTACATCGCCTTATGAGTTAAAGGACATATCTCAAGAATTTATTCCAAAGCATGATCAACATCTTTCACCAAAGTCTAGCAATGGTCCTTCCCAAGAAATATTGACATATTTGACCTCATGGTTACAAATACTGAATGAATCCTCAACTCAACATTTGATCCAAGTCCACTCAAATATCAAGAGGATATTGAGCCATCCCCCATACCTAATGACGACATCCAAGAACCCTTTGTAAGTAATACATCCTTTGAAACTCACCCATGTCAAGAAATTGATCCAAAGTGTGTGAAAAGAAATCCCAAAATTAATCAAGATCAAGAATTTGTATCTCCAAGATACTATACTAATTTAATGGGTAGTCTCCTATCTATACAAGATTTCGTAAATGATGATCATAACCACATAACGCGTACTCCTCCATCTACCCATGAGATGATTTCTTTGGATGGACACATAGATGATCTTCATTTAGAACAAGATTCTTTTACACCTGACATTATTACAGAAAAAGAGCAAGTTATCGATTCCTATAGTCAAACTGAGTTTTCAACATTAGGATCAAACATATCCCAAACTCATACTAAGGACATCATGAATAAATATATCTAGCATTATCCACCCAAGGAAGCAGATCAAACAAAATAGGATATTTCAGAGTCAGCTGAGCAACAAATTGAAATAACATCATTTGTAGTGGTCATTTATCAGAGAAGGCTTATTGAACAAGAAATTTTAAAACAAGAAGAATCAAGGAACAAAGGTGCTACTACCACCATATTGGGGGCAACTATGTCTCAAGAAAACGTCAACATAGGGAGCATGAAGAATCCTTACGATGAAACCGATGTCAATACTACAATCAACCACATCACAAATCTTCATCCACCCATCACCCCATCCACGAATTAGGACCAATGTCAAAATAAAGATTTGAATCAAAGCACAAAGAACGTTATCAAAGAAAAAGAAGTAGAGAAGCATGAAGGACAAATCAATAACAAGTGGATACCAAAGAATACAAATAAAGCTTATCCCCATCAAACTCCATCAGTCAAAGAAACTATGGGGCCAAATAAAAAAGGGAAAAGTATCCATCAAAGATGTCCACAAAAGAAAAAGCAAGATTTTCAAGCAACGTACAAAGTATATCAAGCAGCTGGTCCTAATTCCGCATACACTTTCATATCCACCCACCATTGCTCATCTTCCCAAGTTTGGAGAGTCAAAAATTCCAAACTATCAACCAATCCATCTTTTATCCCTAAACACACTCCATCCACGCTTCCACGCATGATATCCAATTCTCACATTGACCATGTATTGCAATGACCCTTTATCGTAAGGATTCAAAAGACATTCTATCGTGATGTACGTATAAAGACAAAGTCAACTCTAGTATCAATGAAGCAAATTAGGAATCTCAAAAGTTGTATTCAAGTGCACGTATCTTGGCAAACAACTTCTTTAGGTAGGATATCGATGACACATTATGACAGAAACATCTACATCGACACCACCAGGTGGTTCAACATGAGCTTAAAATCTTTCAAAAAATAAAATCAAAAATAAAAAATATATGAAAATCCAAAAAAATAAGAAAAAGGATTGAAAACATTAAAGAGAAAAATTGTCCTCTAGTGAAAATCGCGTAGGCAGTACTTTGGACAGGTACCATGATGAAAATCTAGCAAACAGGCATCATGTGTAGAATCAAGCATCTGTGTATTCCAGTTTATGAGGAAGCATCTTATCCCATCCATAATAAAGTTGTCATTCCATCCATATCAACCATAATAAATCCATTCATCCATGAACTATTTATCCAATCCATGAGCATATATCTGCATCCATAATCTAAGTTATCATGATCTTAAAAAAATTTGCTGCACACTTTAGGCTAGCTTATGGTAAACATCTTGACATGGGTCATTTTCATTGATCCAACGTTATCTGAGCCATAAAACATTATCCAAATGAGCATTCTTTATCTAAGCACCGTATCTTATCGCAAGATAATCCTTGGCATCCTTTGCAAGCTTACCATACCCATCCATCCATACACCAATCCAAGCATCCATCTATGGCATTCCATACATTGCTAGAAATTGGGGGTAGATATTTACATCTTGCTTCAGGAATAAATCTTGATCTATATTCTCCAACTTATGTGGTGATCTAAACATTGGCAAACGTAAAATCAAATTGGTCAAAGCATTTGTGATCCAGAGTCCAAAGCACTAGCCCATGACATATTTTGATGAGAAGGGATTCCTTATCAATCTTCATCTTTCATCAAACATCAATTTGAACAATCATTATTAGTTGCATCTAAGTTGCACTTCAAACATCACATCAAATAATTCAAACAACTTTTATTCCAAATCAAGTTTCATCAATCATGATCAATCAAATCTAATAAAAAAATCACCATCTTGGGATATCCTTGTGTTGCTTAACACTATCCCTGCATTGTTGTGTATCCTCAACCATGTTATCATCATCAATCCTTCATCATCTTGGGATATCCATCCCAATCCTTGTGTTGCTTAACACTATCCTTGCATTGTTGTCTATCCTCAATAATGTTATCATCATAAATCCATCGATTCGATCAATCAACCTTAGCTTGGTTTTTTAGAAAAATCCCAAAAAAATCATGGATATCATCAGACATATCCATATCCAAATCATCAAAATCATGCAAAAACCCAAAAACATCCAAAACATATCAAATTCCAAATAACATCTACAAAACATAAAATGTCAAAAGCATGGAATTTGAACTATGCCATCTTTGAGCTTAAACATAGGCAAGGTTGATCTTTGATCATCCCCTGAGACACTTAGGTGAGTCCTTTAGGATTTCATCATAATAAACTGACATTTCATCATGTATATCTTCATCTATAAATTGATCAAGTTGTCAATCGAACTATGTGGTATTTGTTTGTATAACGTAGGCAAGGCTAATCTATTGATCAACCCCCGAGGCCCCTAGGATAGGTCCTTAGGTTAGTCTCTTGTTCAAACTCTCAGAAAACCCCAAAACATTGGAAAATCAAAAAATCAAAACACTCATAAAATCTTGAAAAATACCAAAAACAACCTCAAAACATTTCAAAACTCCAAAAAATCCAAATATTTGAAAAAAAAATCCAACTATCTCATCTCACTTTCACCCACAATAAACATCACTCATAATAAATGATTGTCATCCTCCACCTTTGGTGAAACAATTGGAAACAAGTCTAGCAGGTGAAAAGTGAAAACTCAAAACATCAAGTCTTAGGTTTAGGTCAGTACGTAAACAAGTTAGTCAACTCTTTTTGTTGATAGCCCATCATCCAATTAGTCCTAAATCAATCATCTAATAACATCATGTCCTAGGATATATCCTTCCTACAATGGGAATTATTTATTAGAAATAACACTTTGGATAAACAAAATGACGTGCTGCCATCCACTATAACACTTTAGATAAACGAAATGATGTGCCGCCATCCACTAACATGTCCTAGGATGTATCATTCCTACAATGGGAATTATCTTTTGGCAATAGTTTTGGTTCTTATCCTTAAAAACGCATTCCTTTTTGGTTAGTAGTATTGAAGAACATCAACTTGTTTGTTTACTTAAATATCTTTTTCTTTTGACTTTTCTCTTTGCGCTCATTCCAATAACCTCTCAATGATGTCCAAACAAATGGATTTAGAGAGATAGGAATCGGGCAATGATCATTATCTTTTGTCTGTTGTTCTTGTTGGACATTCTTGTAATATAACTTGGTGAATACTTTCTTTTTTAGATATGTATGGAGGGTGTTTTGGGAAGCTTTTTGACTATTGCATTGATAGGTTATACCTTTCCATGTTTTGGTCTGAGATGTTTGAAACTTCTAAAGTGCATCCTAGCAAGGTTTCTGTATGTCAGGTGTGAACAAGAGTACTCCTATCTATTTGTCGAGTCAAGGTCCATCACACTAAGTGAAACACCATCCTGGTTCTTTATACCTTGATGCATCATGCTTAAGTGTGTTATCAAACATAAGGTAAGTGACCCTTTTAAAATACCAATTCTTTATAATAAAATCATCCATTTCTCATCATCTCTCATAAATTTGCAGCCACATACCCTAAACATACCCATAATATCACCACTTTTTGGCCCATCATGATCCTGCACATACCCACATCAAGATTATTGTTGGGTGGTTTATCAAAAACTATATACCAACAATCCCAAAATTTATCTACTATGCCCCTATGCATGCACCATTTTATAGAAAGTTTTGGTTTGTTAACATTAACTAGCAAACTAGTGCTGGGGTTAAAAAATAAAGAGGCTATTTGGGCTTTTGTTATTTGGAGATTTTTCACATCATCATAAGACAAATCCACATGCATAATATTCCCTCATGGTTTCTCACCGCGAAGGAAAGGCATTATATTGGGTGCAGAGGATTTCTACATTTGTAATTATTCCTGTCAATATGGTTGACATATGGGATAATCGAGAGATCTTCTTATAAACATCACAAATACCCCTCAATTGCTCCAATTTTTCATGAATTAAGTCTTCAATTGATGGTTGTAGCTTGGTGGTGGAGCATTTGGCATTTCTGCATTTTGATTCTTAGCTAGTGGATTTTCATACTCTACTGGTGGAATCTGTTCATTCTTATTCTCAATAGCCATAATGCCTGATTAAAGATTAAAAAACAATTAATCTAATTAAAATTAGACAATATAAATGAAAATATTATAAAAATACCCTAATTTTTTTAAAAAATCCAAAAAACCCTACTTTTTAACAAAAATCTATAAAATTCTCTAATTTTTGATACAAATATATAAGCAACACTATTTTTAAATCAAAATCCATAAAAACCATTAATTTTTTTATCAAAATCCATTCTAAACTCAATTGGTTCATAAAAGTTCAATCAAAAACCCTATTTTGAAAACAAATCCACAAAAAACACCCTAGCTTTTTAAAAAAATCCAAAAAAAACCCTACTTTTTAACAAAATTCTATAAAATTCTCTAATTTTAATACAAATACATAAGCAACACTATTTTTAAATCAAAATCCATAAAAGATTCATTTTTTTTATCAAAATCCATTCAAACTCAATTGTTTCATAAAAATTCAAATCAAAAAACCTATCTGAAAAAAAAAAATACAAAAATTCATTTTTTTTATCAAAATCCATTCTAAATTCAATTTTTTTATAAAAATTCATTCAAAAACCCTATTGTGAAAAAAATCCACAAAAACATTCATTTTTTTATCAAAATCCATTCTAAACTTAATTTTTTCATAAAAATTCAATCAAAAACCCTATTTTAAAAAAAATCCACAAAAAACTATTTAAAATTATCCAAATCTAATTCAAAATTGAATCAAAGCAAATAAAAATAAAAATTCTTACATTTTCAAATCGGATATTGGTAAAATTGGATATTCATTATGCGAAGAACCTCCTCACTATGCGCTCACGGGTTGTTGACTATCAAATGAATTTAAAATAATGACAAATTTTGTATATATTTTTTTTTACAAATCAGATATCCGATTTGGAAAACAAGGATTGGTGTTTGCTTTGGTGGTGTGTACTAACACCTGAGCCTAAAAAAATTCAACATGGTATTTTTGCATTTTTGGGTCGATGAAAGACACGTTTTTTCCTCATTGCCACTTTTTGGCCCACCATGATCCTGCACATACCCGATAAGCTTTATGATAAAATTCCTTGGAGATGGAGTGGAAAAAATCAGCTCTCAATGTGAAGAGAGTGACATTGCATGAGATTGTAGATGTTTTGTTGAAGAATGAAGCTTCTATTTATAGATTCTCAAATGCTAAGAGTGCTCAAAAGGGACCAATGTGGGATGAGACTTTAATGCCAAGTGGGGTACATGTAAAAGGGAAGTTATTGCCATGTTGGAAGGGACAAGTCAACTTGCTTTCAAATTTGAACTTGAGGAATATTCTCAAAAGATGCTTTGTTGAGGGAAAATGATGATTTTAATAAATGAATTAAAATGCTTTATTGGTGCAAGTGGGAAAAGCGAGAGGATGTGATGGGTGATTAGATTAGATTAATCAAGATTAGATTAGTTAAGATGATGTTAGATGCTTTTGACCCATTTGACTTAAATTTAAGGATTTAAATTAAATCAAAGGGATATGAAAGGTGATTTAATTAACTAAAGTTTGTTTTGTTTAATTAAAAGGATGATTTCAATTTTGATTTAAAAGGATGATGATAGGCTTAAAATAAAAGACCTTAGGAGAATGAATTTAATCCAAACATGGAAATGTTTAGGATTTGATTAAAAATTGATTTATCTAATGAGATGAGGAAATGAGTGAAATTAGAAGATGAAATGTTAGATTTAATTAAACTAGTGAATTAAAATGCATTCCTAAATTTTGCATTTCTACAATAAGAAAATGTTATTTTTCTCCAATAAGATCCAAAATCTACAATCATATAACCCAAACACCTTATATTTTCATAACTAAAACCTACTTCAAGATGCAAGCCAAATGTCTGATAGTTACCTTTCCTCTACACACAATTAGACTAGTTTTAGACAATAGGTGAAAGTAGAATATTAGGGCACAAGATTCCTGAAAGTGACAGAAGCCAGCAAATAACTTTCAAAGCAGACAATGAACAGTGACATCATATATTTTGGTATATTTCAACATATGTTTTGTCTACCTCTAAACTTTCTTTTGACTACAGAGAAGATTATTGAAGTACCAAGAAGCTAGAGAGTTAATACTAATCACACAAAGATTCAGCCTGTGATGCTCTTTCCAATATATTCGGTGAAATGGTTAACTCAAGAAACTGTAGTGATAGATTCATCTATCAAGCACATATAAACATTGTTACTATGTAGAATTCCTTTTCAGCTTAGCTCAAGCTTTGGTGTGCTGGAATTTTAATATCATGGGACAATGGTTGAGCTCTAAGCCTTGCCCTCTCAAAATCAAATCATACAGACCAAGAAACAACTTATAAGAAAAGAAACCAACCAAAAGAGTGTGCATGGGTTTGAGTACAAGGGCAGAGCTTCACAAGCTCAAAATTGAAATCAAGAAAATTACAAGCCATTAAACAAATGCCTTCCCCTTTCTTCCCTTGGAAGTTGGGGAATTCATTACTTTAAAAACTGGTTCACCTACTTGAACCATGTAAAATAACATACGATGGTCATCACAACAAAAGTTACAAGTTCTAACACATTATTATGGAAAATAACAAACACAAACAGCATAAGGCCATTCAAGAATCCAAGACTACCAAAGATCGTATAGGTGAATGGGTAGACGACTAAACCTCTTGAGTTTCTGATTTTACATGCCTGAATATGAAATCTGAATCCCACTATGCATAGATAGAGTTCTTCAACTTGACTCTACTTCTATTGATGTCGAGGTCTTGTCTTTATACAGAGCTCCCACATGACAACTCTCTATTCCCAATGTTTCTTTAACTCATCTCCGCACATTTCTAACTACTCCAGCATTTTCCATCGCTTTCCTCCACACAATCTGCCTTCATTCAAGACTTTCTCTCCTCTACAACCATTGAGTCTCGCTTCTCTAACTCTGATATCTCTCTCCCTCCTTC
Organism: Sequoia sempervirens; assembly: GCA_007258455.2. Taxonomy (NCBI): domain Eukaryota; kingdom Viridiplantae; phylum Streptophyta; class Pinopsida; order Cupressales; family Cupressaceae; genus Sequoia; species Sequoia sempervirens. Next base: position 1,078,450,974 of record VDFB02271358.1, on the reverse strand, counting down.
CTATTCACTCCCCGAAAACTAACTTTCTTCAAGGATAGGTTGCCCCAGGTAGTTATTTGATACATGATCTCCTCCATCCTTCTCCAAGTGCCAATGGCTTAGGAACCACCTTTCTTATCCCAAATTGACTTTCCCAGATTCGTTCATCCACTTGCCTATTAAGTGAATATGGGGTGTTTTAAAAAATAACTAAATTATTTATGAGCCCATAACTTCCACCTAGCTATCATTTTCAATGCAGCCTCAAAAACTTAATGGAGAATATTCCTTGGATGCTTTCACTGTATAACGCCTCTCAGCATAATAATGATACAATATGTTTATATTTGCTATTTTATTTATTATTTTTTAAAAAAATAATAAAAAATAAAAATAAAAATGGGGCAAGTGTTATCTTGAGACTTTTAGTAATGATGGTGTGGGTATCAAATATGATATAACAAAAAAATAAAAAGAAGGGTATTTCAAATCAGTGCATTCACTAAAAAAACGAAAAAATTACTAATGTACACCTCTAACAATTTTAATAGGATTGCTTCAAATTGATAGGATGTAAAATGAAATTCACTAAATGAACTTTACAAAAAACTCAAGAAAATCCTTGAAATAATGTAACATGCACCTATACTTACACTATTCATAATGCATGTCAAAATGTTAAAAGAATGAAACCTTTACTTTCTTGAACAAAGCTTAATTGTTTCAAAGCCACAACAGTTATTATCAGTAGAAATGCGTAAATACACCAAAAAGATATGAACCAAAAACCAATTAAATAGTTTAAAAAAAAACTTCACTTCTTACCAATTAAAAGAATCCAAACTTATGCACAGATTCAATCCTCAAGATTCTGAAGATTACAGAAAAGTCACAAATGCTAAGCAACCAAAAAAATCACAAATTATAAACAACCAACAAATGCAAACATAATATTTTCTTTAGGAGGATAAATTATGTTTCTCTTTGTGCGTGATTTGACATGTTTAATAATCATCTGATTTTTTCTTTATCATATAAAACTGTACATGCTTGTTTAACAATGCACGTTTGGATTACACTCTGCTGAGTGAGAATTACACATGCATGTATGGATTACATAGCAATCAGTAGCACCACCCATGAATCTCCTTTTGCTCTTGCCCACACCTTCTGCAATAGCATCTTCATTAGCTAATCTGAGGCTGCCACAGAGTGTTACATCCGCATTTACACAATATGCAGACCTCACTACCATATTCATCCATCACTTCCCTGCAAAACAACTCACAAGGTGGATCAGAACAATCTTCTGCAGAGGTATTGTATCTGAAGGGCCTTAAGAAAATGAATAATATAAAATTTACATTAAAAAATTACCCACTATAAATCTACAAGCTAGAAAAATATTAGCTAACATTACCCATAGTTGGGTATATGGAAAAATGTGGAAGCATAGAGAAGGCAGCTAAACTATTTGATAGGATACCTCAAAAAAAATTGGTCTCATTGAATGCTATGGTTGCAGGATATGAAAAAAAAATACGTTTGTTCAAAAGGATACAAAAAATTTCAACCAAAAGCAAATGACTGGTGTAAAGACACACACCACAACCTTTTCCAGCATCCTTATAGTCTCTCAAATATAGTCGAACCATTTACTCTTCCTTGTCAGTTACAATTGCATGTAATTTTTATTGGACAATGCACCGTGATGTCTGAGAGGAGGTCATGGGTCTAACAACTGCCAACATTGCTCTGTGCATAACTGCTAGCATGCAAAACTTGTAACTACAGCCCGTCAATTTTAATTTGTCTAGATTTTTTTGACACAAGTTCTTTGCTTCCATTTAAGAACACCTCTCAGCGTAATTATAATATATAAATAATAAATTATATGTTTACAATTCTTTTTAAAAAAATATTTTCATATACAAATATAACTCTTAAATAGTTTATATACTAGATCTATAATTATTTACAAATTTAACTTTAAATAAAATTAAAATTAAAACAAAGACTATTTCTATAATTACAAAATAATAGTACATCAATCTATAAATTTTAATACTAGCATACATATATTAAATATTAATATATATATATATATAATGCGCCAAGAGTTATCCTTCTCAAGGCGCCTATTTTCATCATTTTTTTCTCAATGCAATAGGCACCTCAATAATGAAAATGATGAAAATAGGCACCTCAAGAAGGATAACTCTCAGCGCATTTTATATGTATTAATATTTAATATATGCATGCTAGTAGTAGTTGTAGCGTGTGTAACACATTGAATAAATTAATATATTTAGGTTTATGATTAGATTTAGCATTTAGGATTAGGGTTTATATCACGGTTAGGGTTAGCATTAGAGCTAGAGTTAGAGATAGGTTTAGGGTAAGGGTGAGGGTTAGAATTAGGCTAAATTTATAATATTATGGTTAGATTAAATTTATGATATTGTGGTTAGGATTAGGGTTAGGATTGTGATTAGCATTAGTGTTATCATTATGAATAGGGCTAGGTTTAGGATTATGTTTAAGATGAGTGGTAGGGTTAGGGTTTGGGTTAGCATATATAAAAAGGGTTACCTAATCCTAATTCTATCTCTAACCCTAACCCTAACCCTAACAATAACTACAACACTAATCCTAATTCTATTTCTAACACTAATTGTAACCCTAATCCTAATTAGATATCTTTAACCATAACCCTAACTTTAATTATTACACTATCTCTAACCCTAAACCTAACCCTAACACTAATCCTAATTTTATTTATATCTCTAACAAAAACCCTAACCCTATCTCTAACAATAAACTTAACCCTAATCCTAATTTTATCCCTAACCCTAATCTTGACGTTATCTCTAACCCTAACTGTAACCCTAATCCCAATCCTAACCCTAACCCTAATTAATTTAATGTTGGATTCATCATAACCTTAACCCTAATCCCAATTGTAACCCTAACCCTAATCCTAATTTTATCTCTAATCTTAACCCTTATACTAACCCTATCTCTAACCCTAACCCTAATCCTTACTCAAACCCTATCCCTAATGTTGGTCGTAGCTCTAACCTAACCCCAACTAATCCTAACCATAACCCTAACTCTAATTGAACTCTAGCCCTAACTTTGAAAGACATTGCTCCCCTCACAGAAACCTCAATCCTAATCCTAATTCTATGTCTAACCCTAACCCTAACCCTACTATTGGTCATATCTCTAACTTAACCCCAACTAATCCTAACCCTAACCCTCATTCTATCTCTAATTGTAACCTAACCCTAATCCTAATTCTAGATCTCTAACCCTAAACCTAGCCCTAATCCTAATTTGATCTCTAATATTAACCCTTATACTGACCCTATCTCTAACCCTAACCCTAATCCTTACTCAAACCCTGACCCTAATCCTAATTTTATTCCTAACCCTAACCTTAATCCTAATGCTAACCCAACCCTAATCCTAATTATATCTCTAACCATAACCCTAATCCCAATCCTAACCCTAACCTTAATTAATGTAATGTTGGCTCCATCATAACCCTAACCCTAACCTTAACCCTAATTAAACTATCTTAAGTGTATTTGAACCCTAACCCTAATTGTGCCATAACCCTAACTCTAATTGAACTCTAGCGCTAACTTTGAAAGACATTTCTGCCCTCACAAAACCCTCAATCCTAATCCTAATTCTATCTCTAACCCTAACCCTAACCCTAATCTTGGCCCTATCTCTAACCTAACCCCAACCCTAATTCTATCTCTAATTGCAACCTAACCCTAATCTTCACTCTATCTCTAACCAAAACCCTAAACCTAAACCTAATCATAACAAAAACCTAGACCCTAAACCTAAATCTATCTCTAACCCCAACAATTACCCTAATCTTCACCCTATCTCTAACAATCACCCTAATCCAAACCCTATTTGTAATGCTAACCCCAAATCTAATCCTAGTTTTATCTTTATGCCTAACCCTAACCCTAATATTAGCACTAACACAAACCCTAATCCTAATTCTATTTCTAACCATAATCCTAATACTATCTTTAACCCTAACACTAACACTAACCCTATCTATAACCCTAACCCTAACCCTAATCATAATCATAATCCTAACATAAACACCAACCCCAATCCTAATCCTAATTCTATCTCTAAACCTAACCCTAACCCTAACCCTAACACTAATTGCAACACTAATCCTAATTCTATTTCTAACCCTAATTATAACCCTAATTCTAATTTTATCTTTAACCCTAACCCTAACACTAATTCTTACACTATCTCTAATCCTAACCCTAAACCTAATATGAACACAAACCACAAACCTAATCCTAATTCTATTTTTATTGCTAACCTGAACCCGAACCCTAATCCTAACCCTAACCTTAAAACTAACCCTAATCCTAATTCTATCTCTAACCATAACCCTAATCCCAATCCTACTCCTAACCCTAACCCTAATTAATTTAATATTGGCTCCATCATAACCTAACCCTAACCTTAACCCTAATTGAACTATCTTAAGTGTATTTGAACCCTAACCCTAATTGTGCCATAACCCTAACTCTAATTGAACTCTAGCCTTAACTTTGAAAGACATTTCTCCTATCACAAAACGCTCAATCTTAATCCTAACTCTAACCCTAATTGAACTTGAACCTGAACCCTAAGCCTAATTCTAATTTTATCTTTAACCCTAACCCTAACCCTAATCCTTACACTATCTCTAAGCCTAAGCCTAAGCCTAATCCTAATATGAACACAAACCACAACCCTAATCCTAATTCTATTTCTATCGCTAACCTAAACCTAAACCCTAATCCTAACCCTATTTCTAACCCTAACCCTAACCTTAATACTAAACCTAATCCTAATTCTATCTCTAACCCTAACCCTAATCCTGATCCTAAAACTATCCCTAATTAATTTAATGTGACTCCATCATAGCCCTAACTCTAACCTTAACCCTAATTAAACCATCTTAATTCTTTTTGAACCCTAACCCTAATTGTGCCATAACCCTAACTCTAATTGAACTCTAGCCCTAAATTTGAAAGACTTTTCTCCCCTCACATAAACCTCAATCCTAAACTTAATTCTATCTCTAACCATAACCCTAACCCTAATGTTGGTCATATCTCTACCTAACCCCAACTAATCATAACCCGAACCCTAATTCTATCTCTAATTGTAACCTAACCCTCATCTTCACTCTATCTCTAGCCAAAACCCTAAACCTAAACCTAATCATAACAAAAACCTCATCCCTAAACCTAATTCTATCTCTAACCCTAACCTTTACCATAACCTTTACCCTATCTCTAACCATCACCCTAATCCTAACCCTATTTGTAATGCTAACCCCAACCCTAATCCTAATTTTATCTTTATGTCTAACCCTAACCCTAATATTATCACTAACCTAAACCCTAATTCTAATTATATTTCTAACCTTAATCCTAATTCTATCTCTAGCCCTAACACTAACCCTAACCCTAACCCTATCTCTAATCCTAAGCCTAAGCCTAATCATAATCATAATCCTAATTGATCCCTAACTATAATCCTAATCCCTAAAATGAATCGAATCTTAACTCTAATTACATTATAACCCCAATTGAACCTTACCCCCTATTGTAATACCAAACCTATCCTTAACCATAATTATAACCTTGATTCTAACCCTAACCATATCCTTAATTCTAAGCTTAACCATAGCCTTAATTTTAATCCTAGTTTTATTATGACCTTGACACTAATCCTAACCCTAATTATAATTGTAAACCTAACCCTAATTGTAGACCTAACTCTACCCCCAACACTAACCATTGTTATAACTATAATTCTAACTCTAATTTTATATCCTTAACCCTAATTAAAACCTAATACTAATTGAACCCTAATCTTTGCCCCAACTAAAATTTTAGCTCTAGCCTTGACCCTAATTGAACTATAATCCTAACCTAATTAAACCCTAATCCCAAGCTTTATCATATAAACCTAATCCTAACCCTAAACCAAATTCAACCATAATTAAACCTTGACCCAAACCCTATCCCTAATTAAACATTAACCTTAACCCCAAGCTTTATCATAAAACCCTAACCCTAACCAAAATTAACACATAATATCAATGCTTGATTTTTTAAATATATGTAATGTGTATTGTCCACTATAAAACAATAGTTAATAAAAATTAGTATGAATATTTTAAATACATATGTGAAGAGTTTTTTATTATAAGTTAAATTCTAAAATTGTTTTATTTACTTAAATCCAGTAATAGTTGTACCTATTATAATAAACATACAACCATCTTTATTGAGTATCTCAAATGATCTCAAACTTTCTAGACGCTCTATCTTTTCCAATTAGTGGCACTTTATCAATTCAAAGCTCTTTAGAAAATTTAATTGTGCAAGACTTGGAGGGGTGTCCAATTGTGTAGAGTAATTTATCAAGACTTTATCATTAGCGTCTCCCATTGTTATTTTATTTTAAATACATATGTGAAGATATATATATATATATATAGACTACATGAATCGAGTAGCATGACCCCTATAAACTGAGTGTGCTGGTAAACTTTTTAATGTGACCGGTGGCGCTGGTGCAACATGCCCTCCATTACCATGAGGGTGGGAGAGACTAGACCTCATGACCAACCTCCTACAATAGGAAAGGTTTAGCTAACTGAGCTAGGGCCCCAACCCGTGAAGAGAATTTTTTTTATTATAAGTTAAATTCTAGAATTATTTTATTTACTTAAATTTACTATAAAATTGTGAATTATAGTGTAATTTATCATGAGTGTTAAGTAATTAGTTTGACAGATGTATTATAGATCTTGTTACTTGATATTTTTAAGATAGATGTATTTAGTTTCATCCCATAATTTTAATGGTCATATATTTTAGTTTCACAATCAAAGAATGAATAAAAAATTATCCATAACTATCATCTCCAAATTTATCAACCTCCATGCATTGTTATTGCCTTTCTAAATTGCCAATTCCAAAGGACTATATTATATATTACCACATGCATGTTTACCATGTAAATACAAATCATGCCTATAGATCTAAAATCTTGAAAGCTTATGCGGTGAATGCTAGGTCATCATGCATCTACAATTCTGTATTTGTCAAAAGTTAACTAACATGAAATGATGAAGTGACTTGGAGAAAAGGAAGAACATCTCAAATGAAAAATGAGAGAATGGCAGTTTGGTCATCTTGGGGGAGACCTCTTGTAGTCCCAAATCAAATTGAAAAAATATTTGGAACACAAAACCTTTCGCAATTAAAACATATAACACCATTCACTCCCAAATCAGATTATTGTTGCAATCTAGAACATAAAACCCACTGATCAAGAAAAAATAAGCATCGAGACAAAGAGATACCATTTATTTGTGGGAGCAGTTGCAAAATAATAGATAATCTAATATTCCACACGGATATCTCTTCTCATAACACAACCGCTTTTGGATGTTCTCTTTAGTCCGATTCCATACGGGTATATCACCGATTGTAGTTCTCTTGTTGTGTGGTGATGTTGAAGGAAGTTGCTATACTTCTCAATGGAAACTTCAATATTGCCTCGCTTGTTGTCTGCCATGTTCAGTAGAAAAGGACTTATCATTTTCCTGAAAATAGGTCATAAATAGACTAATATTGAAATATATAGTGATCTTACCAAAACACCAGGATCTTGACTATTGAGAGCGGAGATATACTGAGCTTCTTCACTACCAACATTTATCTCAAAATGCATCAATCCCCTCAGAAACATGGTGACATCTCCAGGATGTAGAATATCGCTAAAAGCTTGACCTAATATTGTACAACATATATGTAATCAGTCATACTGCAATAACAATAAAACCATTGTTTTTATAAAGGCATTTTTTCAAACGGTTCATGTGCCTTGTCTATGCCTTCCACTCTTGTATGCATGACTACCGCACAGTTACAACTATTACATCTGATAAAAATACATTGTCCTGTATGCTCGAAAAAGAGAAAAAAGAAACAAAAGATAATGAGGAAAAATGAAAAAAATTGTTTGGGATCGGCCCTGCCAAAGGGTGCAGACCTAAATGGAGGGCCATTGCACACTATGGGCCTGCTATCTCTATTGGGAGAGGCCATGGTTACTACTCACAGGGGAATCAAGGCCAATGATATCCACTGACCTTGCAATGGTATTTCTCCCCGGAAGAAAATAAAACACTTTAAATGAAAGATTAAAAAATTATTACATATAAAACAGAGGAAACCACAGTCGTGCTGCCATGAAATAGTCTATCTTCCTCTGCCACTCTTCCCACATTCAACCACCTAAAATGGCTCCTTAACTCTTGTTTTGGGCCATGAACATGCCCATCGAACTCTTAGAAACGAATTTGCAATTCTGTTAAAGTTTGTCCGAAATTCCATGGGCTCAACAAGTGTATCCTTTCTATCGCTATCAATGGTGGTGTTTAAAGGGCTCCCCATGATATCGAATGCATAACACCAACACAAGATTGCTTGGGATCCTCGTAGAGCTCGCCGCAATCATCAAGCAGACTCTCTGAGAAAGGCCACGATTTCCTTATATTCATATTTCTAACTTAGCCCACATATTCTCTACAAATCAAATGAAACTTGATTATCACCATCAACAGACTCATATTTAAGGGAACAACAGGAATACGAAGCAACATAGAATCATCGGAAGATTAATATGGTGACTCTTCAGCTGCGAATCAACAAGAATATGAAGCATTTCTTTTTGCTATGATGGTTACACTTGCTGGCCTCCTATAGAGGCTGCTGCCACTGTAGGCTTACGCCTCTTGGTGTAATTAATTAGAATTTAAATGATACGTATTATTAATTTAGTTATATAATAAATAATACGTATTTAATGTATAAATTACTATATAATATTTAATAAGTAAATTGTTATATTCTCATGTTTCTTCTAGGTGAGATCGACATAAAGAAATCTGAAAGGCCACTTTGAAATTGAAAGAGTCAAAAGTTCAAACAACAAATGTGAATTCCAGGGTCGCGACTTTGGTATGAGAAAATATAAGTGACCAAGAGAAAATGATAGAGGTGTGCCTAGGTGAAAAGGAAAAACCCACGCCATGACCAGTTCAAGGATAGATTGACAAAACAAAATCATTGTTTAGAACAGAGGGACATGACAATGAGTGATGAATTAATGCACAGCGGCAACAAGTCATGGTAGGCCGCGCATGAGAGATGAAGGCATATATATTTTATATGGAAAATGGAGTGCTCAACAAAAAGTAAGATGATACTGAGCCAAAGCATACAAAATATTTCAGATGCAAAAACATGGCGATAGGAGACAAGAACGATGGAGTCATAGAATGAGCCAATGTAAACTTCGATAGTGGAGATGTAGAGTAAGTGAAGTGTGATGATGACAGTAAGAAGGTTGATATACATTAGAAACTTTGGATTATAAGAACCAGCAGTAAAAGAGGATAGAGGGCGATTCCGGTGAAAGAAACTATGCAGAGGAGCCAAAATTTACCCACGACAGGAAGATTAAGGAGGACGAGAGAGTTAGAATCATGCCACGTAGGATGAATATTGGGTAGATTAGAGGAATGAAAGAGCAACGTCATTTCTTTTGAAGGGGGGTCAAACCCACAAGCTAGTATGAACGCAGTAATGTGGTAAAGTCATGCTCATAGGCAGTTGAAAAGGTCTTGAATATTTTTGAAGTTCAAATGTGAACCACTAGGTGAGATGGAAAAAATTTCTCCAGAATATAGAGGCAGAACTATAGCATTTTGACTTAGTGAGAACCTGCTAATGGAAGGTTGTGAAGCGAGGGAGATTTGTCTAGGTGGTGAATGGAGGATGAAAAAATAGTGGAGTTGCCTGATTGTACTGCGTTTAGTTCATGAAATATGAGAACGTTTAGTTCATGAAATATGAGAAGTAAAGAGATTTTATTTGTTTTGCAATTTGAATGAAATATTTGCAATCTGAGAATATATTTGAGCAATTGTGAATCGATTTTAAAATTAAAATAAGTAATTGTCAATTTCTGAATTAAACTATCACTGAGTTTGTCTAATCTAAGTTTTGTGTGGAATTGGGTGAGTGGTGTGTTTTCTTCTTCATCAATTGGTATTAGAGTAGGCAGTTCTGAGCATGCGGATAGAGCGCCGAGAGAGAGGTCATTTGCACTAGGACCTATGGGTGAAGAGGGAAGTGAGCCGAATGTGAGGTAGCTTGTGAAAGAACCTATTAAAAGTCCAAAAGTACCGTTACATATGTAGAGAGTCATGGCGGTTGAGGGCTGGAAGATGCAAAGATGGAAGCACAAGTGAGAAGCTCAAAAGCATCATTGCAGGTTAGCAAAGTCCTAAACAATTGAGAGCAGAAAGCGTAGAGGAAAGTGTTGTGTGATGGCAGATTATAGCAGATGAAGTGGAATCTTTGTGAGATCGAGGTACGATTCCAGCATGGAGGTTGCAACGGCAGAGTTGTAGAGAAAGTGGAGAGAGACATGACTTTAAAGTATGAGATTCAAGGCTTGGGCTACAAGATAAAAATCTGAAACTTATATGCAAATCTGAAAATTAAGTTGCCTTAATATGGAATTACCATGACCAGATCCATCTTCTTTATGATGCCAAAAAATAACCAACATATCATGCTTGTAAACACTACCTTATGTGAACTTATAACAGCAATAAATAAAGAATATCATCACCATAAGATAGTAGTAATGAGGCACAAATCAACAACACAAGATCATCACATAACACAATATTTACATGGAGAAACCTTTGCAGGGAAAAACTCCACCAAGAAGAGAGGCCAAGTATGCATTGTCATCAAATAAATGAGATTACAATACAACCACTTCTATTCGATCCTCTTTACCTCCACCATGGAAGCACCTATGTACCTATGAACAACCTCCTTATGCCTCAACATGTCCTTGTTCCTACAAAGTAACACTACATTCAATTGTTCCTCCTAATTATACATCCAAGAGGTTGATTTTATAGGTTTGTGAAGACATCTAATGCACCAAACATGGCACCCAAAGATGATCCTTCATTCCAAACATCCCCAGCCTTTTGATTACCTCCTCAAAATGTGAAAGGACATTAGTTTTGGCTCCAATACTTTCCCTCCAACTTGGATACCCAACCATGAGAGATAAACATTACATTAAATGTAATAAATGATGGAAAACCAAGTGACACATGTTGCATCTTTCTAAGAACCCACCTAGAGAATCCCAAAAGTCACTTATTCATCATTTCCTTTATCTTTTATTATCCCATTCTAGATATCGACATGTGGGGAAAATAGTATTAAATATATTTATGTCCACAACCCACTTTTACCGCTACTAGTGGACCCATCACCCCTTGTGAGTATACTACAAAAAATGGTGAGAACTAATATTACAAAATATTTTCCCAATACAACCTAAGTGCCTAAAGACACTTTCCAAGGATTTTGGAACCATGATATATGACATAAGATTTACAAGGTGGATGGCACCTAATCCTAACATTCTCCCACTTGACATCAACATTGTAAATACACCCATAGGAATCACAAACAAGGGAAAAGCATGTACCATCTAAATCTTCACCATGCTCTCATGCTCCAACAAGATACCTAAAAATCAACCATGATAACCACCACCAAGCAAAAACTCCTTACATCCTCCAACATGAGACATATGGAAGAAAAAATTGAACATGCCAAGCTGAAACATATCAACTATCACTCGACCCTGTGCCAATTTTTACATGAAAACAAGTATCAAATTCAAATGATATCAAAGGCTCTGAGTAGTTTCCTTACTCATACCACTTGGAATAGCAACCACAACAAATTGTAACTCATCCAAGCTAACCATACCTCAAACCAAGGTATACCAAACATACATAAAACTTCATGTCATCAACATGCCAACCCAAAATTTGTAATCAAGTCTATGTATATCCATCCTCCTATCTCCATGCAACATACTAATCTACAAATCACTATAGACAAGGCCAACTAATAAGTCAGCATAGACACTGAAATAATCTCATGGATATAAACAGTCCACATCTAAGTCATCCCATTGCAAGAAAATGGGTAGCTAATCCACATCCTATATAACTCGTAGATCCAAATCCAATAAAACATGCAAAATTATCATCACATTAGTAGCTGGAACAAACCAAGATATCATAGAGGATAACTAGACATATATCCAAAAACACCCACTGCATGAGTAATGTCAAATCTGAAAAATAGATCAAGATAACCAAGTCTATATATGGTATAGGATGTGGCTAACTTCTCTATAATATAGTGTGAAGGAAACATACAATGATATGCAAATCCTACAAAAAAATATGTTGCAATACCTCTCTCACTATTAGTCTCCATAGCTCTCCCAAGTTCTTCACAATCAACCATGTGAAACCAAACATCTAAGGAGAATACCATAACCAAAGAGAGAACTTGCAAATCAAACCATATCCCTATTCCACACTAACATGCACCAAGCTACGTAAATTAAGATCTCCTTCACCATTCCCAAGCTTAAAGGATATCAACATCTAGCATCCAAATAAAATGAAAACATGATAGCAATAGATGTAAACAAGGAGAACAACAAAAATATGTAAACCATGCATCCTCTTAACAAGTCTTTAGAATGCTTATATTCAAGACTAACTCATATACAAAGACAAGATACAAAATAAAGAATGCATCTAATAATCAAGTGGGCAATACCTCAGATCATTAACCTATTGAGTAGACCAAGAGTGGGATATAAGATTGCCATGTGCACACAACACCAAGAAATGACAATCTTCTCTTCAAGTCCATAATGGATTCACCTCCATAACTAGGTGTAGGCTCCTTGGTATTTCTACTAAAATCCTCATTAAAGAGTAACCATCTCAATATATGATCCCATAAATAAGAGGGGTAAGTGCAAAAAGATGGGGAGCCAAAAAGGAGGCTTAAGTGGCCACTTTTTTCGGAAATTAGGAAATACTGACCTTGGATGTGAAATTGAGGATAGTTACACTCAAAATTTTGAGATGCAACGAAAACAAGGATCGTAGAGCTCCAAGTCTACTTTCTAAACTACTAAATTTTTTTTAAAATGGTAGAGATTAAGGGGTTCAAAAGAGGGGGCCACAAAAATTGGTGTTATTTTTTTCAAAAAAACATAACATAGCAAATTTTGTGGCTCCCTCAAAAGGTTAACATTTTTTTAGTATTTTTAAAATTGCTTTGATGAAAAATTTGCTAACAAAATATAGTTTATGCCTAATTTTTTTGATAATTTTTTAATGAATATTTGATTTTTTACTAATTTTCAAAGTGGACACTTCTTGAAAAATAGAATTTTGGCCTTGCTACCCCTATAAATTTTGAAAACTAATTAAAAAATATTTTTTTTAATATGCACACATGTAGAATGGAGTCTAGTTTCTAAAAATGTAATTTATTTGAAATTTTGATGAACGGTTAATTTATAATGAAAAAAGCACCAAACACTGGTTTTTGCCTAAAAACAGACACACACATACACACAAGAAATTATAGATCAAAGGCTTAGCATTGTTAAAATGTGAAAAAATTACATCCTTAGATAGCTAAGAGAGAGCCTAACATTTCCCAAGTGTTTGATTTGTTCGACCTTGAAACACGTTCAAACCTGATGCTTAACATGAACACGATTATGTGAAATATTTTAGAATTTGCAAAAACACATCTTTGGACATTGGGAAGGCACTCCAAGCCTTTGGATTGGTATTCCAAGGAAAATATCAATCCCAAGGCTTGGGGATTCCCAAAGTAAGAAATAACACGAGTATGTTATAACATGAGCACGTTATAACGCACATGCATTATTTCTTAGCTTTGACATGGTTTTGTGTTTGTGCCCAAGACATGTCTAGCAAGACATAGCATAAGCGAGTTATAATGCACTCATGTTATATCTTTCTTTATGTTAAATGCTAGTCTATAGAATGTATGTATATATATTTGTATGTTTGTATGCATACATATGCTTGTATGACTTGTATGTATGTATGCATGCTTGTATGTATGTATGTATTCCCTTATGTATGTAGATAGGGTGGGAGGGATAGAGAGTGGTAGGGAGAGAGAGAGAGTTATCTAGGTAGGGTGCTAGAGGGAGAGACCTTAGAGAGATGGGGGGTGCGAGGGAAAGACCTGAGAGATAGGGAGAGAGAGGGAGTGATGGAGAGGGAGTGGGAGGGAGATAGAGAGAGAGAGAGAGAGAGAGATAAAGGGAGTGAGAGAGACAGTGGTAGGGATTGATTGAGCGAGAGATATGTAGAAAGAGGGGGGTCAGTGCAGGATCATGGGGGTCCAAACTAGGCCTCTAAGTGGCGATGAAAAGTCAGAAAATCAAAGTTAAGCAACTTGACATAAAAATTTGAATAGGTTATTAACATAATTTGAAAAATATTGAAGAACAAAAGTTTTAGCAAATTGAATGTAGTTTCTAGGCTACTAGTCCTTTTTTGGGAAAAAAGTAAATTTATTTTGAGAATATTTTAAATTTCAATGCAATGATACTAAATTTTTAGGAAAAAGATAAGAAGCAGGTGTATGTCTAACCACCCTAAGTACAAGAAAAAAAAATTCTAAATTATTCAATATAAGTAGAGGACACATGCCTAGATGTGCCAGATTTTTTTTTGTAATTTTTTTCTATGTGAATAATTAGATATGATTTTTTTAGTAGAACTTTTCAGAATTATTAAAATGTATGTGTCTGATCACCATAACTTGGTCAAAAAACTATGAAATTCAATTTTATTTTTTTTATCCTATAGCATGTGACACATAAGATGTGGTGCATCTTGTAGATTTGAAAAATGTTAAGTAGTTTGAAAGTTATAGAAGTTTTTCAATCAGCCTATCAATCACGACTTTAGACGTAATGTAGGTAGAAAATCAATAATAATTATTTATTAAATTCAAAATAAGAAAAAAGTTATATTGGTGGAAAGCTAACAATTTTATCTATAAACCCTTTTCGTTTGATGAAATTTGGGTCAAAAAAAGTCATCAGTCACAAGGGCGAACTTCAAAAAACTAAACAAATTTTCAAAAACACATTTTTTGGGTTGAGTTTCTAGGTCTGGCAATCCAAAACCAAATCCTAAGCCAATATCCATTTTGGTTTGGTAATAGCAAACCAAAACGGATATTCGTTAGTTATATTTACTTATATTACTTATAATACATAATATTATATAATATGTATTATGTATTTATAATACATATATTTATAATATATAATATTATGTATTATATAATATATAAATATATGTATTATAAATACATAATACATATTATATATAATATATTATATATTATATTTTATATTATTATATTATATATTATATATTACTATATTATATGTGTCACCAAAAAGTGTATACTTTGCTTGATATGGGAATAATTGATGATAAATTGGACTTAATGAGGCCTTGATTTGGTGTTGTGGGGTGTTTTACACATCCACACTAGGTCTTGGACCCTTGAAAATTGAATTAAATGCATTTAACGATGTCTTGTGAAGGTGTTGTAAAGTGTTGTAACAGACTTTCACACTTCTCTAGACTTAATAGGCTTATCTTTCCCTAATTCAATGTTGAAAAATATATTTAAATGCATCCTCACATTAATCTAGAAGACTTGTAAAATAGACTTAGTGTTCATCTAGTGTTGTAATGCGTCTTACACATTCACATTGGATGTTGTGCCTTTCTAGACTAAGTGGACCTCATTTTAGTGTTGTAAAGTGTATTTAATCACACTTTCACATTGAATTATGTGTCCCAAGCCCTAATTGACCTTCACATCATCATTAATAGGCCCCTATGGCCACATATTGTGCATACCATGGCATAATTTATCAAATACCCAATGAAATCAACATAAGAACTAGAATTCCTCATTCCCCAACATTCCAGCTG
Organism: Sequoia sempervirens; assembly: GCA_007258455.2. Taxonomy (NCBI): domain Eukaryota; kingdom Viridiplantae; phylum Streptophyta; class Pinopsida; order Cupressales; family Cupressaceae; genus Sequoia; species Sequoia sempervirens. Next base: position 1,078,434,950 of record VDFB02271358.1, on the reverse strand, counting down.
TCAAAAGGGCCCCTCTGGGACTAAGTCGTCCATCTAGGCGAATGAGTCCCTACCAGGTGGGACTAAGTTGCCCAACATAGTGACTTAGTCCAATTTGGCCTATTTTTGAGGTTGGAGTGGGAAATTTTGGATTTTAAGTTTATTCTTCCTTCATGTTGACCTTGGGGATCAAATTGACAGGAAAACTAGGAGGATTTTCTATAAATACAAGCCTCTAAACCCTAATTCATAACTCATCATCATTCATTCATTATTCATCATGTTTTTAAGTCAAGAAAGCTAGGGTTTTAACATTCTAAGTCATCAAGAGAGCTTTCAAGGACATTCAAGGGCAGATTCTTCATCTTTTGCTGCAAAAATTCAAGATCAAACATCATGGAAAGTCTCTAACTCCATTGTTTCATGCTTCATTACATTCTTTCTTCATTTTGGTTTAATTACCTAGGTGAAATCACAATACTGTGTTTCACTTTTTGCTCAAGATGGACATTTGCATCAATATTTTTAATCGAATCTTCATCTTCTAAGACTTATAGCAGCTAAACTGTTAAGAATTTGAAGATGTTGTGAACTAGTGATATGTGGAAATTTGTGTGTAGATTCTAAATTTTTTTTTTCATTTTTTTTGAAATAAATTATGAATCTTTCAACATCTCCTTGAGTAACTAGTTTTAAACAGAAAACAACATTTTTAGAAAGTAACGTTTGGGTCGTACAACATAACTATTTTTCTATAAAGGATTAAATTCTAATTTTTGAAATATATATTCTCAACATCAATATCTAGGGAAAGGATATTTTTAATTAATTTTGAAGTCACTGTAGTTATAATTTGGACATATGTGTGTGTTGTACAACATAACTTGTGTATATATCGAAATCCAATTCTTTTTTTGGGTGAAACAAGGACATCAATACCTAGGGAATGGGTATTTTTTTTAAAAAAATTACAATGGTTTACTATTTGTCCACCTCTACACAATGAAGAGCTTCATGTTCGGAGAAAAACCTACGTTTAGTAAAAATTCAAAATTAAATACATGATAAAATGAAAATATATCAAATCTATACTTGTTGGAAAACTCATTTTGAGGGCTACAATCTTGAAAAATATAAATTTTAAATGAAATTATCTAATCCCTCAAAAGGTAAAGAAAAAGTGGTTTTTTTCCAACATTTCGATAGGTGCGAAAGAGACTCCATTGTGGGTATGATTTAATACTAGAGGGGTTCTATCCAAGGGTGTTTAATCTAAGGGGGTCTTAACTATCCCTCTTCAATTAAAACCCTTTAGATGGAGCCTCTCAAGAACTAAATCATTAGTTTTTTCTAAAAATAGTGATTTCAAACAAAAATCAGCACATCCCAAAAGTGAGACACACTATTTTGGTAGCACCCACCTAAAAAAGGGTTTGACCAAGGCAAACCCCCATGCCCTAACAATCAATATTTTCTCCTTCTCTCTTTGTGTGTTTGCAGATTTAGGTATCTTGAAGACTTTGAAATCATTGAAGATTAAGTTGAAGACTCATTGAATACATCTCCTTGTTTTCAAATCCAAAATATCCACTAAAAGTCACTTATAGGCCCAAAAATCAGAGTTTCAGAACTAGACACCTGTCAAGAACTGAAGAGCAGATCAAGGGCTTTCATTTCCACTTTTAAATTTTTAGAAATTCAAAAGTGGACTAAGTCACCAACAGTGGCGACACAGTCCCACTGACCCTGTTTTTCAAAGGTTTTTGTAGATTTGGATACCCATTTGGCTGAAACAAGTTTCTAAGCAGTTTTTTCAGAACTGGGACTAAGTCGCCCATATTGGCACAAGTGTCCCAGTCAGCATTTCCAATCAAATCTGCAAGATTTCAGACCTTCATTCCATCATTTTTCAGCCTCCAAGTGCACACATTCAATTTTATAATTTTTTGTTTATTTCATGGTTATTTCTAGGTCATTTAGTTCATGTTTGCATACACCACTGTGTTTACCAACACTTTGTATTTCTTAGATTTTACATTAATAATCATATTTTTTTTCAGCTTATTGCATTTAGATATCATAATTAGGCATATTTCATACCTCATTACATTAATATTGAGTGTAGACATTAGCATTTTGGGTCCATTTCTCTCCTTTTAGGTGAAAAACCTTGAAGAATCATTGACCAAGTTGTAGTCATTCTAGCATAAGAGTTGGCAAGTGGAGAGTGGAGGGCATGTAATAGGTGATGGGTACTTTGATTTATACAATAGTGAAAGCATCAGCTTTAGACTGTAGTGGACAACAAACATTTAATATAAACACTTGTAAAAATATGTATTTTAGTTTACCATAATATGTAATATTTAATACCCAAATCATGTGGTGGACAGCTCATAGATGATGAGGACTAAATTGACTAATTTGTTAATTAATTGTGATCATTATTTATTTATTTTTGTCGTGAGAAGAATAAATAATAATCTACATTAAATATTTCTATTAAAATTGTTTTAATTGGTTAGTTGGCTAGATAGCAAAAATTATTAAAAAAAAAAAATTGTTCAAGTCAATGAAATAATTGCTGACCAAGTTACAACCATTCCCACAGCCGAGGCACATGATGGTCGTTGATTTGTATGTGATATATTGAAAGGAAACATATTAAAATGCATTTTTCAATTTTTATCTGGTGAATGCTCTTTTCCCTTTCCTTTGGTTAAGCAATCACTATCTTTCCTTGCCATAATATTTTTTAGATTTTTAAATTATTCATTATCATGACTTAAAATATATTTAAAAATAGAAATTATTTTATTTTATTTATTTAAAAATTGTTTTATTTCACTTTAAAATTATTTTAAAACTATTGAATTTCTACAATTTATTAATAAGTTGGTTTTGAACTAATTAAAAACTAGAATTTTATGTTTTTCAAATTTTTATTTTTTTTAAAGTGAACATGTTAAATATTTAACTTTAAAAATTGTAAAAATAGTTTTTATTGAATAGAATTGACTAACAAGTTTGGGGTGTTATGGGAAAATTTGTAGGGAAAGAATATAAACTATTTTTTTTTAATGATTTTGCTTTATAAATTCATTTCATTAAATCTTTGTAAAATAATTAAATGTTACTTATTTTATTTATTTTTAAGAATTGTTTATTAATGTGTGTAATTGTTATTTTTTAATTAAAGAAAATCTCACAAAAAATCAATTATTTATTTTATAGAGATTTGGATTCAAATATTAAAATAATAAAGTAAAAATTAAATTAAAAATTAGCATCTTAATGTTTATGATTTGATTTTACACGATTAAAATAAAAATTTAAATTAAGTCTTAAACTATTTGATATTGCCACTTTTTTATTTTCTAATTTGTATTAACTTCAAAACATCCATAAATACAAATCAAAATTAAATTAAAATAATTATAATTATTATAATTATTAATTAAATTATAATTCTAATCCTATTTTTATTAATTTTTATAATGCTAAAAGCATAATAATTAGGATTAGGATTAAAATTAAGAATAATGTAAAAAATATGGTTACAACTATTTAAAATTAAAATAAACTAAAAATAAAATATTACTAATAAAAATCACTAAAATATGATTAATAGATATAATGGTCCAAAATTGTATTCATCTAATATCTTTATTTCAAATCTTATTCTCAATATTAATTCATAGATCTTAATTAGTGATTAAATGTTTTGCTTGCAACCAATCAAAATTCATTACTATTTTTTTCATACATTATATTTTAATATTCTTAAAGTTAAATGCACGATTTTTAACTTTTCAAATTTCAAAAATTATTTTTCTTCAATTTTATTGGCTAAAAATTTTTGAGCGATAAAAGGCAAATTTTAGGAATGCTAACATAAACTTTTTTATCACTATTTTTCTAAACCATAATAAAAAATATATTTAACTAATTTTTCAAAAAAAAATTATAATTTTTTAAGGTTGTTTATTTACAATAAGACTGAAAATAATTGATGTTTTGAACCTTTTAAATCAATGTTTTTATCAGACATTGTTGAAAGCATTTTTCTACCACAAACATCATAGTAAAAATATTAAATTTTTTGAAGGAATTTTTTAACTCTTCAAAAGTTATTTTCCTATTCTCCCACAATTAAATATTATTTTATATTTTATTCTTCATTCTAAAGATTTATTTACTTATTATATCTCTAAATATAATAAAAAAATTATTTATCTAATATATGAAAATAACCTATAAAAAATTAAAATATATATACTATATTTAATATAAAATTTAATATATTTTAGTATATTATATTATTAAATTAATTTTAATATATTATATTAGATTATATACTTATAGTAAATTAATATGTAATATATTATTTGTACATCATATTATAATATAATAATATGTATATTATATAACATGTAACATTAGCCTGAACGGGTAGTAGAGTTGACTTGGGTAGTGGGTTTTCTCCCCATTGGTCTCGGGTTGACTCCGCTCCTGGGTTTAAGAGGTGGGACTTCTCGCAGGCGAGGGATCTCACCCACAAGGGACTAGTCTCACCCTAGCTCACCTTAGGTACCCAAGGTAAGGGATGTTGGGCCTCTCGATTGGGTCACGGGGACACCCTTGTAGTATAAAAAAATAAAAAAATAAACATGTAACATTTATAATCTAATAAATTAGATAATAAGATTATAATTTTTAATAATTTAATATATTTTCAAATGTTATATTATTAGACTATTTTTAATATATTATATTGGATTATATATTTTATTAAATTAAAATATAATATATTAATTTAATTTTGTGGTGAGACAAGATAATCTTATTATTATGCAGTGATTTACTTTTTTTCATTGCTATAAAGTTTTCTATATAGGTCAATCAAAAGAATTAATTTAAATTAGTTTCAAAGTTTGTAATTTTTAAATAGTTCAAACTGATCATTTGTAGTCGATAGGCTATTTGTTTGAAGTTTATTGTAAGGCCCCACCTTGTAAGGCAACCTTCCTACTCACATAAAATTGTTATCCTTAATAATCATGTTCATCCATTTTGCATAGGTGGATTAATAAATTGTATGATATGATAATACTTGTGTTGTTTCATCTTCCTCTCATTTTTTTGTTATAACCTATTTTAATATAAGTAGATATTGCTAATTATCAGCTCAAGGAATGAAAAAAAGAAGTTATCTCATTAAAGCATATACAATCATATGCACTATTTTAGTAGGATCTCGTCTAATCTCCAAAAGCTTATATTTTTTCATAGCACCCTTTATCTAAGAAAGTGTTCATGAAAGAGTGGTGTATTCTTAGCCTTATTATTTGAATATTTAAATTGAGCCTATAAGAGTAGAGGAAATTATACCTACAAATACTTTTGATCCCTTTGTTGGAACTTACAATGTCAAGTTACATATTGTATATCTTATTTTAATTATTTTCCATCTCTTAAGTATTCTTTTTAGGCATGCTAAATACTAGTAAGGGTTATTTCTCCTCATATTTAAAGTTTCTAGTGGAATCCTGTCTGAATACCTCTACTTATCATATATTTAATTGTTAACGTATTACTCTTAGGAAAACATGTTGTGTTAGTTCAAATTTAACTTTGGGTTCTTCTATTATATTCTCTTTTACTAATAGTTCAAAAATAATTTATATTTCAAAACCATGTGTTTTATTTATAATAATTAGATTATTATAGTAAATAATAAAGAGCATCCTATCTATATGTATATAGACTATGTTGATGAGTATATATATTTATCAGAAGTTGGGGGTTTGTATATACTATATGGCCACTACTTATTGAGGTATTGCGATATTTTGGTATTTATATGCGAGGTGATGTGGATATTGATAACAATATTATACTAATGCAAAAGAAGTGGTATTTCAATAAATATCAATAGTAACATAAGAAGTGGTATTAATAAATATAATTAACCTATATGTATAACCTTGGTTATCATTTCAAAATTTGTTGATTTCAATAGGATTAAATGTAAACTATTGATTGGGCCTTAGCCAATGAACATTGTACTATAAATAAGACTGCAGAGGGCTTCATAATGGGCCAACAATTATATGGCTATATTGAAGAAAATAAAAATAAAATAAAATAAAATATAATTAGAAAGTTAGATCTTACATAAGTTATATGGATCTAAAATGGTTAGTTTGTCTTGTTTGTTTTTTTTTTCTAATCCTATGTGAACAATCTATACCCAAAAGTAATCTTTAATATTATCCTAATTATATAGAGGCTAATATGATAGGTTCTAGTTGGGAAAATAAAAGTTGTCAAGCTCGAGTGAAGAAGTGACAGCCGTGAGAAAGAAGCAATGAAGGGGTAGTTGGGAATAAAATTCTAACAATTCAATAACCATTGCATTAAAATGAGGAATGGTGTCCCTTTTTGTAAGAATGGGCGTACGAACTTAATACTCTACATCGGAGGTTAATTGAATTTATGATGGTCTGTGTGTCTCCTATCCTCTATACTTGAATTTCCATGCCATGAATAAATGCTAAAGGATGGAGATGACTAGATGCATATCTTTCACTGGTTGTAATGAAAAGTGAGTGGTTGGTTTCAATAGTAAACGATAATAATGAAATTTTTATTCAATTCACTGTGCATCGATTTCCTTAATGTTTTGAATATTCTGTAGGTTGGGCTTTTAAAATAGCCATATTAAATGATGTCGGGGAGGTAGTCAAGTCAATGAGGTTTGATAGACAAGATATGGTGAGAAGTAGGGTGGGGATTAGACCAATCCATTAATGGAATTGCATGGAAGAATTATTTGCACTGATCACAGATTTGATAGTTGGAAAAACAAATAGTCCACTAGCACACACAGTCCATTCAAAATATCTACATGACTTTTGGGCGCATGGAGGGGAACAAGTGACATTTTATGATGGAAGGTAATGAGCAAAGGGGGATACAGATCCACTGAAAAATCCTACTGCAGCTAGCTTGTCGAATGGTTCTTTGGTTTCTTGGGCTGCAAAAAGATAGAGACAGTCAGGAGAAAATATTAGACCTTGGCCACTAGAAAGAGGAAGAGAGTATCATAGTTAGCGGAGGTTATGTGATGGATAATCTTGGATAGCATTTTAGCAAGATTGAAAGTGATGGTGAGGGCAGAGAAATGCATTCTCTTGGAAGATCAAGATGTGACGATAGAAACGAGTGTTCTTGTTGAAAATTCTTAAGAAACTCTAAAACAATACATGAGTCACACAAGTTAAATCCAAAATCCACAACCGTTGATTTTTCCCTTCCTGCTGGTGCCGCCATGAGAGCTCATGAACAAGCAGGGACATCCATCAATGCAATAGAAGAAAGTGATTTTTGGACCACCATTAAAAATATGAGTATGGTGATTGGGTGTTGTTTCCTCCCTGACCGAACAACTCTCAACAAAAGGGTTAGCAAAATCAAGTAAGCCTTAAGAATTTTTTCTAAGAATGTGTTTAATCATGTTCTTCTATCTAGTATTTGGTTAGTACCCTTAAAATTATTTTGCATGAAAATTTGATCTTTTTACTAAACACGTTCATGAATAATCTGGAATATTTTTGTATATCTGTATATCCTCCATGGAATCAAAGCATTAGTTAATCATAATGTTTACCTTAGTTTTTAAGTTGTAATGGCTATGTTTATCTACCTTTCGAGACAGTAATGTTGCCTGAAATGTTAGGGTGTTTCCACTTGTCATTGAAGAATTTAATCTAGAAAAAAAAAAAAAAGCTTGAAATGGATGAGTCTTGTCTTATGCCTGAAAATGAATTTTAGCTGGCAACCAAGAGAATAAATATATAAATTATAATTTTGTTTTATAGGGCTGCATTTTTTTGTCTTGTGTTTATGAATCCGGTAACTCAAAATAATAGAAAAGTAAATGAAGTAAAAACAAAACCCTTGATATTTTCATAGTTACATAACATTGTTATGATTAGATTGAAGTACCAGCTATAGATTTAACTCATTTTATCATATTTTTTTTTGTCTTGGAGAGGCGACCAAATCCTATCTGGTTAATGTATGAAATTATGATTGTAAGTAGGGGTCATATAATGAATTTAAATTCTATGTAAATTAGTTAAATTTAATTGTGAAAAATTATTAAATAAGAATAAATAGTTTCTTTAATTTGGTTTTCTTGGTAGATGGATAAAATTATAGAAATATGTAATATATTGAGTTTTGGTATTAGATATAATATTTAGCTGCTTTTTTTTTTTTTTTACCATGTTCATAGTAGTTGAATTGAGAATTTTTTTTTAATTAGCAATTACTCTAAATCTCTTCAGTCATCCATTTCCTATTAATATACATTTAAGATACTAAATCACTTGTTTGTTGTTCCAACACGAGTATCTTTCATACTATATTGATATTGGTAGAGCATGAATTTGCATGGTATTCCAAAATATGAATGAACCGAGTTGTAAGACAATTTAATTAGTGTCCTTAGTAAAAACTTAAATTTTGTGGTAATTTAACTTATATTCTTGTGTTAATTTAATTCAAATTCTTGTGTTACTTAAATAAGAAACTTGTATAGATAATCATTAATTTTTGTTTTATATATATTGTTACTATTCAATTAATTTTTATATGGTTAGAAAACTAGCGTAGGTCTTTATGCTTCAGCTATTTCCATGTCATTATCATATACCATTGTGTTAAGAGAGTTTTGATATCACACATTCGCAATGAAAAAAAAAAAAGACATACTAGTGACAGGAACAATGATGTACTCTATGTTTGTTTCCTTGATGTTTAGGAAAACTTGTAACAAATAGATAAAATAAATATTCATCTTGAGTGTAATCATTACAAGTGTATTTCAATTGGTTCATGAGAGTGAACATATTTGGAAATTCACTTTTTTTATCTATAATCTCAAATTTACATAAAATCTAACCCATGATCAACCATCATAAATTTTATTGGGTTCTTTTTGGCAGATTTTTCATGACCATCTATTTTTATTCAAGCTGGGATTTTAATATTAATTCTGCATTTTCACTTGTTTGTGGGTCTAATAAATAACACAAAAATAAATCTATAAAGTTGTAACGTGACTAAATAGTTAATAGTACAAATTATAATTGATAATTGTTCTCTTTCAAGGGAGGAGCTATTGTTTTAGGTAGAAAATAGTGTGGTGTGTTGCAAAAACAAAAACTGCTTGCATGTGTTAGAACTTCATACAAAATGATTTCTAGGTTTTATTCCTTGGCCTTTTCCCTTTCTAGAACATATTGAAATTTTAATTTTGGATAAGATACACAAAAGTTATGATTGTTTCAACACAACTCTATTTGGCTACAATCTGCAGATAAATGTTATGAATTATTTATATGATCTAATTACTCATCTTGTTTTGTTTTGTTTTATTATTACAAAAGAATATGTAATAGGAGTATCCATTGATTGTTATTTCCATTAAGCCATTATCCCCTATAGAATGTGTTGGATTATTCTATTGCATCATGCATGCACATAATTAAGTTAGATTGTGAAAAGTCAACCTAGTTGTATGTGAGGGTTGTGTGTATCATCTTGTTGATTGAGAAGAAATCTTAGAGTATCCTATATGTGTGCCTAGTCATAATTTTTGATGTTGAACTATTATTACCTATTATTTCTAAATGGAGAGGTGTTAGTGATTCATGATTGAAGTTTTTAAGCCATCTCAAGTGGTAACCTAGAGATTATTTTTCTTGTTATCCAACCATGTGGGAGATGGTTGAAGCCTAGTTGTCGAACTATGGTGCCTCTGCGAAATATATACGTAGGCAAGGCCATCTGAGACGAGCCCCCGAGGACTAGGTCTGGCCCCTAGGATTTGTTCTCTTATTATTCTTGTGATTACTACTGATATATATATATATATATATATATATTATATAGGTTATTGTTGACATATGACTTATATAATGTTTCAGATTTATTTTGGGTCAGTTGAACTACTTAAGTCTACCTCAAAGATGTGGATTCCATGTCTCCTATCAAACTGACCATGATGGTCTAAACAATTTAGTTATCTAACTAAAAGAATTATAGTTTATGATTGGTCAAAATTTGTATACATTATTGTAGTGCCTGCTTTGGTAGCAAACTTTAAGATTTTTGCAAACGTAAGTGAAAAAAAATTGGAATTTGTGTTTTGTCCTTAACTGTGTTTCGAGTGTTAAATTTAGGGAACTACATTTATGTCAGAATTTTATTCAAGCCAGCCATGAATAGGATTTTCCAGCACCGGAGATGTCCCAGTTGGCTGTGACTTGATCGGGTTTTTTTATGGTGACGTGGAGCTTGGTAATTACATGGGTTGGAAATGGTGGAGTTGGTGGCCTCGATACGTGAAAGTTGAATGGTAAGTGTTTTCTTACATGAGGGTTAATGCATTCTATCATTGTTGTACGATGGAGGCGGAAGAAGTAAATGCAATATTGAATGTTGCAGTGTGGGAAAGTATACTTTGATTAAGTTGCATTGTCGAAAGATCCATTGTGGTGTTGGTTTCATAGCAGACTATTGTAAAAATCGTTGCCTTCGGCTTCATGGTTGGTTTGATAGCAGACTATTCCAAAAATTGATGGCTTCCGAACCATTTTATGGCAGATTGAAAACTATTGTTTTCCAGAATTTGTAAGTTGTTTTACATGGGTATTTTGCATAGATGATTAATTTATTGTTCATGTCTTCTTGTTATATGTTTGTATCTTTGGCGTTATACCCATTTTTGAGATTTCAAAGAGATTATCACTTTGTATGGATAGAGAAATTGAAGTTAAATCTTCTTTCTTTTGTCAAAAAATATGGTTAGGGTTAGTAATTTTTTCAGCCTTGGTTTATTGTTTTAGTTATCTTTATGCATCTTTGGTGTTATACCCATTAACATAGGAGCAATTGCATATTAATATAGGAGCAATTATTTTTTCACCCTTGGTTTATTGTTTTAGTTATCTTTGTGCATCTTTCGTTTATTGTTTGTAGTTATCTTTGTGTATCTTTGGTGTTGCACCCATTACCAAGGAGCAATTGTAGTTAAATCTTCTTTCTTTCATCAAAAAATATGGTTATGGTTAGTAATTTTATCACCCTTGGTTTGTTGTTTTAGTTGTCTATGTGCATCTTTGATGTTATACCCATTAACATAGGAGCAATTGCAGATGAAGATAGGATTAATTGCATATATATATGCAGAGGGTTAGTATGAAGGCATAAGATAAAATTAGTTTAGTGGTTGTTAAGTGTTATTCTAATAGCTCTTTTACAATTTCTCTATTTTTCTATAATATTTAGTGTCAGGTAATGTAGCTTGAATTTTCAATGAAGTTTGTGGGGTTATACTCATTTTGCATAGATTATTGCTACCTATTGGCTTTAGGAGTTCTATTTAATGTGGCTTTGTATTCATCTGTGTTGTATCAATATGTTTCATGATATTCTTTTTTTCTCATGTGTTTGAAGTTCCCCTTAACATACTATTCTTCATGATATTCTTTTTTCCAGTTGCTTATAACAAAATGTTGATTATCATAGTTTGCCTCTTCTATTCTCCATATTTTATTCATGATATTCTTGTTTCTCGATTTGTTCAAAGGTAAATTCATATTTTTTTTCTAATCCTTATTGACCAATGAGCGACATTTAGGAACATTCTTTGTTCAAGAGGTAAGGTCCACATTGTGATAAGAAAATTGAAAATTGTTGTTCTCTAGAATCTATAAGTCATTTTACATGGGTATTTTGCATAAATGATTAATTATTGTTAATGTCTTCTTTTTATATGTTTCTATATTTGGCATTATACCCATTTTGGAGACTTCAAAAAGATTATCGCTCTTTATGGGTGGAGAAATTGCAATTAAATCTTCTTTCTTTCGTCAAAAAATATAGTTAGGGTTAGTAATTTTTTTGGCCCTCATTTATTGTTTGTAGTTATCTATGTGCATCTTTGGCATTATACCCATTACTATAGAAGCAACTGTAGTTAAATCTTCTTTCTTTCATTAAAACATACGGTTAGGGTTAGTAATTTTATCACCCTTGGATTATTGTTTTAGTTATCTCTATGCATCTTTGGCGTTATACCCATTAACATAGGAGCAATTGCAGATTAACATAGGAGTAATTGCATATATATGCATAGGGTTAGTATGAAAGCATAAGAATATTAGAGATAAAATTAGTTTAGTGGTTGTTAAGTGTTATTCTAATAGCTCTTTTACAATTTCTCTATTTGTCTATAATATTTAGTGCCAGTTAATAGCTTGAATTTTCAATGAAGTTTGTGGGGTTATACTCATTTTGCACAGATTATTGCTACCTATTGGCTTTAGGAGCTATATTTAATGTGGCTTTCTATTCATCTGTCTTGTATCAATATGTTTCATGATATTATTTTTTTCTCATGTGTTTGAAGTTCCCCATAACAAACTGTTCTTCATGATATTATTTTTCCTAGTTCCCCATAACAAACTGCTGATTGTCATAGTTTGCCTCTTCTATTCTCCATATTTTATTCATGATATTCTTTTTCCCTAATTTGTTCGAAGGTCCTTATAACAAACTGCTAATTTTCATGGTTATCTTGTCTAGATGGAACATGTTATATGTCTTGTATGAATATGTTTGATGATATTCTTTTGTCCTCATCTATTTGAAGTTTCCCATAACAAACTATTCTTCATTTAGTGCCAGGTAATGTAGCTCACATTTTCAATTAAGTCTATGGCATTATACCCATTTTGCAGAGATTATTGTTACCCATTGGCCTTATGAGTTCTATTTAATGTCGATTTTCGTTCATATGTTAGTTACATCTGCTTCTTAAGTGTTTTTCTCACATCTCTTACAACTGTTACATAGACTGCTTCTCTTGTACCAATATGTTTCATGAATTTATTTTTCCCTCATCTGTTTGAAGCTTCTTATAATAAACTGTTAATTGTCATGGTTATTTTGTCTGGATGGAACATGTTATATGTCTTATATCACTAGCACTTGCACCTTAGCAAGGCACAATGGTTACGCCGATAGGAGGGTATACTATGGTAGTGTATTTGAATGGCAGAGAGGGGGAGAATGCATGGGGAAAGTGCAATTTGGTTTTTTGCAAGAGTAATTATTCGTAGCGAATGTGAATGGGTGGCGGGATGCAAGTAGAGTTGAATATGCCAAGTGGATGAACAACACAATATATTATCTTAAATGGTTGAATTGTTGGAACATTATAGCTCAACTGGACCAAGTACATTTGTTGGTAGTTCATGATATACAAAATGTGTGCTATGAAAAGTCAAAATATTGGTGAGCAATTTTGCATTAGAAATTTTTTTTTAACAAAATACAGTACAATTGTTGGTGTTTGATGGTGAGGGGCTATGATATATGACATTTGGCTTCAAGGCCTGCAAAGCAAAAGAAATGGAATGGTTAGGTGGAAACATTATTTGTTGACATGTACAATGATTGCTCCATGTTCAATTTATTATAACACTATTAGTGGGAACTATTTTTTTTTGCCAACAAAATAAGAAAATTACCAAAAGGACATGAACATGTTGAGGGCATGTTCAATTTGTAAAAGAGAAATTGCTGATATAACAATAAGCAGGAGCGACATGAGGGAGAAAGGGAAAAGAGTTGTGTACCTTGACTTTTTAGAGATAGTTGTTGTAATCGGGATTCCTCTTCTTGTCTCATAATTGTGTATGGGTGGTTATGCATTTTTTAGTATCTCTCAAAGGAGAACATTGGCTGAATACGAAGGTTGTTCAACGATTTCACTCTGGATATAGCTGTAAATGTTAGTCCTTGTTGTTCTATTTTTCCAATGTCGATAGTTGCTTTGGCCAACATTAGGCCTTGGGATTTGTGTATGGTAATAGCCCATGCCATTGTGAGTGGAATTTTCCTACGGCTACCCAATGATACAGGTATTATCGGTATACTTTTGGGGTCATTTTCATTCCATGCTAGCCCACTATAATTATTGATCCTTGCCACAACATAAAGTGGAACATCTGGTGGTCTGGAACCAAGGCTATAAACTATCTCTACAACTTCACCTAGAGCTCCATTTACAATGCCTGCTTGTGTCCATATGTTGGTTGTCAGCATGATGCGTTGCCCTCTACAAAGCAATACCTACTTTTCAAGTTGTTCATCAGTAGTTGCATTATCTACTTCAGTTCTGCTGGTAGTTGCAGCACTTATTGCAATTGGACGGTTTAACAATTTTAACATTCTTCTATTGTGAAGTCTAACTAAATCATTGGTAGCAAACAAGTGCATTGAATTGTCGAACATTTCTTTTTCACTAGAGGTGAGATGCTTGTCTGTGCGTGTTTTTAAAAGTTCCCAATCCTCTTGTGATGCTTTTGCATTGCGTATGTTTTGCAACAGTTGACGGAATTGTCTTTGTTCTGGAGTCTCACCTTGTTGACGAAACACTGTGTCTAAGGTGACAACGGTCGTGAACTAGTCCCATAGTGTTTTTGCATTTGAGTGTGATGTGTAAATAGGCTTTTCCATTATAGGCGGGAGCTGTGCAAGGTCACCAATCAGGATTATTGACACCCCACCGAAATAAAGATGTTGTCGATGCGGGAAGGCCTCACGTAGTCTTGCATCTATCTTCAGTAGCAACTTTGGTCCTATGAAGCTCATCTCATCAATCAACATATATCTTATGTGTTTCATCTCTGCTTGAAATGTTATTAATGATTGTCCTTGCAGTGGGTGCATTTCTTTGACAGGAATTCGAAGCAATGAATGTATAGTCAATGCATGTATATTAAAGGCAGCAACCCCTGTAGGAGCCAATGTGAGTAGCTGGCTTTGCTGGTGCAGATTGTAACTATCAAGTGCTTTTCTTATGCGAGCAATCAAGTATGATTTCCTTGTACCTGTTGTCCCTTGAATAATCATGTGCAATGGTTTATTTGAGTGATGTTTTCTATGGTTGATTATATGTGTGAGTGCTAGTTTTTGTTTGGAAGATAATGTATAGTCTGGGACATCATACTTACTTGGAGCATGCCTTTCATGGCTACATGCTTTTTCCATGTTTATGAATTGTGTGGCAATTTCATGAAGCTCCTGGGGCACTGCAAGTTGTTCCCATCTATAGCTACTATCAAACTCATGCCTACCAAGCAAGTCAAGCTCATTTAGGATGATGTTGTTTGAGGGGCCCATTTGCGAAAATAATTCCCATTCATTCATTCATTTCTAGTATGTCCCTTTCGTCCATCTCAATTTCGCTATCTGATTCTACATCGTCGATGTTTATGTCTGAGGGGGCGGTGCATGGGACATGCCATACATCATATTTGGAT
The DNA here is from genome assembly GCA_007258455.2 of Sequoia sempervirens. NCBI lineage: Eukaryota > Viridiplantae > Streptophyta > Pinopsida > Cupressales > Cupressaceae > Sequoia > Sequoia sempervirens. Next base: position 1,078,419,567 of record VDFB02271358.1, on the reverse strand, counting down.
GCATTTATTTGCTTCCAATTTGCAAGTATTGTATCCTTAGTTATCCCTATGTCAATTTCCAAGCTTCAGAAGTGCTTGTACAATAGAAGCTCACTCCAACAAAATGTTTCAAACTGGTCTGAGCCCTCGTCTAGGATGGTGTAGAACTTTGGGAAAATAATGACAATCGCTTTGACCTTTCTTTCTTTCCACTTGCATCCCTTGTGACTGGCAGAGTACGAGAAAGATCATGCAAATTCAAGTAGCGTTGTTGTCTCCAATTCTGGAGGTTGATTAATGTATGAATGAAGGTAGCTAGGTTGTAGATGGATTTCATGTGGTCCTCTTTTTATTCGATGGAACATTTTGTGTCCAACATTCAAAGATGTAAAAGGCCGATTACAAACAATAAGCGGAAATTTTTGAAGCATATGGCATGTTTCTTGTGCTCCAATATCACGCTTTGCCACGATTTCTGCCATGAATTTTTCGGTATGCTACAAGGGCTAGGACATCTATTTTTTGGGTTGCAAATATTCTTGCTAGCATATCAATACAAGTCTCAGATGCTTTCTCTGCTTTTGATGCATATTTGGCAATGTATTTCAGAACAACTGCCCGCGAGATGACAGGCTGACAATCTATGTTGGCTCTCCATATTGAAATCATTTCTAGATTGTGTATGTTTATCCGATCATCATTCCATGCAGGTTCATATTGTTTTGTCCCACAGTTGTCACACGATAGGGTAGATATAATTTGCTCTTTCCATGGAGCTTTGTATCGACACTCTAGTTTTCTCCCTTTCTTTTGCAAGCATGTCCCCTCTCTGCATTTTGTGTGCCTCTGGACACGATTGATGATCTCTTCATAGTCATGAGAGGGGTCTGTAGCAAATATTTCTGTTGTGTCTAGTAAGCAAGGATCGTCTTGGAAAGATCAAAAAATCAAGTTGTTTCTTGTTGATGCAGCACGGGGATTCCAAGCACTGACATACTTGTCAAAGAATTTCCTAGCCTGTTGAACTGCTACACTGTCATCCCAATCAAGTTTATCCATGTTTGGTGCATCATGGAGCCAAAGGAATCCATGCACATGTGCAGTGCCACGATGCTGCCACTCATACCTGTACCAGTAATCTTTTGCGTTGAGGAGTTTCTGAATTACCTCTTCACAAAACATTGTGAATCATTGATGCAAGTATAATGATGTGGTGTGGGGGTTGTTGACTACATTTTCTAAGAGCTGTTTATTTGTTTGCATTCCTACCGGTACACCATCCGAGATCAAACATTGTAGGTCTGGCCACTTTGTGTCAGCTGCACTTAATGTGAAGAATAGAGTGAGAGACCCTATTTGGTTGATCATATTTGTTAGTTCAGCACGACACTTGTTCCAATATGGTCTTGTGCCCCACATTGAAGAGCCAAAGTGTATGAGCTCTTGAGCTAATTATGTGTCAGGTAAGTTTTTCAGGTGTGCTCGGAGGTCCTCAATAGTGGTTGGCATGTTTTCTTCTACATTTTTTTTAATGAAAACTATAGCAAGCCCCTAGCTACGATGCCGCATCATAAGATTAAGCATGAAATATCAGAACCTTGGATGCCTTCCAAATCTATGGTCATGAAATCTCATTAAGTGGAGTGCATACTCATGCATGTGTACTTCCCTAATTCGTGGTTGCATTTGTAATGCAACTCCAGTTGGAAAGAGTGTTGGAAATGCCATATCAAGCAACCCCTCAGTATTGTATTCATTTATTGGTGATGAGTTTATTTCAGGCCAGTCTATAATGTTGTTTGTGTTGTCCTCAAGGTCTAATGTTTTCTTAATAATTTCTAACTCACGACATCTATTTGGAAGTCTAGCCATAAATGACGATGTGTTTACTGTGTTGCATTCAATATCATCCCCATCAAAGTCAATTTCATTATTTGGAACCACCATGTCTTCATTGGTTTCAACGGTGTGTAGCATATTTGATATGTTTGTTCTTGCTTCAGGAAATTGCTCTAAGTGCTCAAAACTTATTGCAACATGATGATAGTATGGGTCATATTTGACTTTGTATTGCAACGCATCTCTGATATGACTTCTACTGACATAACAATCATAATAATGACCTTCTGTATGCAATCTTCAAACTATGAGAACGTCCAACTCTTGTATTCTTCGTGGAAGAACTTTTGAAATGTCAGTGATATCTTGTGGGAAGCTAATCATGTGGCCACTATATCTATACTGGCCTCCAAGAGTGTGGGTTACTTGTAGTACTGGGCTGACTCTGGAAATGAGCATTTCCTCCACTTGGGTGAGTCTTTTCAAAACAAATGGTTGCTCTCCTGGGTCCATGTTGTTGAGTGTAGAGAACCGATGGATGCCTCTCTCAGCAAAACATCTTTTACAAGTTGCATTAGCACCCAATGAATGGATGAGCATGCTTGGGTAACATTCCTTGCATACAATGCATGTTTTTCGATTGGACAGTGCATCTATTCTTTGACGAAATTTTTTCATTGCCATCATGAAGTTATCATTGTTGTTGTATGTTGTTCCATGTTGATATAGGCATGTTTGTTTCTGTAAAGATCTATTGCGCTTTTCTGCATTTATTTCCTCTCTATGACGATCATAGTAAGCTCGACTTTTCTCACAATCTTGTAGTCTCCGGGCTTCTGTTTGTTGGGGGCTATTTTGACTTTCATGCAATCTTTTTTGTCACCTTCGAGTAGCTATCTCTTCTCTATGGTGAGCATAGTAAGCCTGATTCCTTTCTTGGTTTTGTTGTCTTCTTACCTCCTTTTTATATGGGTCACTTGCATTGTTCCCTATTGAGGAGTCTGCCATATGTGGGTCTAGGCACATCAGGGTAGATCAGGGATAAGAGCATACCAAAACTAGATGAAACCAAAATACTTACATAGCCAAAATGTAGATGAAAATGTAAAGATATTCCTCATTGGTTCACGAATGCATGTTGCAATATGAGAAGGAACACAATTTGAAGGTAGAAGACAAAGGTGCATATGTAAGCTTCTAAACAAACATGTGCATTTTTTTTAAATAAAGAAAAAATATTTTACATATTTCTATCCACCTAAAGGCATTAACATGATAGTTTTTTAGATAAAAAAGATGTTGACATAGTTCTTTACAACATGAGTTTTTGTTGCCATGCATACCTTCCATAGTCATACTACACTTGTAAAGAGAGCATGGAAACTATACTAGGCTGTGTAGTATGGCTAGGGCGATCTTATGAGTTGCACAACCAGCTCTGGTACAACATCGGGATCAATGGGGGGAGAAGCCTTTACATTGCACATTTCCTGGATATTTTTTAGCAAAAAGCTATTCTCTTCAATGTAATCTAGTTGTTCGACCTTGGAAATGGTTGCTTTTAAGCGTTCCTCTGCATTGTCCATTTCAAGGCTACAACGCAGTGTGAATACATAATGCTTGTTCAAGACACTCCTAATCACCTCCTCCACATTGCTATCAACAGCTTGATCAAATTGTAGATTGTATAGTTTGTCTGCAGGCATGCCCATGAGTTGTGTCGCCCCTTCGTCAAATGCGATTGCCCATATTATATTTGTGTGGTCCTGCAACTTGACTTGAAGTATATACCTATAGTCATAGGTGTCAATTATTGCATTACATTTTGCACAAAACCACTTTCCATCATTTGTCTACGATAGTCTTTTCTTACAAGGCTTGTTACTTGAGTGGGAAGGGCATGTTGGATAGCAAAATGAGCCAGTTTTTATGAATCGTGTTGTTGCCACCAACATGCATTGTAGAGGTTGCGTTGTATTTCAAGCCTCTTCATGAATGGCATTGATCGTCAGTCTTCTAGCAGGTGGGGGCATGTGAAAGGAGCTAGTAGACAAAGCCTGAATGGTAGTGTCATTTTCTTTGAACCATGTTTTAATCTATTTTGACTCTTCTATTTGAGGGTCTATCGATAGTTTTGTAGTGGATGAGGTGTTGATCACCTTTCCATTGAATTTAGACACATGCCCATTTCTAATAGCGAGAACTAGTGATTCACGCATGAGGTATTTCTCTTCCAGCTGTGCACCCTCCTTTTCAGCTAACGAGCCCCATAAAGTAACATTTATATTTGTGTTGGACATGTCAAGAATTTTTAAAGTCCATCTTGTGACCTTCGTCCCATCTCTTCTCTTGATTGTGGTGCATGGATTTACACAAATGACAATTCCAATTGCATCAACATTTGAACCATTGCTTTTGCTCACCAATGCATTGAGGGGTGTGAAAGAGTAGTGCTCTTTAGGGATGGAATCATCATCTTCACAGAGGGAAACCCTTCAGTCAGGCATAAGATAAATTTCCAACCCGCTATTAAGCTTGTTATAAACTCTATTAGCAGGTCGAACCGTGCCTCCAGACAATGTGTATGTAGCTCATGCGATAATTTTATCACAATGGGTGAGCTACTTCATTGAAGCATGTCACACGTGTCTCAGTTCCTTCACAATCTATGATATCAAAGGTGAAGATATGGCCACTTCCTTTCTGTGTGGTGTAGCTACGTATTTTAGACTTCACAGTTACACGACCTTTAACAGTCCACCTTGGCTGAAACGGATTCAAGTTTTTGATAGGCGTTATTGTCAATGGTGCCTCCTTCGGTAGGATTGGATTGACACCAAATAGTAGACATCGAGGAGCTAGTCTTCTAGGAGGGCAAGGGTTTTTTGAAGATGTGGCCAAGCCAGAGGATTCTCCTGTTGAGCGCCCAAGTTGTTCAAGATCTTCTGTGCATAGGAAAACTGGCTCCCCAACAATAGCATGTGTTGTGTGCACAATTTCAAGGTCGACAATAACAATCCACCTAAATATTTAAAGCGAGATAAAGTATAAGTAACAAAATCTAAGAGGAGAGTAGATCTCACTTATTCTTGTGCCATATAGAAATTAGTTCATAAACATACCATGTGCTAGCTGTTTGAGGACAGCTGTATCTTTTCAATTGCACGATGGAGCCAGGTGCAAGCACATTGGATTCTATGTAGGAGTTATACTTAGTTGGTAACGACGCTTTGTGCTTGTGCACACCATCAGAGATTTCCAACCTATATCGATTGATGTGTGTATATTCAAAGCCAAAACTTGATATAGCTATGACTTGGACATGAGGTTCCAAAGCGACATTTCCTCCATGCATCAATCTAATTGCATCTGGAGTCAATAAGCTTACCATGGTGCAAGGCAAGGAGAGAATCCTGCACAAATGTATTGGATGTAAGGCGCTTATGTGAAGAAGTCAATAGAACAACCCCTCCATCAAACTATAGCAACTTATTGGTAGATAAAGTCGAGTAGTCCAAAGAAGAGGCAAGCAACTAAATTGAAATGGGTGCAAGTAGCAACACGGCGAAAAAATTTAGTTATGCACATTTTTTATGAACATCTACCTCATTATGTGGAGTGAGGAAAGGAAAAATAGATACTCTCTATGCAATTTATTATCAGCTATACTAATTTTTAGTCAGTTGCATACATGGAATATGTATAGTTTTGATTGCAATAGCTCAAAGATACATGTGTATAGTTCAATTAGAATAGATTCAAGATACATGAAGTCAAAAAGACAAAAAAGTAACACGTAGAAACATCGAGTCAATTGCCATATTGGTTGATGCATATGTACAATGGAAAGGACCAAAGGAAAAAGTAGTAGAGTGGGGGGGAAGGAGTTGTACATTCTTCCCACTGCACATTTGATTTTCCAACACCAGATATAAGGTTTAACTACTTGTTGTGCTAGAAAAAAGAAGGGGTCGAATGATTAGTAGGTGTTGTATACATTCTATATCAAGAGGGAATCCATGCTCCCCATCTTCACAAAAAATCATAAGTTGATGTCGTCATGTTGTGTCAAAAGCAAAACCATTCTCCCGAACACCACAAAAAAACAAGTAGCTATCTTAAGCAAGCTATTTACAATCTACTTTATGTCTGCTAGGAGTTTTAGAAAATCTTCCTTAATCCTAGTACCATTTTCCATTTCATACAATGCATCATATTTCATTTCTCGAAGGAAGTCGCAATACGCATCCAAAACAAAATAAGTTGTATGGAATTTTTGGACTGCCTGTTGCACCATCTCAATGTCATGGTTTTCCACTTGGAAGGCTTCTTTGCACATCTTTTTAGCATCTTCAATAGTGTCTTCACAACCTCTCACAATGTTCTCTGTGAGGACTACAACGTTGCTTTGGTACACGCCAGCCCAAATAACAGAAGAAGAGTCTAAAGGTGAGGGAGGAGCAGCATTAGCTTTTGATCCTGTAATGTCTCCCTCAGACGAGCTGCTAGATATCGTGATAATGTATGCTGGTGGGTGCAAGTTTTCCATCACCTAGGGAGTTTCGTAATAGGAACACCTTTGATTATTTGATAACAATAAAATTTGCATGTGTGTGATTTGTAAAAGGACATTTGGTAATGGGGTGGGAAAATGACAACCATAATAGAAACAAAATCTTCACCGAGAAATGCTTAGAAAATAAAATAATGATTCTCTTTACGAGCATGCTTGGAATTGATGAAGGGAGATCTTTTATTAGTTCAATTAGTCACATATTTGTAATTAGATCAACAAATAAATAATAGCATTTTCTTTAAAAAAAAAAATTATTCTATCTAAGGAATAGATTTAAAATTAAACTACAATTTTTAAAAAATAGCATACACCAATAAATAAACATACAAATTCCCTTATATGCATAATCAAGTTCAACAAATATAAATATAGATTAAAATTCCCATTATATTCATGATGTTATTTTCCTTTTAACTATAAGGAAGCGGGACAATTAAATTCAAAATCCATATATATAACTATTATAAAATTCCACCCACTATTTTTTTTTTAAAAAGCACATTTATTCAAGCACATGTAAGCCTAATCTTTTTAACATGAAAAGTGCATTAGTTTAAGGTCTATAAAATTATGCATTGCAATGAAAAGCAATATAGAGGATATAAAGTGATGTAATTAATGGGAGAAGAATTGTCTACCCAATAATTCAACATTTCAAAAGTTTATCAACATCATTCATTTACCTAATTTTTCCACACATATCTAAACACCATGAATCACATTATACTACTTAGGAATATACTAATCCATCTAGTAAACATTCGACAAAAACCCATGAACCAATCTCTTGATATACGACAAGTACTCCTATGGAGGTACTTCGTTGGGGGAAAAACAATAAGGGAAAGTACTCTACCCAGGGCAAGGGATTCAATCTTCACAATAGAAGAGATTAAAGGAGGCCCCTTTGCTTAAAATTTGTTAGGCACCTACCAAGTGACCATCAAAGAAATATTTATAACCAACTACACTATTTCCCATAATACTATTTACCTTAAGCCATCAAATTATAACCATTAAACTAAGCAATGCACTAATATGGGAAAAAGTGATGCAAAATGATTTAAATGATCTTACATGTTTGATGGTTCTAGAAGAGATGCAAAAGAATTTAAATCATCTTACATTGTACTTTAAATTTTTGTATTTGATTATACACCTAAATGATTAGATAAACTTATGTTAACAAGACATTTCTATTTTGAAACATAGCACCTTCAAGACTTTACATTTAAAGAACTTTCGTGAAGAATCTCATCATAGTCCCAAAAGATGTCATTTCTAATGTAGTTTCTAAGAAATTATCTGTTTTTTGAATAAAACCATATTTTTCGGATGAAATTGTATATTTGAAAGAGTTGGTCTTATTTTATCAAATTTACAATGAGCAAATATATTTATACTTATTTGAAATAGTTGCTTTTATTTTATCAAATTTTTAACGTGTAAATGTTTTTATACCATAAGTATTTTCAGCAAAAGAAGTATTTGTCAAAATTAATTTGAAAATATAAAGGACATAATGATGTGTATAAAATATTCCGATAAGTATAAAATGATTTTTTATAATATAAGTCATATAATGTGTAAAATGAGATCAAAATTTAAATTTTCAAATACGTAAAGTTGGATAGAGATTATTATGTTCATATTACAAGATGTATGCCTATTAAGCATTAATATATATACACTATATTTAATAAATAGTAATTTGTGAATAAAATGGAAATCTGGAAAGATGTGTTGGCTATATGTCTCTACAGACCCTTTTTCCCAATTAACTTTTAGTTGAGAAAATCTAAATGACAATATAACTGGATGAAGGATTTGGAATTAATTTTATCATTGTGGTGAAGGGAAAAATCAGTAATATAATGAATATCAATTTATGAAGGAAAAATAGATATATAGTGTGAATGAGAAATAAATTGATTTCGTATTGAAACATATATTTATCTCTTCTATATGGGTAAATATGGCATCCGCGAAATTCAAGGCAGCAATTCACCGAAGGAAAAATTCACCACCATGGAAAATTCATTAACAAAAACCTCACCGCCAAGATGAATCTCATTGCCAAGTAAAATTCATCGCTCACAATTCATAAAGTTTGTATAATATATATTAAAAAACATTGATGAATTGTTGGTGGTAAATTTTACTTGGCAGTAAGTTTTTTGTTGATGAATTTTCCATGGTGGTGAATTGTTGGTGGTGAATTTTCTTCTGGTAAATCATTAGCGATGAATTTTCCCAGACCAAGATAAATTTACCTATAATTATTAGAGGATGTATATTTCAACTATATGAGCCATAGGTGTGAAACTTATTTCTAGGTCAAATCTAACACTATATATAATCTATGGACTAATAGAATAAAACAAAATAAAAAAATATTACTACAATTTTCTTATTAACTTGCTGAGTTAATCCAATAAAAAAATATTGATTTCATCCAAATCAGTAAACAGGGAAACTATACAAGATTTATTTAACAGTCTTTTATTATATATATAATAGAATAAAAATAAATAAATAGAACTTTATTATTATTATTAATACGGGGACATCTGGGGTTGGGGCCCTAGCTTAGTTGGCTAAATCTTTCCTATTGCAGGAGGTTGGTCATGAGGTCTAGTCTCCCCCACCCCCGTGGTACCGGAGGGCGTGTCGCGCCAGCACCGCCGGTCACGTTAAAAAGTTTACTAGGCGCATTGCAGTTTATAGGGGGTCGTGCTACCCGATTCCTGCAGTCTAATTAAAAAAAAAATTAAAAAATGGGGACATCCAATATAAAGACAAATAGTATGATGTAACATGACGTTATCATGAGGGCCTCAATAATGACAGCTTTATATTTGTTTTGACAGTTTCTAATTATAATGTCAGCACTTATTAACATTTAAAAAATGTATTTGTTTTTTAATAATAATTTATTTTTTGGAATTTTTATATTAAGTTTTATGAAGTGAAGCTATGTATTTCTAATTTATTAATAGAATTTGATATCTTTGAGAACGCAATCCGATTAATTTGAGAGCCATGTTGTATAGTTTAGTCAATTAGGTTATTATGCATTAGAAGGTAGGTTAACATGGGGACATCCAATATAAAGACAAATAGTATGATGTAATATGACGATATCAAGAGGGCCTCAATAATGACAGCTCTATATTTGTTTTGACAGTTGCTAATTATAATTTCTGCACTTTTTAATATTTTAAAAATATATTTGTTTTTAAATAATAATTTTTTTTAAAAAAAATTTAAATAAGTTGAAATTTTTATATTAAGTTCTATGAATTGAAGTTACTTAAAATAAAGACTACATATATATTATTAATATTAAAGATAGTTTTTATTTTTTCTTAAATAAATAAATAAATTTATTTTTTTATTTTATCTTCTTTATTAAATTTATTACTATGTTGTTTGTAATAAAAAAATGTTAAGTTTGCTATATAAAAGTGAAATTTCATATTATTTCAGTTATATTTGTGTGAAGAATGTGTGAAGTATAAGTTATAAATGAGTGTAATTGTGAAGATTTAAATAATGACAATCTCAATACCTATTCCAGATTATAAACAATTTATTGTACCTTCTAATAATGTGCTTCTACATATCAAGTTTTTTAATTACATTTTGTCAAAATATAGATTAGGTGTTATATATAAAAGAAAATACATTCCTTATTATGTTCACATCATTTGCATTAGAATTGTGTGACACCTGAATAAAAATTATCTTTTTTGTATTCTTTTGGAATCAATTTTGTTAAAATTCTAGAGTTTTGATACTCTTTAATGGATTTATCATGAAAGAAAACATTTGTTAATGTAAATTTTATGTTAGGATTATTACACAAAAGTAACATTTTGTATCATATATATTTGTCATAATTACACCAAAGCATATAATGATACAAATGTATATAATTGTGACATAAAAAATTACATAAATTTTATTTTAATAATATATAATAATACAAAATGTAAAATATATGAATGTGAGTTATCTAAAAAGCTCTACCTTATTAATAGGAAAACTATAACTATAACATTGCAATTGGAAAGATATGATTTTAAAAAAAATCAAAGCTAAAAGATGAGCATAATCCAAAGGCCAATTTAACTTTAACAGTAAAACATAAGAACATGTATGAGCAATAGAAAAAACCTATGTATAAGATAACCTACAACCTCAAACCACCCTGTATCAGCCACTGGGAAATGATGCTTAGTATCTACCACCTCCTAAACCTAGGGCTCTTCTACATTAAAATACCTACTGCTCCTATTCGTGGCCAATCACAAAAGTCTCACGTTATGTCAAATCTCCCTCTCTTATCTGGACCTCCACAGCATTAGAGAACATGCTCGTGTAATTAGAGAAATGGCAGCATCTCTCTACCGCTCCTACGGTGACATTTAGCATATCACTTCCCACTTCTAGCCATCCCTAAAAATGATGATCATGATGACCTATTAAGACTCAATGAAAGTCACCACAAAAAGCATTTAGCATTCTAACCTCATTCTTCAACTCCACTGAAGCAACCTCAAAACATGAACAAGCAGCGATGTTGTATAGCTTCTAAAGTATACAATACTCTATTTTTCAATACTGCAGAAGTGACAGGTTGCCAACAGAAACAGGAAGGCTATTTATGCCTCCACAGGCTTCTGTGGTCGAGTGTTACTGTTGAGACAGGTTGCGAATGGTCTTAGGGAGATTATTTGCAGTTGTAGCCTGGTAACCCCAAAACATAGAATTATTCATCGCTCCTTGCTGACACTGTGGTTGCTAAGGATAAAGGGCTGAAAATGCAACTAGGGTTAGCTCCAAAGTATACTCTGTTGTTGCATACTTATTTAACAACGATGATGAAGTGCTGAAACAAAAGCCCAAGGCCAACACAAATGGAGGAGAATCAGGCATCGAATGAGGAGATTGCTAGAAGATTGGCTGCAGAGGGTGTTGGTATAGGAGATAGATCTATTGAAAAGGCTTTAGAAACATTCAAGCAGAACGCAACCCATGCTCATTATGAAAACTTTTCTTGACACCAGTTCTATAAGCCCTCATTAATTTATACGCATTTGACCATCGGACAAATCAACTTCTTCGCAATTGTTATTTGTGACAAAATACAATGGTCATTGATCAAGAGAAGGCATTTAACTTTTATAAAAACAAAATTTGGGCTACTCGTTAACTTATTTCTAAGTCTAGTTTTTTATCTTTTCCCTTGTACAAGCTTGATCGAGATTAGTGAAGATAATACATACACGAGTTATTCACTTCCTTTTGGTATAGCTAGCCTATGAATGAGGAATAACTAAACTGTAAAACATGATGGTCTTTTAATCTGTAGTCATTTGTGTGCCTTCAGACCACTTACTAAATGTTCCCAACATAGTTATCAGGACATGAAGGGGTACTTGTACCAGTACAGGGATGGGGATGCTAATCAAATTAGGGTACACGAGTAAATGAATGAGACAGTTGTATTATATATAAATGTGGTCACCATAAATTTTGGATATAGGGATGGGTATGCAGTCCATGTTCCTATTATGCAGTTTATTGGCAACTACAGTACCCAGTTGTCACAAGATTGAGGGTTTTAGAGGTAGCCATTGCAAGCCATACACAAAACCCATACATGAAGCCACATAACCAAGCTTTCATTTAACAAATTTGTTTTAGAATGAAATGAAACACAGCAGAAAAAGGATATAGCCACCTATAGATTTGTCCCAAACGATACTCAGAAATGTATTATCAGATTTGAGGAATCGCATGTGCCATACCTCAAAATACAGAGCCAGTAATTGCAGAGAAGTTGATTCTGCGTTCACCTTCCCAACTGCTTGTTCGCCGCACAAAAATAGTAAACGTCAAAGCCATCTTAAAGCAGGTTGCATTTATTAACTCACAAAGATTTGGTGACTTTGTAAATGCTAGGCAACACACGCAGACCAGGGGAGTGGTGTAGAATGGCGCGAACGGCTCCCAACCATACCTGGTGACACCAAAACAAGAGGAATGGCCATGCCTGCTAACGCGAAAATAGTAAATATAGGAATTTGGTGAGGGAGAGCACAGTGACTTCCAGAATCGATATTCACATATCTAACATACAACACGAATAGAGGAGATTAGGGTATTATAATAAAATTTATTATCTCAAACAAGAAATATTTAATGGGCAAAACTTGCGTATAAGGAAGCTCCATTCATGTCCTATGGGATAGCCTGCTTTATTGTGTAAAAATATAAATTCTACTGTCAGATCTCACCAAGCTTCATGATCGGATGGTCCTATGTTTTAAATACCTTCTCAAGGAAAAAATGTGGATGGCATGTCTTAGGTGAGAATCCAACCGGAATAGTCTCAGCTAGCATCAGACAGTGAGACTTTTGCAGTTGAATTCTCACCTATAATAGCCTATCGGATCAATATTTTTCATGATATTCGTTCTTCCTCATCTGTTTCAAGTTCCCCATAACAATTTTTTCTTCATGATATTCTTTTTTCTAGTTCCCCATAACAAACTCTAGCTCTTCCTAGGCTGTTGGACAACCCTCAGGCACCAGTCCTGTAAGTGTGTTCCTTGCTTCCTTTTTGCTACTAGGAATTGTATTAGGTCTTTGTCAGATGTATGGTTAGTTTGTTCATTAATTACACTCAATCTTAGATCTACGAATTTGTTGTTACACTTTGTAGCATTGTTTGATATGTGTATTCATATATGTATATGCATATGCATATGTATATACATATATGCATATGTATATGTATATGTATATGTATATATGCATATGCAATCAAAAAAGTGAAGCTCTTTTAGATAGAGGGTGCAACAAAGGAAGGAACGATGCATAAGCATATGCAGTAGCAGCATTACACTCTCCAGAAAGAAAAAAATGCATCGTACCTTCCATTCGTTACACTCTCCACCAAAAATTAATTGCATATGCAAAGATACATTTACATATACATATGCATATATGTATATATATATATATATATATATATATATATGAATATGCATATGTACATTCAACCTAATTAGATCTATGCTTTGTTTGTTCTTCAATTAAATTTTGTCTATATTAGTTTAGTGGCTATTAAGTGTTATTGTAATCTATCTTATACAATTGCTCTATTTATCTTCAATATATATAAGTGTATATGTATCTATGTATGTTTTGAAGCATTGATTTCCACATACCGTTCACATTCTATGCCATTCTCTTTATAAGGATTTGAAGTTAAATCAATCAAAAAGATACCAAGGAACTAACCGTGCAAAATGTGTATAACACCAAAGATGCATAGAGTATATATATGTATCTATATATGTATATATATATGTATGTATATGTATGTATGTATGTATATATATATGTATATATATGTATATATGTGTATATGTATATGTATATGTATATATGTGTATATGTATATGTATATGTATATATGTATTGGAAAGCATACTCTGAATTGTGCAAGAAAATATATTGATTAAGTTGCATAGTCGAAAGAGGCATTGTGGTGTTGGTTTGATAGCAGACTATTGTAAAAATCGTTGGCTCTGCCTCTATTTTATAGCAGATTGGAGGGTTTTAAAACTTTTGTGCTCCGAAATCTGTGAGTTGTATAGATATATACATATATATATACATGTATACATATGTATATATATGTATGTATATATAAATATATATATAAATATAAATTATATATATATGTATATGTATATATATGTATATAATAATGTTTATATGTATATATGTATATATGTATGTATGTACATGTATGTTTTTGTAACAGTTCTTTTACAATTTCCCTATTTATCTATAATATTTAGTGCCAGATAATGTGGCTCCAATTTAGAATTGACAAGCCAACTGTTACATAGATTGTTTGTGTTGTATCAATATGTTTTATGATATTCTTTCCTCCTATTTAAAAGTTCTATTTAATGTTGGGTTTCGATCATCTCTCATTTTTATTTGGTTCTTCAGTGTTTTCCTAATAGTTCTCTTACAATTTACCTATTTGTCTATAATATTTACTGCCAAATAATGGAGCTCGAATTTAGAAAATATGTATGTATATATGTATATATGTATATATGTATATATATACATATATATGTATATATATACTTATATATATGTATATGTGTGTGTGTGTATATGTATATATGTATATATCTACATATATGTATATATATCTATATATACATATATACATATATATATACATGGGCTGATGCAAGAAGTTGGGTACACAAAAAGCTCAAAAAGTGGAAATGTTTTTGCTGTTTTTCAGAATTTGTCACACTTGGGCTAAAAATTTGAGGCACTTACACAATGAATCTTTAAAAAAGTTAGTAATATGAAATCTAGAATTTTGAATCTAGTTTCCAAATATGTAAATTATTAAAATACCCATATTATAGAAATTAAATTTTGATAGGGATCTATAAAAACCACTTTTTAAAAGTCCCTGTTTTTTTACCATACCAAGTAGGTGTACGAACAATACTTTTTGACCCAAATAAAATTATTTTTCTAATTCCTTTTGGGAAAAGAGAGCTAACAACATGAAGTTTGATGTGGATTTTTTTTTGTAATTTTTGGTTGAATATTTTTTTTATTAAATTTTTATTGGCCTTAATTGATTTTTTTTAAATCAATGTGTACGGACAACATAATTGGACCTAAACAAAACATTTTTTTACTCTTTTTTTTTTCATTGTGTAGATAATTGTCTGAATTTTGATGCCATATAATTTCTTTTACAAGAAACTTAACCAATAAAAAGTTATTAAAAAACCAAAAAAACCTGATATTTCAAGTTTAAGGACTAGTTTGCTTAGAAATTAATTAAAAAATAGAAAAAATAATCCAATCTTAAGAAAATTTATATATTTAGAAATTAGACATTGTGTTCTCTAATGGGTTTTAATTTTATAGATTCATTCAAAAAAAAGTCCATCAGCTATGTTGTCAAAGTTGGACATTCTTCTTCAATCTGCCTTAGTTTTTTAGTTGCAGGTCAAAGGCTAAGGCTCAGATTGCCAAGCCTTTCCCAAGCCTAAAACCAAGGCTAGATATGGTGTTTGAAATTCAATTTTTAAATAACACGTACGCGTTATTCAAATGAAACGCATACGCATTTCATAACGCATACGCATTACCCATTGAAATGTTTATTTAAAAAAATACCTTTGATAAACGTGTACGCGTTTCAAGTGTGGAAATTCAATTTTTAAATAACGCGTACGTGTTACAGAAATGCGTATGTTTATTCATATGAAACATGTACGCATTTCATAACACCTACGCGTTACCCGTTGACCCATTTATTTTAAAAAAATAAATACCTTCGCAAAATGCGTACGCGTTTCATAATGTGTGTGTGTTTCTGGTTCGCATACCCGTAGCTAAGTGCATATGCATTCGGATTCCAGCTCAGGTACCCGATCCGTAACGCGTACACATTTTTTAGATAATGCATACACGTTTGCTTCGAAAGTTTTTGTTTTGCCCGAAATTTCCCCTCTTTGTGTACTCAACTTCTTACTTTTACCCACATATATATATATGTATATATATGTGTATATATATATGTGTGTGTGTGTGTATATATATATATATGTATGGGAAAGTATACTCTGAAATGTGTGAGAAAATATATTGATTAGGTTGCATTGTCGAAAGAGCCATTGTGGTGTTGGTTTGATAGTAGACTATTGTAAAAAAATGTTGCCTCCACCATTGTTTCAAGTTTCCCATAACAAACCATTCTTCATGATACTCTTTTTCTAGTTCCCCATAGCAATTGTTCATTATCGTATTTTAATTAAGAATCACAAGTAAATGATAGATAATTGAGAACCCACATTAAATATATTTATACAAGTCAAGCAATGTATATAAGAGTTGGCTTGTGAATTGAAAATTTGAGCTACATTCTTTGGTAGTAAACCCACATTAAATAGAACTTGTAAAGGAAATGGGTAGCAATAATCTATGCAAAATGGCTATAAGGCCATAGAGTTAATTGGGAATTTGAGCTACATTACTTGGCACTAAATATTATAGACAAATAGAGAAGACTTGTCTGGGGTTTTTTATGATGACGTGGAGCTTACCTCTTCAACAAAGAATGTTCCTAAATGTTGCTCATTGTTCAATAAGGATTGCAAAAAAATTATGAATTTAGAATTGACAAGCCAACTATTACATAGATTGGTTGTCTTCTATAAATATGTTTCATGATATTCCTTTTCCCTCATTTGTTTGAGTATCAATATGTTTCATGATATTCTTTTCCAATCATCTGTTTGAAGCTCCCTATAACAGATTATTCTATTGTTCTTGTAACAAGGATTGCTTTCAATTTTTAAAATTCTAAAAAATTTGTCATGGTTATTTTGTTTGGATGGAATATATGTTATATGTCTTATATCAATATGTTTAATGATATTATTTTTTACTCATCTGTTTGAAGTTTGTGATAACAAAGTGTTCTCCATGATATTGTTTTTTTCAGTTCCCCATAACAAGTTGTTCATTATCGTAGTTTTCCCTTTCTATACTCCATATTTTAAAGTTGATTTTTTCATCATATGTTATTTTCATGTGGTTCTGAAGTATATTCCTAATAGTTCTTTTACAATTTACCTATTTGATTATAGTGTTTAGTGCCAAATAATGTAGCTTGAATTTAGAATTGAGAACCCAACTCTCACATAGATTGTTTGTCTTGTATCAATATGTTTCATTATATTATTTTTCCCTCATCTGTTTCAAGATCCATGTAATAAAGTTTTCATTTATGTGGTTTAGCTCTTGTAAATTTTAAAATTTTGTAGACTACTAGAAACTGCAACCATGGCGTTGATCTGTACCTTTGGGCTACTTGCAACTTATAGATAGACATATACATATAGGCATATATATATGTATTGAATTCCCCATTTCATATTTAAAATTATACATATAGGTAGATATATATATCCATATATACATACCAAGACCAATGTGGCTTTTTTGATAATCCAATAGTAATTTATATATACACATGTATATCGAAACATATGTGTATGGTATCTTTATTCATATTTATGTAGACTTTGATTTTAAAAAAGTAAAAATACCAAAGGACCACAATGGCTCTTTCAACAATGCAACTTAATCAATATATTTTCTCGCACATTTTGGAGTATACTTTCTCATACTGCAACATTGAATATTGCATTTACTTCCTCCAACGCCATAGTACAACAACACCAGGATGCATTAACCCTCACGTGAGCAAACACTTACCATTATGCTTCCATGTATTGAGGGAACCAACTCCACCACCGCCAAACCATGTAATTATCAAACTCCATGTCATCATAAATAGCCCCAAGAAACCCCCCACCAACTGTTCGCAAAAGCCCGCCATTAGTTCTGGGGAATTCTACTCACAGCTAGTCTAACAAAAATCCCAACAAAAATTTGAAACAAATAGCCCATAGCTAAATGCTAGTTGTTGCATTCTACTTTTGTGTTCCAAGGTTGTGAACAACTCCTTGTTGCATATATATTTTCATAGGTTGCAATGTTTAAAATTTGTTGCTAACTTGTAGAACCTTCGCACTCTGCTTATTTTCCCTTCTTGCCATTTTTCACCTTAGACATTATGTGCATATTTTCATAGGTTGAAATGTTTAAAACATGTTGTTGACTTGCAGAACTCTTTCCCTCTACTTATTTTTGCTTCTTGCCACTGTGCACCTTTGACATTATGTGCATTTTTGCACAGGTCCTTGCTTGGCATGCCAATGAGTACATAGTCAAGAATAAATATAGTATACATGTATTCATTTAGATATACCAGTGATTATATAAATAAATATATACATTTGTACATATGGATATATATATCTAGTTATATGTTTTTTTTTAAATGTGTAGACAAAGGGAAAATTCAATGCATATATGTACATAATCATTTTCTTTCTTGTTGTTTTATATCCTATTGTTTGCATTAAAATGGATGAAGGCATTTGCTAGAAAAATATACAAATATATGCATATAGGTATATATAGAAATATAGTAGAATACTACATACATACATATATAAGCAACCTCAAAGATAAATAGATACATATAGGGATATATATACATTTGCATTTATCATTTCTATTGTTCTTGTTATATCTCTTGTTGTTTCGACAATATTAAAAGTGGAATGGTTATACCCATTTTCATTTAATCAAAATAGTAAAATGGTTGCTAGATTATCAATATTTCTAAGTTGTCTACCAATTGGCATTGGATGTTGCAATACATTAATATTTTATTTTTATTGTGAAATAGAGGTGCCAATCAGTCAACTATAATTGCAATATTTCCTCCCTCTAAAAGGTCCCAAAACTATGTTTTCCGAATCGGGCTTTGTGGATGGGGCTCCAGAGCCCCCGAAAATTGATTTGGTGATTGATTTGGTGACAACCCCCACAATTCCCACTGTGGAGTCTGGCTCTGAGGGTACCATCCACCAGCCTCTAAATCCTAATTTTGTAAGTTTGTATTTCCTTTTCCTTATACCTGTTGCAAATTTTTTGTTATTGTTTCCTTCCTTTTTGTATTAAATTTGAACATTTCCCTTTAGTTCCTTTAATTTTAGGATTCTAAAATACAAAAAAACACACCACATACCATTTACTATTTATGTTTCTAGTTTTATTGGCTTGTAGTGCCCCTCCATGTTTGAATTTTTCTTGAGGTATGATCAATTTTTATTTTGAGTTGTTTGAATAAGGTTGTTGATTTAAATTTTGAATTAAATAAATAATTAAATATATCTAGTTTGAAAATGGATACTTTAATAAATAATTTAGTAAATTAAATTGTTGTGCGATAATGTATTTTATAATTAAAATGTAAAGATAATTATTATAATTATTGTTATTAAGATTTAATTAACAATGAGAAAATAACATGATTTAAAATAAAATAAATTTCAATAAAATGTTGTGAATGATATATAGTAAAAGCAGTATAAAAGATAGAAGGATTTTGTATGCAAGATCATGCACAGTCTTGAACTAGTGGTTGAAAATGAAACTTAATCCTTTAGAGATATTTTACTAGATTTTTTTTGTTCTCGAAAAGGAAACTTGAGGTTTATTTGGAGATTTTTGTGTTTTGTTTTTGAGGAAAAGAGGGGTCTTCCATTTGGAAATAATTATTCCTTTTGTTAGAATAAATTAATTATTAAGCAGCATGTTTTCCATACACAGCTGACTTTAGCCATCTATGTCGTTGCTGCACCTACACATCATAAATATTACAACTAACTTCTTGCTATAGTTTACATTTTATTAATTACAATTTCATCTATAAATGAAAAGCTCCAGCCTGTATTTCAGCTACGCTCAATTTTGAGCCAATCTGATCTATTTTGTGTTTCTTTCATTATGTGCTTCTCAATTTGTTTTTCATGGTATCAGAGCTAGTGATTTGGCTGGAGACATTACTGGTGATTTTATTGGAGACATCATTGTTGGAGAAGACATTGTGTTACATTGACTGAGAGATGGATTCTTGACATTGCAAGCTGCAAGAAGAGCCAAAGCCTATGTTCTATTGATTTGCAACCCCAGAGCCGCATCACACATGATTCTCTTGCTCCTTCTTGGTAATCATGTCATTTAGAAGAGGAGATAGAAACTGGTCTGAAGCTACGTTGCAGGAAAGAGATGAAGGGGCACTTTCAAAGAGGAAAGCAACGATTGGATCTACATTGCCCAATGTGAGAGACGTGTGTTGCTTTGAAGGAAGTGATGCCCCTCACTCAACCACGATTTGATCTGGAAGACAAGAGACAATAGCAAATCATTGAAGGAGGTGTTGATGTTTTAGAAACATTTTGTTTTTTCTATTGCCTACTATGTTGAGAGACGCGGATATTTTTTTTGCTAATATTTGTGTTTCAGTGCTATTGTTCTTGTAGGCAAGATTGGTCACTCTTTTTGTAGGTGACAGAAAGGAAGAAGGAAATTTTTTTTTTAGTAGTGAGCTAGGGTGAGTGAAGTCATTCCTTGGTTTGTGAATAGACTGATAAGTGTGATTATTTTCTTTACTAAGTTTTGGTTGGTAGTGCTCTTGCAAATTTTTCTTTTGGTGGTCAGAGTGCTCCTTGTATTTTTTGGCTATGATGATAACATTATAGTTTGAGTGAGCAATCAATGTCCATTTGAAGAGTTTGGTACTACCTTGTTCCTGGAAGCATCCATCTCATCACTATTCTTGTGGTTGGAGCGATACTTCTCATGAAAGGTGTTTGTTCTGAGTGTGAAGTGTTGAAAAACGAGAAACTGTCATATTGTCATTTTTGAAAATTCTTGTTGAAGTGAGGAGATTGATAAAACTCTCCTTCATATTTGTAAATCACAAATTTGCAAGAGTGGACTTTTTTGTTTGGTTCATAAGAAGGCCAAAATCAAGGCACGATAATACAAAAATTTCATTGTGTGTTGGTAGGGGCTTTATTCTTTAAGCCCCCATGTTTGTGTGCCTTGAGAGTTTATTTTGTTCTTGCTATGGTTTCCTTTGAGATCTCTAATATTGTGGTTAGTGAAAAATTAGATGGTTCTAACTATGCAAGTTGGAAATGTGAGATGGAATTTATTTTACAAATGAAAGGCTTATGGGAGCTAGCAGTAGAAGACAAACCTACAGATGAAACTAAGCATGAAAAATGGAATAAAATGGATATGAATGCACGGGCTACCATTTTATGGAGAATTAGTCCAAGGATAAGATCTCATGCTCAAGATCTAAAAACAATAAAGAAGATATGGGAAACTCTGCAAACAATGTATGGAAGAACTAGCAAATTAAAAGTGATGGACATCAAAAGGCAATTAACTCATTTGAAAATGAAGGGAGGAGATAGCATGAATGATCACATTGCAAAATTGAAAAACTTAAGAAATTAACTTGCAATGATGAAGATTGAATATAAAGACTCTGAAATTATAGATTTTTTAATTGAAAGTCTTCCAGATGAGTATCATAATTTCATTTGCACATTAGAGCTTACTGGAAAATTTGATAATATCACACTACAAGAAGTGTATGGAGCTTTGTTGAATGAAGAGGAGAGGCTTAAAAAGTTCACATGAGAGTCTAGCAAGAGCTCTCAAGCATTTATGGCTAGAGGAAAATATAAGAACTACAATCAAAATAAATCATACCAAAATCAAGGGAATCAACACAAAAATAATCAAAGGAAATGGAATCAATCAAGGGATAATCAACAAAGGAATAGTTTTCAAAAGGCACAAAATGGATAGAGAAACAATAAAGATCATTTTAAAAGAGAAAAAGATACCAAATGTTATAATTGTGGGGAAGAAGGGCATAAAAGTGATCAATGTCCTAGGAAATCACATGCAGGAGGTCAAAGAAAATTTGGTCAACGAAGGCAATCAAATTTTGCTCAAGAAGATTATTATCATAATATAATGATATACTCTTTGTCTACTCAAGGAAAATCAAATGACACATGGTATATTGATTCAAGAGCTAGCCAACATATGACTTACAATAAAAACTTCTTTAATTCTTTAGAAGAAACAAAAGGTGCAAGGATATTTCTTGGGGATGATACTTCACATGCAATTGAAGGAATAGGTTCCATTTTAATGAAAGGACATGATGGTAAGAAGTTGGAAGTAACAGATGTGAATCTTGTACCTAAGTTAACAAAATATCTTCTCTCAGTGAGTCAAATAACTCAACATGGTTATAAGGTGGAGTTTTATTCAGATAATTGTCTAATCAAGAACATTAATGATGGATTCAAAATTGTGGCTACAAGAGTTGAGAGTGATAGCATCTACAAATTTTTAGCATTTGTTGATAAGAGAGCTTACATTAATACAAGTTCCTCCATAAGTGAGTTGTGGCATCAAAGGTTTGGTCACTTAAACTATCAAAGTTTGTCTATGATTTCAAAGATGAATATGGTTGATGGACTACCTTGGATAAAGGTAAACACAAATGTGTGTACAGGATGCATGGTTGGAAAAAAACATAGGGACAAGTTTGAAAGGTCTACCTAGAGGGCAAGTAAATCTCTTGAACTTGTCCATAGTGATTTATGTGGGCCAATGAATCTTGCATCAAAGGGAGGAGCTAGGTATATCTTAACATTTATTGATGATTTTTCAAGGAAGATTTGGGTCTACTTCCTTAATCAAAAAGATGAAGTGTTTAGTAAATTTGAAATGTTCAAAGCATTTGTGGAAAATCAAAGTGGGAATAGGATCAAGAGAATAAGAACATATAACATTTGGTGGAGAATATGTCAACAACAGGTTCATATCCTTTTGTGAATATCATGGAATGAAGAGAGACATGACTAATAGATATACTCAACAAAATGGTGTTGCTGAAAGGAAAAATAGGACCTTAGTGGAAATGGAACGGTGCATGCTACAATCCAAGAGTCTTCCTTTGTTTCTTTGGGCCGAGGCTGTCAATACTGCATCTCATGTCTTGAATAGATCTCCTACAACTTGTTTGGAGAAAATCACTCCCAAAGAAGCATGGAGTGGAAAGAAACCAAATGTTAGGTATTTTAGAGTATTTGGATGTGAAGAATTTTCTCACATACCAGATGAGATTAGAGAAAAGAAATTAGATAAGAAGAGTGTTAAGTGCATCTTTGTGGGTTATGATGATCAGAGGAAAGGATACAGGTTGTATGATCCTAGTGTGGAGGATGTGTTCACAAGTAGGGATGTCAAGTTTAATGAAGGGTTTGAGGATATGATACAATCATCTCCTATTCCACAAGTGGAAATAGATAACGGTGAATCCTTTGAAACCAATTAAATTTCCAAGGAAACTTCTAGTGTAGTTGAAGAATGTAGTCCACCTCCAAAGACCAAGAGTCTTCAAGAAATTTATCAAAAGACTCAACAAATTAATTATTCTCTAATGACCACCATAATGAAGACTAATGATCCTCAAACATATGATGAGGCTAAAGGAAAACATGAATGGGAACAAGCTATGCAGAATGAATATGACTCTTTGAGCAAGAATAAAACATGGGAATTGGTGGAGTTTCCCAAGGGCAAGAATGTGGTCAACAATAAGTGGGTGTATAAGACTAAGTTCAAGTTAGATGGGAGCATTGAAAAACACAAGGCAAGACTAGTGGCCAAAGGGTATTCACATAAAGAGGGAATTGACTACACAAAAACTTTTTCTCTAGTAGCAAAGATCGGTACTGTCAGGACTATTATAGCATTGGCAATGCATTTCAAGTGGCCTTTACACCAAATGGATGTTAAGAATGCATTTTTGAATGGTGAAATTGATGAAGAAATCTATATGACTCAACCACAGGGATTTGAAAGTCCAGGTCAGGAACACTTAGTTTGCAAGTTAAGGAAGTCACTTTATGGCTTGAAACAAGCTCCAAGGGCTTGGTATGCTAAGATTAATGAGTATTTCCAAACTCAAGGCTTCCATAATAGTCCTCATGATTCAAACTTGTATGTGAAGGAATTTGATGATGGTGGAATAATCATTATTGTACTCTATGTTGATGATATTATTATCACAGGACATAACATGAATCAGATCAATGACATAAAAATAAAATTTCAAGATACATTTGAGATGACAAATCTTGGTTTTCTACACTACTTTCTTGGTATCCAAGTATGGCAAGGGTGAAGCCACAATATGGTTTACAATTTGATGGAGGAAGGAAAACTGAGAAAAAATGGCCCTATGGCAAAAAAAATTGGTTTTAGGGGTTCGAATGAACCTACAAGTTTGACCGAACCATAAAGAGGTTCGACCGAACTAGGGTTCAACCGAACCCATCAATCACGGGGCCCACATTTCCCACCCAAAAAATAAAAGGGAAAATGCATATTAAGGGGGTTCAAATGAACCCTGGTTCGTTCACTAGAACCCCCCTGTTCTAGCGAACCCCTTTTCCCTAATTTTTGACTTTGTTTACACAAAAAACCTAATTTTTTATGCTTTGATGCTCAGGTTGAGGATGAAAATGGGGGAATCTTCACAAACCCAATTGGATTCAGGTAGTCCTCAAAACGAGCTATCTAATGAATATAATTTTAATATGTTTTGGTTTTATTATGTATTTATTTTTTTAGTTTTATTAAACATAGGTTTTTCAAAATGAAGGTCTCTATTCTGCACATGTGAAAAAATAGCAGATTATCAAAAAACAAATTTAAAAATATGAGTGCACCAGATATTGAAGTCCTTGATCCAACAAAAAGAAATTGAATTTTGATATATACAAAAAAAGTTATGCGTTATACGGTCGCTTATGTCTGAATTGTCATTGGTTTGACTTTGAAACTTGATTAAAGAAAAAATATTCAATAAAAAACTATCTAACCAAGTGCAAGCACTAGATATCGGAGTTACAAATCTAAATTTGAAAGAATTAGAATTTTATCCTTCATGAAAAAAAGTTATGCTATACGGTGGCCACTTTTAAAAATGTTATTTTTGAAAAACCCAATTTTGTGGGAGATGGAAAGAAGTACAATTTGATTCCAAAAATTTTGAAAAAAATATTTTTAGAATCTATAGACAAAATGTGATGAGACTCTAGTTTGCATCATCTTCAAATTCCTCACGATTTAGCCGCTATAGGTGTCTGAATGTGAAGATTTAGTTAAAAATAAAAATTTCAATGTCCAGTTTGGCTAAAAATTGTAAACCACTATTATGGGATCACCCGCAAAAAGATGATGGAATTTACCTCTCTCAAACCAAGTATGCTTTAGACTTGTTGAGAAAATTCAGGATGAAAGATTGCAAAGGTGCATCTACTCCAGTTACTCCAGGATTGATGTTGACTAAGGCTATGGATGGTGAGGATGTTGATTCTACCTTATACAAGCAATTGGTTGGTAGTCTTGTGTACTTGACTCACACCCGACTAGATATTTCATTTGCAGTAGGTGTGGTTTCAAGGTTTTTGAGTTCTCCTAAGGCTCCACATTGGATAGCAGCAAAAAGAATATTGAGATATGTAAAAGGGACTTTGAATATGGGAGTTTATTATTCTTCTCATGGAGATCTACAGCTTGTTGGATATTCTAATTCAGATTGGGTAGGTTGTGCAGATGATCACAAGTCAACTACAGGTTATGTTCTCTCTTTGGGTTTTGGTCCCATTTCATGGTGTAGTAAGAAGCAATCTACTATTGCTTTATCAACTAGAGAGGCTGAATATACTGCAACGAATGAGGCAGCTAAAGAAATCACTTGGTTGTGAGCTATTCTTTTAGTACTCAAACAAGATCCAACAAGGCCTTCTTTACTTCATTGTGACAATCAAAGTGCCATTATGTTGTCCAAGAATCCAGTGTTTCATGCTCGCACAAAACATATAGAAGTCTATCACCATTATATCAAGCATCTCATCCAACAAGAGGTGATTCATCTTAGGTATTGTAAATCAGAAGATTAGATAGCTGATCTCTTTACCAAGGCCTTATGTGAATCTAAGTTTGTATATCTTAGAGGTCTTTTAGGTTTGAGAGCAGTCATATGAATATTTGATGGTTGTCATTCAGGGGGGATTATTGTGAATTTCTACCATCATATTAGTGAATAATTGTAAATGGGTACCTAACAAGGCTTTAGGCCGGGACCCATATATTCTAGATTATAGGGGTATATTTCAAGCAATTAGTATAATTAATTTATAGGGGGATGTTAGAATAAATTAATTATTAAGCAGCATGTTTTCCATACACCAGCTGACACAGCCGACTTCAGCCATCTATGCCGCTGCTGCACCTACACATCATAAATATTACATTTAACTTCTTGCTACAGTTTACATTGTATTAATTACAATTTCATCTATAAATGAAAAGCTCCAGCCTGTATTTCAGTAGTGCTCAGTTTTGAGCCAATCTGATCTGTTCTGTGTTTCTTTCATTCTGTGCTTCTCAATTTGTTTTTCACCTTTTTGGGGTAGATTTTTGGGGGATCATTCTTTCGTTTTTTTTCGTTGATTCATGGTTACATTGGGTTTTTGTTTGGGGTGGGGAGTTCTGTTTTTGGAAGGGTTACAGCTGAGCTCATGGAGGGTCCGACTTTGGTTCCAAAACGAAGGTTCTCACAGGTGGATTGATGTGTACTTCACTTCCAGCTAAATCAACTTTGCAATCTAAAGTACTTGAGCTGTGGAGAAGAGGTAGATTTCATTTCCTCCCCTAAGGCAAGTCGTCTTAACCTCTGTATTTAACTTCAGGCAACATACATATATTTCCTATTATGTTTCGTTTTGTATACCTTCGATCAGGTTAAACATCAATAAATTTGTTTCCAATAGATACCATAATATTAGACAGTTAATCCGTTTTGTAAACTGGGACAATTTGAAGGAAATGGGGCGAAACGCGTTATATATATATAATTAATTATTGTTACATTTTAAATTGGTCGGTAGTCCAGTACTTTTGCCCTGCAACCGTAACACTCAACTAGCGCATTGTTATATATGAGTATCGTGGGCTATATAGTATTCTGGCCGATGTCCAGATTTCAGTGCTTGGGTTTGCTTTCCGCTACCATCGCTTTTATTCCGGTGTCTTCCGATGCTTTATGGTATTCGGTCTGTATTTCCTCTTCACTATTGGGAGAGCCAATCTTAATCTCCATATTTCTGAAACTCTCCTCACCCGCCCGCTTCTGCGCAGATGTTTAGAGAGGAACGTAAGTCGCAGCATTCCTAGGATCCAATAAATGAAACTGTGTTGCTGGAAATACTCAGCATATATTCATATATGATCCATAGGCACCATCGGTTTAGGGTGTCCCCAAGATAGCCAGCACAGGCATGAAGGTCAACCACGCACTCCTAATGATCAATTATATATGTAATGCATTAAGGATTACTGTTGTGAGTGGTATGCGAAGCCCTCATCCGTTAAAACCTGCATGACTGCGTGCGCCTAGAACACAAGTAAAGCTTGCAATGTTAGGACGTGTTCCAGAGTTTTTCATTGATTCAAATATTTTTAGAGCTTCCTTGCAAATCATTT
The DNA here is from genome assembly GCA_007258455.2 of Sequoia sempervirens. Taxonomy (NCBI): domain Eukaryota; kingdom Viridiplantae; phylum Streptophyta; class Pinopsida; order Cupressales; family Cupressaceae; genus Sequoia; species Sequoia sempervirens. Next base: position 1,078,392,029 of record VDFB02271358.1, on the reverse strand, counting down.
TTGTGTGAGTACCCTTCAATCATTTCGTTTCTTTTTAGTCTACTCTCATCCCAAATTAGAGAATATTCTGAAGCTTTTCCGAGTTTAGAAACTATAATAGATCAATTGTTTTCATCGAATTCCTTGGAAGAGTGCGCTGATCATGCTTCACACCAGTCCATGATTCATGGCGACATCTTTTTGCTTTAGCATTTGACATTCGATTGCAACCCTTGGAGCAATGGTCTTAATTGTTTACATTTTGTTTTCAATGTTGTTCGATGTATAATGGATGCTTTGGACGGCAAGGTCAATCTTCTCTGCGTCTGTTATAGTCGCGCCCATCTCAATGGATTTATTTCATGATAGAATTCGACTTATGTCTATGGTTGGTATTCGATTTTGCATTTTCTTTATGCTTGATGGTGTTCTTTCATAATTACTGGTTATCCGATACATTTCACCTTAGTTAGTGTGAGCCTCTCTCTTTAGATAGTTCTTTTAGCACCACCGATTTTACCCCTCATGAATAACGTAACTGTTTTAAACATGGCCTGTACGTTTGCTTGAAAGTTCTGATGCCTTTTCAATGAACCTTGCCTCATCCTGTGTGCAATGAATTCTCTTGTTAAACTACGAGTTTTGCTTCCTTGCATGTGCTATAGGCTTGATTAGTCTTTGGCTTGATTACTGTGTTGTATAAAATATATATATATATAGTCTGCGCCTTATACTCGTCACTGGCTGTTGGAAATACCCATAAATGGTTAGGTTTTATGTTTGGTCCCCGATACTATGTTCGGCACATGGTTAATGCCTAGTAATAACTTTTATTTATTACAGTGGCTATCTAATATACTTTGATCTCCATTTATATTAGTGTTCCAAAATATATAATTATTTACGTATATTTATATATGCAAGTTTACATATATGCGAATGAATTCTATTAAAAATCCATTCTCCTAATTTTCTTCTTAAGCAAAAAAGCCATGATAATTCCCTTTAAGATAATTTTTTCTTAAAATTATTTCCTTCTTTTTGTGAGCCTTTATAGATTAATTTTTTTTTTACGTGAAAGGATAGTCTCCTTTATTAAAAAATATTTTATTAAAAAAGAAAATATATCTTCTTCTCTTATAGAAGTTAGTGTTTAGGTAATTTTGTTTAAATAAAAAGAATTAAAGATGTAAGAAAATTATATTTCAATTTAATGAAATCAAGTATTATATTTAGTAGAGTATTATTATTTTAAGGAAATATTTTAATTAGGGAGTAAAGTGGAATATTGAACCTTAAAATGACTATCAAGAATGCTTATATTTGTGGATGTTGGTTAGTAATTTATGCTCCGAGAGACTTAGTCTGTATAGGCTTCTTTACATGAACTATAGAACATGGGTTGAATAGTGTATGGGTAAGGCTAAATGTAAGTGTATCTTCTTAATTAAATAGGTTGGTTAGTTCTAAGATTCTTCTTGTATAGCTCGTATAGTCCTAGGTGAATCTTTATCATGTATTGGATCTTGATACAAGTAGGAAATAATGCTTAATCTAAGGAAATTGGTTTTGTCCCTTGATAGGTAATAGGGAGTTATATGGGAGATTGGTATTATGTAATGATAAATTATGAAAGTAGGTTATGTTTGTCTAACTTAATGTCTTGAATATCTATATATGTCTATGAAGATGTATGTTGTAATTAGGGTCAGAAAGTAAAGAGAAATGTTCTTTAAAAGATCAAAATTATTGTATTAAATAATGATTGGATAGTTTATGGTAAGTGGTAATAGGGGAAATGGGTGGAGATAATGTTGTAATAAAAGGAGTGTTTTCCCTTATGGTTAATGAGCTTGATTGATTATGATAGTTACGTAGTTTTCTTTTAATGTTCTATGAATTGTGAATGTTCCCATGGTCATTTTGTTGTATTGCTATTGGTAATTGTAGCAGATTTTGAGTATTGTTAGTGGAGGGAGTCATTTGTTGCAAGTAGTGGGTGAGAATATTTTGATTTATGATTGATGTAGGGAGTATTTATGTATGTAATGTGAAGTTTTCTTGGATAGAAAATTTTATGTTAAATTTGATTGAGTTTTTGAAGGTCTCTTAAGGATGTTACCACTCTTGTTACATGCTTGTCATTTTGTGACTATGGGTTTTTAAATAGTCATTTTGTAATCATTATATTGTTGTCAATTCCTTGTCAAGGAAACCCTTGTGTTAGCGATTTGAGAGTCTTCCAGAGGTTGGGGAAAATGTTTCTTTATGATTGGTTTTCATGTTGAATCTTGTGAACTACTGTTCCTACGATTGATTTGATCTTGGGGGTTAAGTATTGCACTTGAAAGGTGGTTTTCTTTACTATGAAGTTCTAGCGTGAGATGGTGCATGCCTCATGTGGTGATTGATATTTTGTTTGGTTTTGGTATATTGTGCAAGTTGGCTTGGTCGTTTGTGGTTTTGGGTTTTTGTTGCTAATAAGGGGGAGTGGCTCTCAATGGGGGTCCGACGCCCAAAGTGGTTGGTCCAAGGTAACCCTTGAGAGTTTAATCAAGTGATAACTTAATTAATTAATTAGGGGGTTGGGTAGTATCTCACATTAATTCAGATAATGTAGCCTCACTCATGGGCCCAAGTGCTCATTTAGGCTTAGGATGAGTGGGAAGGCCTGGAATGGCAAGATCAATGGCCTTTCCTTTGCATAGCAATTTTGGCAAGGTATGTTGTTCCCGCATAGCGATATGGGGGTCTCGCAACTAGTAGAGGTGGCCAAGGTGAGTCGGTAGCCTAGGAAGGTTACATCAGGATAACCCATAGCACCCATGCGATGACACTCCATCCTTTAGCAATTGTGTTTATCTATTATTTCCCTTGATGCCTTTGTTCCTCTAGAAGCTGATGTTGTCTTGTTTTGAGGGTTCTCTTGTCGTGGAGTCATGTTGTCATTGTTTACCTAACTGTTTTGGTTGAGGATCTTTCTTGTCAACTCTTAGCATGAGGGGTGGGTCTTTGGTCCCACATGGTCAGGTGGAACATGCTATGCACCCCATTGGGTCCCTTGTCATTGATCAAGTTATACAAAGATTGTAAAAGTTGTGTTGACACCAGAGATGTACCAATGTTGGATCTTGATATAGAACTCTATATTAATACATTCCAAATGTAATTCATCCTTGTTGTACTCTTCCCAGTTCATGTTGGGAAGCAGCATTGTAATATTGTAATCCTTGATTAATGTATCTTCATGATATAATGTATTATTCATGTTCATGTTATCTTATGGTTATTGGTGTATACTTACCTTTCATGTGATGTAATGATATTGATTCGATTGTAATGCAATCATATAACCCCAAGGGACTTTGTTATATGTTCTACACATAGTTACACCTATTGAACATTAATATCATGTTGCATGTTAGTTGTTTAAGAAAAAAATGTGTCATAAATGTGAAATGTATTAGTTTCCTTCGGGGTTGCATGGCAAGGCATTATATGGCCTTTAGGTGTATACATACATGGCTACCCCTAGTAAAGCATATAGATGTGGAAGTACATATGCATTGATCATTTTGAGCACATAAAAATATCTCTTTGCAATCTTTGTTTTCCTTACTCCTTTTATCCATTTGGTGTGATGAAGTGCATTTTCCTAAATTGAACTTTTCTTTGTAGGCTGCAAAGAAACAACCAGCTTTGACTTCATTTGCAATTTGTTCCATCAATGTTGGAGATGTCATTCCCTCTCTGATCCTTCAACTTTTGTCCTTCAAAAAATTTGGCAGTGATGAAGGGTAGGTTGAGTGATACAAGGTTGTCTTGTCTGATAGACACCATATGCAAATAGGAACCCTGCCTTCCAAATGCAATGATTTGTTATTTTTAGGTTCCTTGAAAATAGGGTCCCTCGAATGTTTAAGAGACTATGTATATAGGAATGTCCAAGATTCAAGGTGGGTTGTGTTGTTTCTTGTCTATTTTTTTAAATTATCTTTCTCCTTCATATGTGCCTAATATAATGTGTCCAATATATTATTTTACTTCTTTTCTAGGGCCTTAATCATATTCATCTTAGTTGTGATTATTTCTAATTGATCATTGGGACCCCTAGGTATCTATTCAAGCAGTAAATAGAGCAAATGTTGGGGCCAGACTCACCTTCTCCTTCTAAATAGACCCCTAAATTTGGTCTATAGTTATCCCTTAAAAAACAAAAAAGCCCTCCAAATGTTAGCCCTATTAAATCCTTCAAAATTTATCAAAATGTTTGGGCAGTGAAAGGGCATGTAACACATATTAGAGAGATGAACCATTTCCACAAACAAAGAGGTGAAGGCCAAATTTTTAGTTTTGACATTATAGATATGGAGGCGACAGAAATACATGTTACTTGTTTTGATGATATTGTTGAACTACATTACGGTCGAGTTGAGGTGGGTGCAACTTATTTAATATCAAGAGGATCGATGAAGGAAGAAAATTAAAAATTTAATAAATTAAATAGTAACCTCAAAATTGTTTTAGATGAAAAATCAACAATAAAATGGTGAGAAGATGACATCTCTATGCCCAAAAAAACCTCATATTTTGTGCCAATTAGTGGCATAAGCAATTATAGTGATAATAGTTTGGTTGATATTATTGGCATTGTAGTCCATGTTGGGTACATATCAACTGTTCGTAGGAAAATTGGATCCAAAACAATCCAGTGAACTATTAAACTATATGATATATCTACTTCTTTCATTGATGTTAATTTGTGGGGCCCAAGTTGGCAAGAAAAAGGTGATGTCTTGGAGCAGATGTATCTTTCTGGTGATATAGTCATAGTTGTTGTGCAGGGTGGTCGTGTAGGCTAGTTTAATGGTAAACTTATCAACATATCAATAGCAACATTCCTTGACATTAACCCTTCTATTCTTGAGGCAAACACTCTTAGATCCAAGGGTCCAATCAAAGTAGAGCAAATGGTTTCATGTTCTTCTGCACCTCATAGGCTACATCCTTTGAATGATAGAGTTACTATTGCATTCATCTTGAACAACTGCCTTGGCTTGCTAGAAACTATTGAATCCATTTTTAAAGCAACCATTCAAATTGCAAAAATTGAGTCTTTTTGTTATCCTGCTTGCCCCTTGCTAGTTAATGGGAAAGAATTTAAAAGAAAATGCACATGCCCCCATGCTGATGTTTGGTTTTGTGATCATTGGCAAATGGAAATCAAGGAATGCAGCTATCGCTATCTTTTGTAGCTAAAGCTACAAGACCATTCAACCAGCCTTTGGTGTATTGCTTTTGATGAAGCTACCACTAGTTTACTGCAAATTCTAGCAAAAGACCTCTACATGTTGTAGGGCAGCTCTAAGTCTACAACAGATCCTGTTGTTATCATTAAAGGCCTTGTTTGTAAACCATACATCTTTACTGCCTTGATCAAAATAGATACTTACAATTTTGAGGACCGACTTAAGACAACGATTGTGAAAGCAACAAAAGTTGATTTCGAAGTAGAGTGTAAACTATTGCTTTCATACATAGTAAAGATATCTACCCCTGCTCCAAAAAAAGGCTTAACTAGCAAGCATGCACTTTGACTACTCTTTTGCACTTTTCAACATTTCTCCTTGTCTTTCCTTTTTCATGCTCACTATTGGATGCTAAGACTTCTATTTTACAAATATGAACATAATTTATTCCTATGTTTGCATATATATATTTGCACATTCATTGACTTCCCATGCTTTTGATTTTAATATGGTGCCCAAATTGTTTTTAGTTTTCATTGTCACTATGATTCTTGATTCCTCTTATATGTTAGAATTTTTAGTTCTTCTATGCATATTCTAAATTCATTTCTTCCCTTTATAATCATTGAATGGAAATATTATCTTCAATGACAAACATATAACAATAGTCAAATATTGAAAATGGTTAACAAAGAAATTTGTAGAATAATTCTATATATATTTTTATATATTGCAATGTTCAAACCATGTTATTTCTCTTGTGATCATCCATAGATATACATTTATCTATACACATGGATACATATATTTTCTTTTATATGTTTGTGTGTAATTACATTGACCATCATAACTAATATTCAAATATAAAATAATGAAAATAAATAACATCAAAGTAAAAAATTATCTACTGCCACATAAGCATTGGGAAAAAAATGCCATACCAAAAGTTATGGACTGACATTTTTTTAAAGAATACTTTTTTATTGAATATTAGTAATTAAAGATATGACTAATAACTCTTTAAAAGAGGACAATCCTTTAATGTTCCATATTTTTCATAAATATTACTTAATCCATAACTTCAAGTTTGTCATGTATTTCTATGCATTTGTATCTTAAAATAATTAAATAATAATCTACCAAGTGATTTATTCAAAGCCTAGACAAAAAGGTGAAATATAGATGTGCATCTAGGTTTAATAAATATAAAACTAAGATAGAGGTAAAATTATACTGTACCTAAAGCAATCTATATAATAGTTGGCTTGTCAATTCAAAATTCAAGCTACATTATTTGGTACTAAATATTATAGACAAATAGGGAAACTCTAAAAGAGCTATTAAAAAGACATTTAATAATCACAAGTAAATGGTAGATGATTGGAAACCCACATTAAATAGAACTTGAAAAACATGGAGAACAGAAGAGGTGAAAAAATTACTAACCCTAACCATATTTTTTTGACGAAAGAAAGAAGATTTAACTACAATTGCTCATATGGTAATGAGTATAACACCAACGATGCATAGAGATAACTACAAACAATAAATGAAGGGCAAAAAATGTATGTGTATGTATATGTATATGTATATGTATATGTATATGTATATGTATATGTATATGTGTATGTATGTATACATATATGTATGTGTATGTATGTGTATGTATGTATATGTATGTGTATATGTATATGTATATGTGTGTGTATATATATACATATATATACATATATATATATATATATATATATATATATACATATATATATGTATATATGTATGTATATGTATATGTATGTATATGTATATGTATGTGTATGTGTATGTGTATGTGTATGTGTATGTGTATGTGTATGTGTATGTGTATGTGTATGTGTATGTGTACGTGTATGTGTATGTATAATGTTGATATATAGAATTCTATTTTGAGCATTTGACTGTTTTGCTCTTCCTCTATATTGCTTTCAGAAATAGTCTTTCGTACATTGCATTTTTGCTTAATATATCATAACACTCCATGTAATTTGTGAGGCCTTACCCAGGCCTGTTCACAAAAATGGTGGAGTTTGTTGACCACATGGGTTGGCAATGGTGGAGTTGGTTGCCTCACTCAACGGGTACAAAATCGTAAAAACCTGCCATCCATCTCCACTAGCTAGCAGATTGGATGGTTTAACAAGTGTTGTGTTCTACAATCTACACTTTCTCATCCCCCTATTGTTGTTGTAAGTTGTTTTTCCACCGTCTTTTTTTTGTTCCATACACATCTAACCACAGATATATATTTTGATAGATTCAAATAAAATGTTTCTTTGCAATAATATGATGTTGGCCTCGATGCAAGCATAGATGGACAAGGAGATATGAAGCCCATTTGTGGAACAATTGGTGCCTAAAAGATTCCCATAGTTGTAACCATAATCAAGGTTTGTTTTATAAATTTATATTTTACTAAGTTATACATTCACCCCTTTTCTTTCTGCATGGCTAGATATCCTCCAGTACATACCAAAGTTATACATTCACCCCTTTTCTTTTTGCATGGCTAGATACGCTCTAGTACATACCAAAATTAGGTATGTTTATAAAGTTATTTGTATACAATGTATGATTTGAAGCAAAACTTTTGCTATTTCTTTGATGTCTTCCTTTTAATGACATCTGTGTATTTCATCTACAGAATTGGTTCTGCTAACAACACCTCCCGTATATTCTCCTTTTCCTATATTTATTGACATTACAGACAAATTCCAACTTCTGCAGTTCTTTATCAGCATTCTCTCTTTTTTAAAGTTATTGGAGCAAAAAAAACACTAGAAAAAGTAAACCATATATTGGAACACGCAATTTTTTGCAACTTCGTCATTGTGTAATATATGATGAAATTGCATGAAATTTCTCATCGGTGTTTCATACTTTAGTTGCTTGACAGTTTTCCAGGAGCCCATGAGATTTCATGATGTCAATGTGGTGGGGAGGAGAGCTACCATGGGTTTTGTGCTTTTTCCTTTCACTGTCATATATTTGTTGCTACATATATACATGCATGCACAAATTCTTACATACACTTGACTACAATAACCATATTCTATTCTACACATTACATTTGTCCATGTTTCTATAATTATCTTTTCAGCTTGTGGGAAAAATTATCTCTAAGCAGCTCTTTATCACCATCCCATCTTTTTAAAGTTGTTACACCAAAAAAATGCCACAATATAAGAAATCATATATGAAAACACCCAAATTTCCCCTACTTCACCATTTCCTGATATATGATATGACTTCATTAAATTTTTTATGGGTCTTCCATACTTTTTCTTACTCGGGAGTTTGGCTAGAGCCCTTGTGGCTTCATGAGGCCAATATGGCAAGGAGGAAAATGAGCATGGGTTTTGTTCTTTTTCCTTGCATCATCATATATTGACTACTAAAAATACATAACATACTCTATTCTACCGACTACATTTCTCCACCCTTATACAACTATCCTTTCAACTTGCCAAATCAATTATTTAAACCCAATTCTTTATGATGATATCTATTTTCTCTAGGTTATGGAAACAATTATATGATGTAATAATCTGTGCAAAATGTGTATAATTTCACAGAATTAATTGGAAATTCGAGCTACATTGCTTGGCATTAAACATTATAGATAAATCATTTATGAAAAATACCCATGTAAAACAACTTACAAATTTTGGAGCACAAAAGTTTTAAAACCCTCAAATCTGATATAGAACAGACCTAAGGGTGATGATTCTTACAAGAGTCTGATACCAAACCAACACCGCAATGGCTCTTTTGAAAATGCAACTTAATCAATATATTTTATCACCATACAAACAAAAAAACAATGACAATTAGCAGTTCGTTATAAGGAGCTTCAAACAAATGAGACTTCGGCAACATGGGAGGATGCATCCCATATTAGAGAGGCTTACCCATATTTATTTAGTAGCTTCCAGGAGTAAGCCATGTTCTAGGTGGGAGGATGTAATACCCCTCATGTTGTTGTTACTCTTAGATACTCTTTTGTGTTGGTTTTGTACTTGGTTTGTAATGGTGATTAGTTCACCACATTGGTTGTGTGTGGATTCATAGTTTGATTGGTTTTTTGCACTTGACATTACTTATGATGTTTGATGATACATTATGTGGTAATTATATTATTTGGCTATGCTATGGTTTTCTTTAATAATATATGTGGTGATGTTGTGATTCTATGTTGCTATGGTTTCTGATGTGTTTGCTAGTGAGCCTTGGTGAAAGGACAGAGTGGCATCACTCGCTTGCGAGTGCCCTACTACCCCACAATTACCTTTCACAGTGTGTCTGCAATGGAGATTTGCATTCTACTTGATGTTTGTTTCTATGTAGGATGCAGGTACAAGACATTGACTCCACCTAATTTTTAGGTCTGAGCGTGTCCCATAAACCCATTGGGTATGATGTTGAAAAGGGAGTTGATAAGGAAGTGTCTTTGTCCCAAGTTCGTCACCTTATTATGAGTCCTACAGTGTCATTGTCTCAACCTCATATTTGTTTTAGTATGAGTTAGTGTTGATTATTTATTTTAGTTTGTAAAATTTTTTTATTTAATTAATCTTTATTTTATGTGTGATTAATTAATGTTATTTAGTTGATATAATTATTTGCAGGTAATTGTAGTTAACTTAATTGATTAATTTTCTTGATTGAGGGAATAGTCTAAATATAAATTTAGATGCTATTATGTGTATTGGAATTTTAAATTTGCATAAAGTAAATGATATTAATTCTTGAATTTTTAAATTAATTAAATAGCATAAATTCTTTTTTATTATCAAAAGAAAATAAATAAAAATTAGTTAAAAGATAATTAGAATAGTTAAGGGAGTGAGTGGGAATTGAATGAAAAAATCTTGTTAAAAAATATTCTCAGAGAGAACATTGGCCATAACTATGAAAGGAAAGAAGTTACTTCATGGAGGAAATTGGCTGGAGAATTGTTTTTTTGGTTTTTGGGGTTTCTGGTTAAAAATTAGAAGAGGTTTTCAGGAATATATTTTTGGGCTCATATTTTGCATCTTGTTGGAAGTGGAGATTTTGGAAAGGGCTTTGGAAATTGAACTCTGAAGGTGAAGCTTTGCTCCAACCCTCATTTCTTCAAGCTTTAGGAAAACAAGTTCCTTTACTATTTATTTAGTTATTCTATAGTTTTGAAAAGATTCCCTATACAAATTTTATTCTGTAGAAATTTTGTTAATTTTGTTAAAGTTGAGAAATTGTCTATACAAGAGGAAATGATTATTTTGTAGAAGCTCTGTTTTTTAAAATTGGAAATATTGTTGGAAATTTTCATGAATTTGAGAAAATCTTCTATAGAAAATTTTGTTAAAAGCTTCTCTGTAGAAAATTTGTTGACGACTTCTATGTATGAAGTCGTCATAATTATTTTACTGCCTCTGTAGAAAACTTTATAGTGAAATTAGAGAACCTCGTAAAAAAAAAAAAAAAAAACAATAGAAAAACACAAAGGAAAAACAATAGAGCTATTTTGAAATCTCTTAGGTTTTGGATTCGAAAACCTTGCTGTTAAAATTGGGGAAAACCCATATCCAGATTGCCTATAGAAGAGTATGATTTAAAACTATTTTCCAAATTAGATAGTTTAGCTAGAAAAAAAGAAAAAAAAACCTCTGAAAATTTTCCTAACAATTTTTGTAGGAAAATATTTTGTGTAAATTTTCCAAAAGATGTTATAAAAAAAATTGAAATAAAAATTAAAAATTAAAAAAAATTATAATATATATATGGGGCGGGGGGGAGGAGGTGGGCGGGGGGTGGTGGGGGTCAGCTAATGTCATACCTCCCCACTCCCCATGGGTAGTATGCAGCCTTGGTGGGGCTGCAACCTCCCCACACGAGGAGGTACGTAGTCCTCCAAGCTGTGTTTGTTCTTTTTAAAAAAAAGTTTTAAAATTCTTTTTTTATTAAAGATTTAAATTTATTAAATTAAATTAAATTAAATTTTTTATTTTATATTAATAAATATATATATGTATATATTATAATACATATATATGTATATATTATAATATATATATGTATATATGTATATATATATATTTATATGGGTTATAATTATGTGGTTATTTTTATAATGATAATTGAAATTTGTGATTATAAATGTATAATATATATATGTATATATGTATATATATATGGGTTATAATTATGTGGTTATTTTTATAATGATAATTGAAATTTGTGATTTTAAATGTATAATATATATATGTATGTATATGCATATAGACCCATAAATAGCATGTGTATACACATATATATGTATATATATAAATATATATTTTATATATGTTGATATAGTGGAAAAGTTGGATGATGGTTTAAATTGCAAGTTGAATATTATGGTGTGATTGATTTAATTGGAAACAAGCACTGTTGATTAAATTAAGTGGATTGATTTTTGGATGAATCGATTATTGACATGTCTTGGTAAAGTTATGCAAAGAAATATGTCAAGTAGTGTGGTTTGAATTATAGCATACTTGTGTACGTAATTGTTTACTCTGAAAATTTTCATTGAGTCATTTGAGGTTTTCACTTAATTGGGTTATGACATGAGGTAGAAACCCTTAAGTTAGTTATCCTTCTGTAAGAGCTTAAATTGCTTGTTAGGAACTTCCAGAGGCATGGGGAAATGATGTTGTAATTATGATCTTTTAATTTGATACTCATCTCTATTGTGACTATAGTTGTGATCTTGCATTTACATTTGGGTTGTACCATTTTTTATGGGAGTTGATTGATATGACTTTTTGCAGAAAGGTTTTGCCTGAGCGCAGTTGTTCTATTTTGTGGTTCAATGTTCTTGTTGGTACAACCCCTTGGAATTTGATGATATGTTTTGGGTTTCTAGGGAGAGTGGCTCGACGTGGGCGTCGGTGCACAAAGGGGCTTTCAAGATAACCCACATTAAAGTTAGAGTAATAAGTGATAACCTAATTAATTAATTAGGAGGTGGGTAGTTAAAAATTAACAAGATAATTGTGGATGCCTCGTCCACTTCTTAGTGCTTTTACAGAATAAAGGTGAGCTAAGAAGGTCATGGTTGGAAAGACCGTTGCCTTGTCTCCACGAGATGTTAACAGTTCCACACGAATCACCCTATGGGGCTAGCACCTTGAGGGGCTATTAGGATAACCATAGATGGGGGTCAGCACCTAGAGATAGGCAGTCAGGATAACCCATGTAAGACTGTGTGATGACACTCTCCTCTAGCTTTCCCTTGAGTTGTTATTGTTGCTAACCTCTGGAAGTGATCTTTTGATGTTATGTTCCCTTTATGTGTGCTCTTGCTTTTCATGCTTTGGAGTTTAGTCTTGTGTATTTGTTTGGATTTTCTTCATTGGTGACCCTTCCTTATTTACTCCTAGCACGGGGGTGGTCAGGTGGAACATGCTATGCACCCCATTGGGTTCCCTGTCATGCAGTTGTACCTTTCAATGCAGAGTTTTGCAGAGACAGCTTGATCTAGACTTTATATGTTTCCAGATGTATACTTGTACTTTAATTATACTGTGTATTGATTTTTTACTTCCCCATGTGTTGGGAAGACTTATGATGTAATCTTGAGTAATTGCTCAATAAGACGTACTTGTAGGCTGATTTAATGTATAATCACATTATGTAATTCATTCTTGAACTATAATTGTAAATATCATTAATGTTGTGTTATATCTGAGAAAATATGTTCTTTATATTTCCAAGTATAATTTATTATAAATACATGTATGGTTTCTATATGGTTTATTCTTGTCACATTTTTTATCCTTAATAAATATTTAAATGAAGATATGTGAATGAATGGGTTATGTTAGTAGAATTGATAATTACTTTTATCAACTTTGTTATGGGATAAATTATGTAATGTCACCTCGTGTACCCCAAGAGACTTAGGTGTTTAACTTGTAATCATTAGCTATGTTATTTTCCTTAGTAAATTTAGTGTTTATTCTCTATTTTTTCAAAAAAAAAAAATTGTTGCATTTTTAGTTGTCCTTTGGGGTTTGCACGACAGGGCATTACAATAATACTTAAGAATCAGATGTATATAACAGATCAACGAAAACCTTTGGCCTACATTTATTTTTCCCCTATCTATGTATTTTTTCTTGCCTCTCTTAAAGTTCTATTTAATGTGGGTTTCCGACCATCTATCATTTAGCTTTGATTCTTAAGTGTTTTCCTAGCAGCTCTTCTACATTTCCTCAAATGACAAGTGATCAAAAACCCATTTTAAATAGAGCTTTAACATATGGAGAATTGAAGGTGCAAACTATGGCCATGAACAGTTTGTTATACAAAGCTTTTGCTATACATACTACATATAGTAGTAAATATCCACAGAGATAACAAGGAATGATAACCGAAGGTCGAACAACATACATAGACCAAAAGAAATTGAAAGCAATCCAAATGTATAGGTCAATGTTATGATTGTAGTTTACACCAATCTACAAAATTTTAGAAGTTTGAAAGTTAAAAACAATTCTTGTCACAAGGAAAATAAAATAAGATAATCCTATAGTCTCATGCCAAGCAAAAAAATACATGAAGGCACAATCCCTAATCAAATGCACAAAATCATTTACCTAGGTTATTAATAAAAAATACAAGAGCTAGACTACAACAATCAACTTCTTTTTATAGGCAGCTTCAAATAGATGAGAACAAGCTCAAATATCATGAAACATATTGATAAAACACAACCAATCTATGTAATAGTTGGCATTTACCTATTGGCTTTTTTGTTCAAATCCTTATCGATTTTTTTTCAACCAAGCTGTGAACACAATTCCTCAGCTCCAGGTATTTGAAACTGACAAGGGTTGTTGTTGATTTCCTCAGGGTTATTTATGGCGATGTGGAGCTTTTTAATTACATGGGATGGTGGAGGTGGGTTGCATTTCCTTGAAGCACAAAGGCAGGATGGAAAGTGTTTGTTGATGTGATGGTTAATGCATCCTGGCATTGTGGTGTGATCGCGCAGTAGGAAATAAATGCAATATTCAATATCATCGTGTGGGAAAGTATACTCCAAAATATGTGAGAAAATATATTGATTCAGTTGCATTGTCAGAAGATCCATTGTGGCATTATGAATATGTTACACATACAACATGATTAAATGCTCTGTTATTAACCACATCTCAATGCTATATCATTGAATGCTATGGTTGTATTCTAGCAATTTTCTCACAATGTAAGTAATACTTATATATGCTATTTTAAACTCTATTTAAAATCGCAGTCTACATAAATACAAATAAACATAGTATACATATCTTTTTAGATATACATATGTATATATAAATTACTATTGCATTGTCAAACGAGCCACAGTGCTCTTCGTCTAGATATATGGATATGTATATCTACCTGTATGTATATTTTTATATATTGATTGGGGAATTCAATACATATATATGTGCATATGTATCTGTCTATGTTTTAGGGAACTCAATAAAATTTTGGTTTTTTTCTATAATATTTAGTACCAAATAAGTGTTATTCTAACACCTCTTATATAATTCCTCTATTTGTCTTCAATATCTACTACCAAACAATGTAGCTCGAATCTTGTATTAATATGTTTCATGATATTCCTTTTTCCTCATCTGTTTCAAGCTCCCTGGAACAAACTACCTAGCGCTACTTATGACAGTGGTAGAGCTTCCTACCTACATGCATTGGTGGTGGTGCAGTTGGTTTCCTCGATACATAGAAGCATAATGGTAAGTGTTTTCCCATGTGAGTGATTTTGATTTGAAAAGATAACTCTTACATAGACTACTTGTCTTATATCAATATGTTTCATGTGGTTTTTCGATCATTTGTCATTTACCTCTGATTCTTAAAGTGTTTTCCTAATAGTTCTTTTACAATTTCTCTATTTTATCTAGTAGCTTGAATTTTGAATTGAGAATCCAACTGTTACATAGATTTCTTGTTTTGTATCAATATATTTTATGATATTCATTTTCTTCTAGTCCCCCAAATCAAACTGTGCATTATGTATTAGTAGGTAGTCTATGTAACAATTGGTTTGTCAATTCGATGACCATTTTTACTATATTCTTCCTTAGATTAAAATTGTATTTTTAATATAGGTATATTTAAACTTGCATTGTGAGGTTAGATTAACCTTTTTAGCTATTGTACATCATTCTATATATTCCATCTATCCATCTTCTTCTAGCTGTCTTCAAACCCCATTATGCCAATTCTTTATTAGGATATCTATTTTTTGTCAACTTTTCAGACCAAAAAAAAACACTACAATATTATAGAACTTGTTTCGAAACACTCGTCCTTCCCCAAGTTTGTTATTGTGTGATATAATATAAGATTCCATGAGATTTTCCATGGACCTTACCTACTTTTTTTGCTTGGGGGTTTGGCTAGAGCCCACGAGGCTTCATGATGCCAATATGGTAGGGAGGAGAATGAGCGCGGGTTTAGTGCTTTTTCCTTCCACCATCATATATTTCTTGCTAGTTATATACATGGACACAAATTCTCCCATGTACTTGTCTACCAAAGCCATACTCTATTCTATCCATTGTATTTTTCATTCTTTCCACAACTCTCTTTTCAACTTCCCCAATAGATTACTTATTGACAATTCTTTACCAAGATGCCATGTATTTAAAATGTTCCATTTTATCTCTTTCTACTTACAACAGATAGTGATAACCTCTTCTATTGTATATGTATATTATTTCATTTATATTGTTGCATAGATATAATAGGCATTCAAAAAAATTAGTGTATTGTAAACTATTTATTTCAAATTCTTTCATGCTCCTACAACTCGATCCAATGCAGCTCGCCCTTGTTAAACACCATCAATAGTGCATGTAAGTACATAAATTTCCCATTTTCAATAGATAGATTTGGTTAGCTAATTGTAAAAATTATTGATTGTTTTTAGCTTCACATTGTTTATATTAATTTTACCCATATACTTACTCACTTTTTATGGTTCCTTTTTTATTTTTCTTGACTTTGCACTAACATACCATTGTATTTCATTTGTAGGAATTGGGCTAAAGCATGCAAAAGCATTTGAAAACCAGGATACCTATTTTCCTTCCAGTTGCCACAGCAAAGAAAATGCAACAATATCAGATACTATATATGAAAACACCAAAGTTTCCCAAAAAAATTTATTGTGTGATGTATGATGAAACTCCATGAAATTTCTCGTGGGTGTTTCATTCTTTTCTTGCTCGGGGTTTTGGCTAGAGTCCATGAGGCTTCATGATGCCAATATGGTAGGGAGGAAAACGAGTGTGGGTTTTGTGGTTTTACTTTTAATAACATATATTTGTTGTTACATAGATACATGTGTACACATATCCTTGTATAAACTTGGCTTCGACAAACATACTCTATAATAACATGTTTCTCATGTCATAGCAAGTGGTAGGGAAGCAAAAATATGTTTCTCATGTCATACTCTATAATAACATGTTTCTCATGTCGCCTCAAAACAAGGCATACCTTCTAATTCAATTATTCTAACAATACAAAATATTTGTATCATCTCATCGCATTCTTCTTCTAACCCATAAATCACAAGCACAAAAATGGTTTTATTCCCAAAATTATGGAGTAGATACTACTTATAACATCTTTCTTTTTTTAATAATTCATTTGTGATGACCATCATAACTAATATTCAAATAAAAAATGATGAAAATAAATAAAATCAAAGTAATAGACTATCTATTGTCGCATAAGCATTGCAAAAAAGATGCCATACGTAAAGTAATGGAATGACTTTTTTTAAAGAATACTTTTTTATTCAATATTAGTAATAAAATACATGACTAATAAGTCTTTAAAAAGGGAGAATCCTTTAATGTTCCATACTTTTCTTAGATATTGTTTAATCCACAAGTTCAAGTCTGCCATGTGTATTTGTATGGATATGTATCTTAAGATAATTAAATAATAATCTATCAATTGATTGATTAACCTACACAAAAAGGTCAAATATAGATGTGCATCTAGGTCCAATAAATGTAAAACGAAGATAGAGCTAAAATTATATCGTACTTGAAATTTTGAACAGATTATTATTATTAAAAAAATTAATTATTCAAAATTTAAATTTTATTTAATTTTTCAATTCTCATTTTATAAGAAAAAAATTATTTTCATACCTAAAATTATTTATTAAATTGAATTTTAAACAACTATTGTACCTAAAATTATTAAATATTACATCTTAATAAAAATAAGGTTATTGATGATTAATTACTTAAAATTAAAATTAATGGATACATTGCAAATAATAACATTCGTTCAATATGACGTGTAGTTTTATTCTACAATTTCATAGCTAATTTTCAACTAATATATTTTGATACCGAAACACAAAGACCATTTTCCCATTTTATGCAAATGGTTCTTAATCTCACATTATAAGAACAGACAAGTGGACTATAACATCAAGTTTATAATGCTTTACAATGCTCAAATTAAATGAATATATATAAAATAATCTATGTCAAAATTATGTGATTTATAATATGTTTAGGTTAGGCTATTCAAATTTAACTTTAAATTCTACATAAAGTCCAAAATCATTAGATCTGCCTCCTACTATGAACTAACCTCACGTTATTTCATATTGCCTTATTAGCACGCTCTCCCATCCTCACACCAATTAGAAAATTGTAAATATTACTAATTATTTATATCTCCCATTGCACTAAAAAAAAAAAGTCTGCTACTTACTACCCATTCAATAACCATTTGTGGTGCACCCTATCGGTTGATCATTACATGCCTATGCATGCAACTACTAGTTTACATATTATAGAAAAAGAAACAATTTATCTCCATTTTCATTGGATAAAATATTATATTATGAAACAAAAGGAAGCAAGCACAAAAAGATACAATAAGAATAAAATGAATGACATGTGGAAGCAATTTTTTTGGAATATTAACGTGAATGAGCATTTTTTGAGGCAATTTTTTGTTGCCATGAACAGATTAACTACCCTCAACTATGCACAATTTTTTTTGGTTTGTAAAACCCCCAATGGAAAATTTTTAAGGGGACAAAAAGGAAAATAAATAGAAATAAATTTACATGATGAAAAAGTAGACAAATTTGCAAACCGATAAGATAAGACTCCACTCAATAAGTAACTAATTTTCATTACTTGACGAGATTCTCTCCACATGCATACACATACAAATATCTGAGTTGCTATGAAAAAACCTCACAGAATTACAAAACTGATTGTCATTGTATTTTCAAAGACACCAACATGGGAGGCAACTATATCTATAATAATTTTATTGTTTGATTTGTGTTATACATTTGTAGTACAAATTTGTTTTGTCTTTTTTTAATCAAAACTATTTCTTTATATTTATTTTCTAATTGCTTCTTATTTGAGTTTTTACAAGTAGGTTTCCGATGGAGATTGTTTTGTTGACAAATTTAACAAATTGCTAACAAATTTTGACAAAATAATCACTTTTAACTTCAAATTTATGTATCTAAAAGCCTTTCTACTAAAACTTATTATATGGTATTGCAACTTTGTTGTAATTATTTAGGAAATTGTAAGTTGAACATGACATTTGTAGGTTCATTTTATGAAATTGATCATCCATAGACAAAAATTAACTATTAGCTTGTTGTGTCATAGAAAATCCAACTAGAAAATCCCATGGTTGGCTTGCTAGTGGTTTTTGTAGAATGTTGTATTTTTATCAAGATTCTTTTAGAAAACCATAAAGAAAATAAACTTTAATGTTTAGATTCTATTGGAAAAAATCCTTCCAAAATTTAAAACAAAATGTAGCTGGTAGGTGCAACGTCACATTTTACAACCTTCCCAACATCCTGCCATGATTCAAATGCATGCAAATCATGGAAGCATACACAAGGTGCACGGCACTGTGGATTAGTAACTATCTTTCCAACTCAAAACTTACCAAATATATTTGTTGTGGAAGTTCTATCCATTATGCTCAACTTTGGAAAGATATGCATTTTCGTATATGAAACATGCTGACTCATTTGGGAAATTTTCATACAAGGAGATCATATGCTTTGAGTATCTAAACAAATATTCTAACTTCAAAAAAATATAATGTGTATCTAATAAATTGTTTAACCACTCAAAAATTGCATGTACAAGAGCTTGAGTAATGGTTGTAATGTTGTTTATCAAATTAAAGTAGTTTTAGTTTCAGTTGTGTTCATCTTCAAAAAAAAAATTAAATCCTTTTTGATCAACGGAATTGGAAAATTCATTTGAAAAGAAAGTAGACTGTAATTGTCAAAAATATTGAGTATCAAAGCCTCATAAAAATTCTAATAATCTAGTTAGGTTTAAAGGTTTACCTAAATATAGATGCAAACATTGGCATAAGAAATGTCAACGAACTCAATTTGGTGAAGCTATCTGCATAGTTATAGATCTTTTCAAAGATTCAATCATATCAAAGATATTTATGTTTTTTTCCCTCTTCTTTTGAGAAAGCAAGATATTACTTTAAATTAAGAAATTCTCTACAAAATTAGAAGATGGATCCACTAAGACTTAAACATCCATGCAAACCATCTTCTGAGAGCATCACAAAATTGTAATATTGTGAAGAACAATGCTCTAGGAAGAATAAAGTGATGGATAGATAATTACATATGGAAAAATAGACACGACAGAAACACTAGGAGAGCTAAAATGTATCTAGGACCTAAGATGAAACTACACTGCCAGATATTTTGTACTTCCAAAGCCCTAAGAATTAGATATTTGAAAGCCAAAATAAGAAAAGACTCCAAACATGTAATCCAATATTAACAAAGGATTCCCAACAAAATAGTGGAGCATGAGTAAGAAAATAGTAGACACAGTTATCCACTTTTCTAGCAAATTTTTTTATCTAAAGAATATGTATCTATAAAAATTTCATGTGCTTGATATTACATGTCATCTACATATTCAACAAAGGCGTCATTGACAAATTTTATGGAGGAAAAGACTTGAGAGAATTTTTTGTTTTTGATAAACAAAGTCAAGCTATGCATACAAATTCAGTAACTCTTGCCACATTAATAGTAAAATTGTGCATACAAGACTTTAATTTCTAAAATTCACAGCATTCATGGGCATATGTAGACTCTTCCTCATTTTTGGGACAGTTTAGCAAGTATTGTTAACAACTGAGCTGCATTCTCTCATGCAACATGCTCCAAAGATTTAAAAAGAAAACACCTTAGCCTGCAAAAGGAATAACATATTCCTAATGGCACATGATTGATGGAATTTTCATTGCAAGATCCATCCATCAATTCTTCATATCATAACTTAGTCAAGCTTCCTATACCTTATCCAAATTGGTTCTTCGACTACACTTCATATTCTATAAGTTCATTATAGACACAAGAGATTGAATACTGTAAATAACAATATTAGTCATTATTACAGGGATCTCTACTTTTATTTGTTTTTACCTCTTGGAATTTTATTAATATGAACATTTTACGCATTTGTCAAATTCTAAACTTTTCATCACTATGTTTATGATCAACCTTCTGGCATGTAATAGGGCAACTAATGAAACTAAAGTTAAATTTTTACCATGTTTGAATGCCAAAGTAATAAGAGCCTCTTTACTATTGCATTTTATTCCAAGTGTTTTCAATACTTTTAAATCCCTCTCCCCATATACTTTTTACAATTTGAGAAGCATCTATAGACGAGTCTATGTCTACATTTGGACTCAATAAATCTTCTTCAAGAGGCATCATTAAATTCCTATTTAAAAGAAAAGAATTAGCTCCCTTTTTCCCTTTTTTGCTTGAAGGTATTGTTTCTAAATTCCTTTCACTTGGATTATCTTCTTCCACTAGCCAAGCAATATTTGGTTTCAATACTGCCTTTAAGTTTATCTTCTTATTTTCAAAGTCTAAAATTTGGAGATTTGGGTATTCATCTATATTTTCTGTCACTATTTTTGTATGACCAAAAAATAACCTCCTGTAAAACAAAAAAATATCCATAGTCATAACTATGAGAAGAGATATTAATAAATAATTTAAAATATTAAATTGAATGACTTGATCAAAACCTCTTTTAAAAATTAAAATAACTATTTAAATCTAATTTTAAATTATCTATATTATACAACAAGATAGAAGTTAAAATTTACTCATATCTTAACTATGAGAAGAGATATTTGTTACATTACATGTAATTAAATGTGTAGGGTAGAAAGCTAACATAAAATGCACAATCAAAAATTTCCTTCATCTTGAGCGTTTAGTTCAATGAAAAATATTACAACAGTGTCAATTGTAGCATAAACCAAGGAGTTGTCTATTTGACCTAAATACAGAGATTGTTAATTTTGAAAGGACAATACATGTTTCATGTTTGTAACAACTTGTCATATTTCTCAATATTGTTTATGGTATTACATGTCACCATCTGAAAAATTTCAAGATTACTATTAAGTTGTTATAATATCAACACTGTTGCTAAAACATAGCAGACACAACAAATCAAAACAGGACTATTCTTACACATTTAGGCGAGAACTTTTTTGCTCTGTGCTCTTGTTTTGCAATGTCACTTTGCAATTTTGTATTGTTAGGGTTAGGATTACGACCATAGATATGATCTATGGATAGTGTTACGACCATAATTAGGGTTAGAAATAGGTTTAGAATTTATTATTAGGGTTAGGTTAGGGTTAATATTATGGTTAGAGTTAGGATGTGAGTTATGGTTAGGGTTAGGCCATGTAAAGAACTAATTAACAATACTAAAATACTATAATTAACAAAACTTACATTTATTTTTATTCATATTAGTTAAATTTACCTTTATTTTTTTCCAAATCTAGAAAACAATAATTAAAATACTATAAAGGCAAGTACTAGCCACTACGTGGCACTTGTTTTGTTTACATTTTTTATTTTATTTTATTTATTTAATTAAGATTTTTTTATAATTTTATTTATTTTAAATATATATTAGCTATCTTTTTGGTTGATGTCATTATAAAGTATTCTTTAAATGCTAATAAAATTTATAAAAAATAATTAATTCCTTTTAGATGGTGGCTTAATTATGTTGACTTAGTAAAGGTTTTTTTTATTGCATTAATGATATTTTACATAAATTTAGAATTTTCAATCTTAATATACATGTATTTTATTTGTAGAAAATTATAAATTAGAATTTTAAAAATTAAAATAAAAAATATATTATGTTGTTATTAAAAAATATTTAAGGTGATATAAAAATAAAATTCTCTTTTTTATTCCATGAACCAAACATATAGTTTTAA
Organism: Sequoia sempervirens; assembly: GCA_007258455.2. Taxonomy (NCBI): domain Eukaryota; kingdom Viridiplantae; phylum Streptophyta; class Pinopsida; order Cupressales; family Cupressaceae; genus Sequoia; species Sequoia sempervirens. Next base: position 1,078,369,401 of record VDFB02271358.1, on the reverse strand, counting down.
TTTTAAAAATATTTGAACAAATCCATAAAAATGATGTATTCTATTTTTGTAATACACTTGTAAAATTGTTATTAAACAATAAAATATTTCAATTAAGCTCCATTCTTATAATTTTAATTAAGAAAAACAAAAAAATATTTAAATATACTATCATTTTACTCATGACAATCTTAATATTTTCCTTCTTTTTCACCTCTTTATATTTTTTCATTATTATTTTTCCTCTCTTCAATAAGAGAGACCTAGAGTAAATATGTAACGCCCCACCACACAAACCCTATAGGACAACAAAAAAAATCTAACAATAATAGCAATTTTATTTTATTTTTAAAGTAAAACTAACTTGCAAAGTAAAATAACATACAACGCTTATACTGAAACCATACATACACATCCTATAACTAGTCCTCTAGGGTAACATGACTACATTACTCACAAACATTCTAACATAACCCAGTTCCCATAACAATGATAACTACTCACTAGTTTACATTTCAAATCCATTATATAGAATAAGTATACAATGTACATTCATCCATTACATTACATAAGTGATAAACATCCATACAAGAACAGATGATTATACCAAGAATATATATACATTACATTTATTGTAAGATTTTACATTGGTTCAAGATTACAATGGTACAACAATGCTTCCCAAAATGAATTGGAATGATACATCAATAACATAGAGTAATACAACTAAAATGAACCTAATACATAACATCAATACTAGTTCCAACTTTGGTAAAGCTCTGGAGTCATTGCAAATGGTACAACTCTATGCAACACAATCTCCGACTAGGAACCCAATGGGGTGCATAGCACATTCCACCCGACCAAGTGGACCCTAAGGCCCACCCCCCATGCTAGGAGATGACAAGAAGGACCCACAACCTAAAAATAGTCAAGCAGCAGAGGCTAACAAGACTCCACAACAAATGAAACAATAATCATAAAGGACAACCACTTTGAGAGGTACATGAATAGCAAGGGGAAAACAACAAAGCATACAAGGTTGCTAAAGGGAAGAGTGTCATTGCATAGCTCAATATGGGTTACCCAATGCGGATCTTCATAGGTTATTGGCCCCCATTCTAGGTTACCCTAGCAACCTCAACCGATCCCTGACCCCCATTCTAACTCATGTGGAACCAACATAACCTTCATGAAGACAAGGCAGTTGGTCATTCCATTCCAACACTCATCTCAAGCCTAAAAAAGCACTTAAGCCATGAGTGAGGCTACATTATCTAGATTTATGTGAGATACTACCCAAACCCCCTAATTAAATATTAGTGTTTTCACTGGATTAAGAAACTTCTAAAGAGTTACCCTGGCACCACTTTTGGGTCCCAGCCCCCATGGGAAGCGACTCTCCCTACTAGCAACAAAACTCATAGTCACTAACTGGGTAAGCCAATTTGCACAAACTAGCAAAGTCATATAAATATGCACATAAAATGAGGCATGCACCACCTCCCACAAGATCTCCATAATAAAACAATTTCCACAATGCAAGACTAAAACCCACATAAGCACACATAAATATAAGATCAATAGTTCACAAAGAACTCATCATGAAAACCAATAGTAATTAAACTCTTTCCCCAACCATGACCACCAATAAACATTGCAAGGCTACATACCTTTATGCACACAATCTGAGTATAAAGATCAATTATTGTGAAGGTGACAAAATCATGAAACCACCTGCTTCTAGGTGAAACAACATAAAACTCATGCAAACACTCATGTCTTAATATGGGTTACCCAATGTGGATCTTCCTAGGTTGTTGGCCCCCATTCTAGGTTACCCTAGCAGCCTCACCTAATCCCCACCCCCCATACGAACTCATGCAAGTAGAAACCATACTCCCCTCTGACCTCTGGAAGACTACCATAACAACTTCGCACAAGAACTCCTTTATAACAAAAAACCCAAAATCACCTTAATCATTCTAATCAACACTTTAGAGACAAACATGCAATTCATCAATGCAACCATGAAATGAGCACATATTAACAAATTATTGATTAAATGATTTTAGAGGAAAGCAATATTTTTAAAGATCATCATATTTATTATTAAAATAAATCCTTCAATTACTTAAGTGTAACTGAATCAATTCCTTTTTCCCTCTAATTATTTTTCCAACTCCCACTCATCTAACATACTCCTTTGTTTTCCATTTAACCCATATTTCAATTAAGAGACTATTTATCTATATGCAAAAGCAATCAAACCTTTCTAAATAACCGAGCTTAAGTAACTCCATTTTCCTATTCCATTACTTGATCTACTTAGCCCACAAAGCAATTATTTCCACATAGACATAAATAAACTCTATATCACACCCCAACATATGCACAAATATATATATATATAATATAAAATGTTATACATATATATGAATTTATTTTATTTTAACAATAAAATATTATACATATATATATTCTTTTAAATTATCATAGTTTTTTTTTTGTTACTATTTATCATCATTCATATATTGCAAGCAATACCATCTTTAGTCTACTATCAAGTAAACCTAATCATTCATCTTCTTACCAAGGGTAAGCCTTCCAAATACAACAACTTTCTTATAATATCAAGGTTTTAATATCTCAATCAAAGTGTTTTAAGGTTTAATCCAATATGAAACTCATTGTTATAAAGAATCCTTTCAAATTCCATATAATATTAAATCTTACTACGATCTAAATAGATACTTGATATTATAAGTAGAGTTTACATAAAAAGATTAAATAAATACTTTCAAATCAATTCATCATGTATTATATTCTTTTTATTTGATAACCTTAATGGAATTTAAGCTATTATCCATTTTATCTTCTTATTATTTCCATTCTAGCCATAATGACAATGATAGGTACTATTCAATATTTACAATGACGAATAGAATTCCCTATGAAGAAGCAAGAGACGCATTTCATCTTGAACAATTTACAATATATAATATATTAGAATATTGATACGCTAGTCCTACCAAGACAAACATAAGTAGAAGATCATCCATCAAGGACGTGGAAAACAGAGCATAGATGGTGGAGGAATTTCAATCGATAATGTGGATACCACAGCTTGGTTAGACAGGTATGCAAAATAAGGCGCAATTGAAATGTCACAAAGTAGCCACAAATTCATCGAACTCATGAAACCGGTCCCACCCATAAGCGAATTCATTAATATAAGGTCAATAGCATTAAATGTAACCTGCAGGGGAGGGGCTATGTAAGTCAAGGATATCAACGACAGTGGCAGCGATATGATGGAAAACACATCGAACTCCAAAAACAAAGGGTATAAAGAAACACAAGAATGCAGTCCATGGTGGCATTGTAGCGCTCTCAACAATAACCATTTAATAAGAAACAACCACCAAGCATGGCACAATGCTATTCCAAGGTATCGGTGCCATGAATAGGTGGAATCACCAATTACAAACACCAAAAAAAGGCATCGAATAAAATGGAGTCACCGATGTAAGATCAATATGCAGCCATACTAGCACTACAGCATAAATCATATCAAACAATGTAAAAGAAAACAACGAACTTCACACATGAAGGGATGAGGGGAGACGCACAAGCAGTAGGTTCACCAATATTCAAAGCTTATTCAAAGCTTGCTATGCATGCAAATCACAAAGTTGTCTTAGATTCTCCTATAGGGAATTGCAGAGATTTTTTGAAAGCCAACAAGATAAGAATGTCCACCAAACGTGATTTTTAATAAAGAAAATGAGCACAAAGGACTTTGTACGAACCTATCATATATTTCATGTGTATGCAACATTACTAATACAGAGAAGGAGTCTACTAACGTGCCATCATTCTTATCTTAAGGCTCCCTACTTATTTCTGGGTAGTGCACTGAATACACACCATTAAGAAATGAAAAAGACACAAGGATTATGAAAATCGATTTACATGTCACACGTCACCCATAGAAATACCGAGATAGTAATATCAAATTTGAATTCTCATAACAACAGAGTCTGAATCCACACCTTATTCTTGGGTTCTACTTTGCTTCTCAGATAAGAAAATCCACTTGACTGTGTGCTTCCCATGTTCGAAATTCCTCCCCATTGAAAGCCTACATATACGATTTTCATGACTATATATGCTTACTTCAAAACTCCACTGCTTATAAAATGAATTCCCTCCAAAATGATCATTCATCAAATACCCAATGTCATTTTTCGAAGGCTAAGGACGGGATGAAAATCAAGAGAATATCAAATATGATACCATAACCAATGTCTATTCTCACCCACCACCCTCCCCCCTCTCCCTCCCCCCATTTCTCAAAAACAATATTAATTTACCAAAAATCCTATTGTTAGATTTTTTGAAAACAAACATCTAATAAAAATCTCCAATAGGTTTTCAGTTTCTTTTTCGACAAATAGTTTGAAGTTATGCATGCTCTGCATGCCCAATCTTTCTATCTTTTTTACTTGTTTTTGTTTCCCTTTATCCTTTATCTTCATTCAAAAATAAATACTAATTTTAATATTTTATTTTCCTTAAATATTTTCTCACATTTAAATTTATTAATTAAATTCAACATTAAACAATAATCATCTTTAGATTTAATTATAAAATCACTTTATAAATTTATAATTTAAATTAATAATTTAATTATCTAGGAGCAACATTCATATCTATTTTCCGACATGATTCTATTTAAAAATTTATTTAATTCATTACTAACAAACAATAAATTATTAACTGATTTAATTAAAGCAACCCAACTAAAATAAATCACACATTAAGGAAGGGAGCATCATGGAGGGCACTACATCCTCCCCCCCCCCCAAGATTCGGCTTACTCCTGGAAGTCACAAGGTAAAATAAAACAAATGCAAATAAAAGCAATATCAAATAATCAAACAAACAAATATTAAACAATTACCTAACCTTAACCAAGGTTGAGAAGTAGGACCAACTAACTACAAACATCGAACAACATAGACGAGGTGGTGGACTGGATACTCATCCTCTTCGAGGATGATGGCTAGGGTAGGGGACCTTTTGTCAACTCCTATTTGCACATTATTTTCATTGGGCTTTTAAGGCACACTAAGACCTGACAGCATAGGCAGAGTCAATTCCTGGTACCTGCAACCTACATCAAACAAGATGTCAAGCAATATATATATATATCAAACAACAACACACTATGAGAGGAAGTCACAATGTAGCAGGGCACTCACATTCACGAGTGATGCTACACTGTCCCTCTCACCAAGACCTCAACCAATAACCATATTAGTCAAAACAACCCTAATAATCAAATCAACTTGTAAACAATTCACTACTTAACAATGAGAATAATAATCACATAATGATCATAACCATGAACATATATCATTTGTCGTATCAAAAATGGATCACTGCTTGACATCATTAGTATCTACATCTAAATATCCCAATTAATTTATCTTCATCACCAAGTTCCAAAGCTGACTACCTGGAAATCACAAACTAGGGTGGAAACATAACACATTAGTTCCAATCATTCAAGCTAATTCATTACCTCGAAATGCTACACTTTCTTAAAAATATAACATAATTATACACACAAAGCACACATTTTCGTTAATATCATCATTTACACACAAGGCATTCCACTCTATTCGTTATTCAACACAAAATCTCACCACATATGTAGCAAAAGACCATAGTTTTACACCCTTTTCAAAATCAAGAAATCACAATTTATTACTCCATAAGCACAAAATTTCAAATTTAACACACACTCTTCACATTCACACAAAAACTCACATTACTGGAAATCACATCACAAGGCTACACAAGGGTCCATAATACATCCCTGGTAGGTATAATATCGATGCATTGCACACTACACTGAGGGTCATATCCTTTCCATTAGTTTTTTGTATCATTGGACCAACACTACCTAAGGACAAATCGGGTTGCTAAGCGAGGATGACAAAAGGGTGAGTACACAAACTCAAGAGTATGAGCAACTAGACCAACATAATGGGTTCATATGTATCCAAAGTGACTAGTGTATGAACCTAGGCTTTGATACCAAGTTGTAACACCCCACCACACAAACCCCAAAGGACAACAAAAAATATCTAACAATAATAGCACAATATTTTTTAAAAGTAAAACTAACATGCAAAGTAAATTAACATACAACACTTATGCTGAAACCATACATACACATCCTCTAACTAGTCCTCTGGGGTAACATGACTGCATTACTCACAAACATTCTAACATAACCTAGTTCCCATAATGATGATAACTACTCACTAGTTTACATTTCAAATCCATTATATAGAATAAGTATACAATGTAAATTCATCCATTACATTACATAAGTGATAAACATCCATATGAGAACACATGATTACACCAAGAATATATACATTATATTTATTATAAGAGTTTACATCGTTTCAAAATTACAATGGTACAACAATGCTTCCCAACATGAATAGGAATGATACATCGATTACATAGAGTAATACAACTGAAATGAACCCAATACATAGCATCAATACTGGTTCCAACTCTGTTAAAGCTCAGGAGTCGTTGCAAATGGTACAACTCTACGCAACATGATCTCCAACTGGGAACCCAATGGGGTGCATAGCATGTTCCACCCGACCATGTGGACCCTAAGGCCAACCCCCTGTGCTAGGAGATGACAAGAAGGACCCACAACCTAAAAATAGTCAAGCAGCAAAGGCTAACAAGACTCCACAACAAAAATCATAAAGGGCAACCACTTCTAGAGGTACATGAATAGCAAGGGGAAAATAACAAAGCATACAAGGTTGCTAAAGGGAAGAGTGTCATCACACAACTCGATATGGGCTACCCAATGCTGATCTTCATAGGTTGTCGGCCCCCATTCTAGGTTACCCTGGCAACCTCAACTGATCCATGACCCCCATTCTAACTCATAAGGAACCAACATAACCTTCATGAAGACAAGGTAGTTGGTCATGTCATTCCAGTCCTTCCCACTCATCTCAATCCTAAATGAGCACTTGAGTCATGAGTGAGGCTATATTATCTGGATTTATGTGAGATACTATCAAAACCCCCTAATTAATTATTAGTGTTTTCACTAGATTAAGAAACTTTCAATGAGTTACCCTGGCACCACTTTTGGGTCCCGACCTCCATGGGAAGCCACTCTCCCTACTAGCAACAAAACTCATAGTCACTAATGGGGTAAGCCAACTTGCACAAACTAGCAAATTCATATAAATAAGCATATAAAATGATGCATGTACCACCTCCCACAAGATCTCCATAATAAAACAATTTCCAAAGTGCAAGACTAAAACCCACATAAGCACGAACAAATATAAGAACAACAGTTCACAAAGAAATCATCATGAAAACCAATAGTAATTAAACTCTTTCCCCAAACATGACCACCAGTAAATAGTGCAAGGCTACATACCCTTATCCACACAATCCGAGTATAAAGATCAACCATTGTCAAGGTGACAAAATCATGAAACCACCTACTTCCAAGTGAAACAACATAAAACTCATGCAAACAGTCATGCCTTGATATGGGTTACCCAATGTGGATCTTCCTAGGTTGTCGGCCCCCATTTTGGGTTACCCTAGCAGCCTCACCTGATCCTTCGCCCCCATACCAACTCATGCAAGAAAAAACCATACTCCCCTCTAACCTCTGGAAGACTACCATAACTTCGCACAAGAAATCTCTTATAACACAAACCCCAAAATCACCTTAATCCTTCTAATCAACACTTTAAAGACAAGCACACAATTCATCAATGCAACAATGAAATGAACACCTATTAACAAATTATTGATTAAATGATTTTAACAAAAAACGATATTTTTAAAGATCATCATATTTATCATTAAAATAAATCCTTCAATTACTTAAGTGTAACTAAATCAATTCCTTTTTCCCTCTAATTATTTTTCCAACTCCCACTCATCTAACATACTCCTTTGTTTCCCATTTAACCCATATTTCAATTAAGAGACTATTTATCTATATGCAAAAGAAATCAAACCTTTCTGAATAACCGAGCTTAATTAACTCCATTGTCTTATTCCATTACTTGATCTACTTAGCCCACAAAGAAATTATTTCCACATAGACATAAATAAACTATATATAACACCCCAACATATGCACAATATACATACATACATACATACATACATACATACATACATAAATACATACATACATACATACATATATATATATATATATATATATATATATATATATATATATATAATGTTATACATATATATAAACTTGTTTTATTTTAACAATAAAATATTATACATATGTATTCTTTTAAATTATAGTAGTTTTTTTTTTTTTGTTACTATTTATCATCATTCATATATTGCAAGCAATACCATCTTTAGTCTACTATCAATTAAACCTAATCATTCATCTTCTTACCAAGGGTAAGCCTTCCAAATACAACAACTTTCTTATAATATCAAGGTTTTAATATCTCAATCAAAAATTTTTAAGGTTTAATCCAATATGAAACTCATTGTTATAAAGAATCCTTTCAAATTCCATATAATATTAAATCTTACTACGATCTGAATAGATACTTGATATTATAAGTAGAGTTTACATAAAAAGATTAAATAAATACTTTCAAATCAATTCATCATGTATTATATTCTTTTTATTTTATAACCTTAACGGAATTTAAGCTATTATCCATTTTATCTTATAAAGAAGCAAGAGACTCATTTCATCTTGAACAATTTACAATATATAATATATTAGAAAATTGACACGCTAGTCCTACCAGGATAAATATAAGCAGAAGATCATCCATCAAGGACGTGACAAACAGAGCATAGAGGGCGGAGGAATTTCAATCGATAATGTGGATACCGCAGCTTGGTTAGATTGGTATGCAAAATAAGGCACAATTCATATGTCAAAAAGCAGCCACAAATTCATCGAACTCATGAAACCGGTCCCACCCATAAGCAAATTCATTAATATAAGATCCATAGCATTAAATGTAACCTGCAGGTGAGGCGCTATGTAAGTCAAGGATATCAACTACAATGGCAGCGATATGAATGGCGAGCACATCGAACTCCAAAAACAAAGGGAATAAAGAAACACAAGAACACAATCCATGGTGGCACTGTAGCGCTTTCAACAATAACCATTTAATAAGCAGCAACGACCAAGCATGACATAGTGCTATTCCAAGGTATCGGTGCCATGAATAGGTGGAATCACCAAATTATAAACACCAAAAAAATACATCGAATAAAATGGAGTCACCAATGTAAGATCAATATGCAGCAATACTAGCATAAATCATCTCAAACAGTGTAAAAGAAAATAGCGGAATTCACACATGAAGGGATGAGGGGAGACGCACAAGCAACAGGTTCACCAATATTCAAAGCTTATTCCAAGCTTGCTATGCATGCAAAATGCAAAGTTATCTTAGATTCTCCTATAGGGAATTGCAGACATTTCTTGAAAGCCAACAAGATAAGAATGTCCACCAAATGTGATTTGTAATAAAGAATATGAGCACAAAGGACTTTGTACGAACCTATCATATATTTCATGTGCATGCAACATTACTAACACAGAAGGAGTCTACGAACGTGCCATCATTCTTATCTTCAGGCTCCCTACTTATTTCTGGGTAGTGCACTGAATACACACCATTAAGAAATGAAAAAGACACGAGGATTATGAAATCCGATTTATATGCCGCATGCCGTCACCCACAGAAATACCGAGATAGTAATATCGGAGTTGAATTCTCAAAACAGTAGTCTGAATCCATACCTTATTCCTGGGCTCTACCTTGCTTCTCAGAGAAGAAAATCCGCTTAACTGTGTGCTTCCAATGTTCGAAATTCCTCCCCATTGAAAGCCTACAAATACGGTTTTCATGACTGTATACGCTTCCTTCAAAACTCCACTGCTTATAAAACGAATTCCCTCAAAAATTATCATTCATCGAATACCCAATATCATTTTCCGAATGCCAAGGCTGGGATGAAAATCAAGAGAATATCAAATATGATACTAGAACCAATGTCTATTCCCCCCACCATTTCTCGAAACAATATTAATTTACCAAAAAGCCTACTATTAGATTTTTTGAAAACAAATATCTAATAAAAATCTCCAATAGGTTTTTAGTGTCTTTTTCGACAACTAGTTCGAAGTTATGCATGTTCTGTATGTGAAATCTTTCTATTTTTTTTACCTTTTTTACTTTCCCTTTATCTTCATTCCAAAATAAATACTAATTTTAATATTTTATTTTTCTTAGATATTTTCTCACATTTAAATTTATTAATTAAATTCAACATTAAACTATAATCATCTTTAGATTTAATTATAAAATCACTTTATAACTTTATAATTTAAATCAATAATTTAATTATCCAGGAGTAACATTCATATCTATTTGCCGACACAATTCTATTTAAAAATTTATTTAATTCATTACTAACAAACAACATTATTAACTGATTTAATTAAAACAACCCAACCAAAATAAATCACACATTAAGGAAGGGTGCATTGTGGAGGGCACTACAAAATCTAAAAATAAAAAATAAAATTAATTAAAAATACAAAATAATTAGCTTAATTAAAATCTAAGTTAATTTTACCTTATAATTATAATATAAGACAATAAAATATTGAATTTTTTTATGATAAGCAATTTATAACTCATCATTTATTCACCTCCTATAAAATTTTTGAATCGAGTAAAATATTATTTATCTAGATTGGATCTCTCCATTAAATGTGTATCCTTTCAATATGATTGCTCTTCCACTATCTCTCCATTAAATGTGCATCATTTCTATTTGATTACTCTTCCACTAAAATTTTCTCTTTCATTTTTTCTATCTGTAATGTAATTAATATTTATGAAAAGAAAAATTATTGAAATCGTTACACACATTCAAACTTCATAATAGTTGAAGAATGTAAAATAAAAGCATAGATAAATAATACAAACAAGTTTTATATAGTGGATAGTATAAGTCTTTAGTTCATTTTTTATTAGATAAGCAACATTTACAGGGTGTTGTACCCATATCACAAAAGGCCACAAAGATAAAAGTTCATATAACCAAATTCAACATGAAAAACAAAAAAGATCATAGAGAGAAAAATAATAATAGAGAAATAGTGCCAATAGAGGTAACAACCAAAATATAACCCAAAAGACCGCCCCATTTGGAGATGTTCTCCCATTCCTCCATGAAGAATTTGAAGATGTATATCTTCTGTTGGTTGGAATTGGGGTTAGTAGAAGCGTCATCTTTTTTAATCTCCTCCTAGAGCACCAAAGCTAGAGTGACAAAAAAGTGGTGGATCACTTTAAGAATGAAGCATGTAAGGCAATTAAGCTTCCTTTCAAGAGTATTGACTCTAGTCATCAAAGCATTGCAATCCTAAGCAATTTTCTCATAGAGATGGGTAGCTTCATCTTTGTGCTCATGTGGGGGGTAAAGTCTAGGATGGAGTCCTTCATGATCATTTAAATGAGCTCTAAAAAATGGCTCAAGTAATCATTGTTATCCTTAGCATCCTCCTCCATATCCGCATTGTTATCCATGAATATTAACCTCGAGCCTCTACTTGCCAACCAATCTATTGGATCTTCTCACACTGGCATGCTTAGAACCAGTATCAAGCTCAGTAACAGTCAAGTTTTCCTTATCACAAGTGTTATTAGTGATATCATCACTCACCTTGTAATTAGAGTTTTATTCTTCCACAATGAAGGTGATGAGAACTCTTCTTATTTTATGGTGTTTTCTTCCAGCATGCTTACCAGTCTTTTAGCGGCATAATTTTTTAGCTCACAAAGCCCCACCATTGTCATTTTTTAGCTCTAAGCATGGATAGTTTTTCTCTTCTTTTTAGACTTATTGGCTAGGGGTTTAGGGTTAGTTCTAGGAATGGGATAGTTGGCAGGGGGATTTAGCTTACGCTTGGTATTGGGTTTAGCAACATTCATCTTGTGGGGGTTCTAGGGGGTTTCAAGGGGCCATTGACATCCATAAATTCTTCCACTAAGCTAGCACGGATTGGTTTGGGGGCCAAAGCACAAGATGAAAATGGTATAATCTCAGGATAAGCCCTTGATGTAGCAAGACAAGGGGTTTCTCAAGGTTCTTAGCAAAAATATTTGGATAGCCTCTTTCACAGACAACTCGAGAGATGAAAGAAGAAAAAAAGGGAAGTTTCTAAAAAAGTGGTATCTAAAATGGTTGAGTAGTGGTATATGGTAATAATAAAAACATTTAAACTATCCTCAAGTGTTAAATATTTCATTATCACCAAAAAAACTTGGTCCCATGATGTTGGAAACTTGCTTCGGTCATACCCTACATGTAATTTGGTGGGGTGCTTGTTATTCTAGAATAACTAGTTCATGTTGTCAACATCTTACACTTTGGTGTGTTTCTTGATCTTTGGACCACTACATGAGAGACCAATAGCTTTAGCTATAATCTCTTCACTCACCTCAAAAGAAATACCTCCAAATTTAACTTGTGTGTTGCTCCAACTGTTGTAAAATTGAATTGAAAGGTTCTTATTGTGGCCATTGAGACTCTCTATTAAAGGCACTAGGTATCCCTCCATATAAATGCGCCAAATTAGGGCATCTCTACGAAATTCTTAACAAGATCCAAGCTTCGTTTGAACCCTATCTCCACCCATTCTCTTAGTCAATTTGAGTTGGTTTGCAGGATAAATTTGGTTACAACAATGAAAAATGTGCTCAAGAAGGATTTGAAATAACCAAGAAGATGCGAAGGGAAAGAAATATTCAAGAAGGTTAGATCAATTCAATACCATGGGCCTTCCTAAGATATGCAGGGTTATGTGATATTTTTGTTGTCCTAAATAGATGTGGTTACAAATCCCCACATTCCAATGGTCTTTCCCAAAAACCAGTCATTGAAGAAGCATATCTAAAAATGATTCAAGGACGTCATGGTAGGGGGGTTGGCAATAATGACCTAGCACACAAGATTTGAGTTGCAATTAATCATCATAGACTTCAAGATATGGGTTTCATTTTTTCCCCCTACCAACTAAATATAGTGACAATTACATTAAGATTTAGAATGGGAGACTCATGCAGGCCAAGTGTAGTTGCTCTCAAGATGCACATGTTCTTTCCTTTAAATGAGATCACATTCCACATCAACTTATGGAACATAATAGTAAAGGCCCTGAAGGTCCACATGTACCAACCCAAACTAAACATCCAATCCCACATCAACTTACTCGTCATTAGGGATATGGAAAGATTAAGCATTAACTTAATAATTTTTAATAAATCAAATTGGGCTCTCCTCATTTTGGATACTATTTTTTTGTTTCTCAAGTATTAAATCTTTGAATTTTTCTAGTAGAAGAGAGCAATCTCTCCAACATCCAGTTGATTCCAAAGATATTTGTAATAACCCATTCTAATTACTACTTAAATATTGATTGCAAATGACATTATGAATATTAAATTTTAAAAAGACATAACTTAAATAGCTATTTTCAATCATAGCAACACATGTCTAGTTAAAATATGAGTCACAATATATATATATTCATTTCCAAATGTCAATTACAATATCCAAGTTGACTTGGCTCATTGGACCACACAGTCAATACAATATACAATTTTACATCAAGGTTACATCATATTCCTTTGATAACTTGAAAACCTCCAAGGTTTTCTTTTGATGCTCGCCTCCTTTGGTGGATGAGAACATGGATGAGGTGCTTTACCGCCCAACCACGAAGCCTACACTTCCTTTGAATTCTTCTTACTCAAAGAATGTCTGACCTTGCAAGAAAACTTTAGCAAGAGAACAATTTGGAAGGTGAAATTTGGTCTGTTCCCAAACATCAACATGCATCTTTATCTATGATCAAAAAATGCAAGATCTATGCTAGGAATGGTAGAGAGTTTTATCACATATAAGTCCATACATATATAATGGGTTAATTGCTTGGTCAAGCATTAAAATTAGTTGCAACAACAAAAGATAGGTTTTGGATAAAGAAAAACCTATACCCTCTGTACTCCATTTCAACAACCATCCAAAAAGGTAACTTTCAACAACATAAGTTTGTTCCTTACCAACTATCTACCCTCTAGCAGCATCTACTCTAAGGTGCTTTAGTCTATGTAGGTGTTGTTGTTCTACTAAAAAAAGATAATAATCTTTACACACATATCTATGGAAAAGTAAATTAGTCTACTTAATTCCTCTACTTAAATAAATTCAAAAAAATAATTCAAGAGGATCCGTTTTATTCACACACATGTCACATGATTGCATTCAATGTAATTTAGTATTCATTAAAAATGAATTAAATAAATAACAAAAGAAGGTATGTCACAAGTATGTGTATGTACATAGATGAAGGTCTATGTCCACATACACATATATGTGCCAACTTAAGTTAATATATTTTTTCTATACATTCTAAAATAAAAACCATTATAACAAATTTCTTTTATTCAATATAATGCCACAGATTTTCATATCGTTTGACAGTAATACAAGACATAAATTGTCTTTTTAAAAGAAAGAATCTAATATTTTTTTGAACAGTTTCTACATATTGATGCATTTTTTTAATCATAATAATGTCGTTTGCAGAAGTTTTCAAGTTATAGTTCCAATATGTCTCATTAACATTTTCAAGTTATCCAATATTTCATGTAAATAGTCAATTTTCTATCATTTTGGATATACAATTATCTAAACAATACTAGTGTCCTTTTTGTGCAAACAAAAGAATCGAACGACATGCTTGTCATTTGAAATCACATACAAATTTGGAACATTTATATCAATGTTCAAGTTTGGAGAGACCCATGTTTCTATTGGTGATTGTTATGGACATAAGTTCAAGCTACTTTCATTTTAAGAACGACTAACAATCAAACGATTGTTTGGTTTAATAACTAACATTATCATTAGCCGAACCTTGATGAATGTCATTTATCACCTTACACTGTTTGAAGGCCGGCTGGTAAGACTCATTCATAGTGATCATTCTATGGAACGATTTGAGCATCATTCTAGGGAATGATATGTGCATGCTATTAGGTCTCAAAAATGCAAGTTTTTAGACCACAAGAGGGTGTCAGTCTCTTGATATGTTTTTGACCCATGAATGAGGTAGCAAAGATTTTGATTACCTCCTACTCTTCATGCTCTACCAAACCTAGGCAGGTGTACCTGAATGATAGGCAGATTTTGAAGGCTATGATCTCTAAATTAAGCAATCTACTTGCAATGGCATGTGAGATGAAGTAGATGCAAGAATAATTACTACTTCCTACTGAAAATATTTTGAAAATCAAGTATGTAAATGAGGTTTATATGATTATTCTAAAATGACTAGTGCCTACACTATTGGGTGAATGGAGTTGAGAGGTGAATGATGATTTTGGAGATAGGCTTTTGTAAGATGGATAGACTTACTCTTCAAATTAACTTGAATAGTTGGGCACTTTTACAAGTTTGAACCTTGTGCAAACATGCAAGTATATCAGTTATTTGGACTCTTCTTAGTGATCCTAGTGATATCCCCTTATGCTATTATGAAGTTGTGAAAGGATTTAATTCAAATGTGAAAGGAAACTAATTAAGAAAAACTATTCAAAAGGACTTTAATCCTAATAGGAACCTATTAAATTTGATCTATTAAAAGGGAATTTAATTCTTCTACACATAGAAACTAGTCAACAACATCACACAACTACAACAAATGTGTATTGACAAATTAAATGTATTTCCACACATTCAATTTGAATAACATAAATAGCCACATTGAAGATAGCCAAATAACATATAAGCATATGAATCCACACAACAATTGAACACTTGAAAGCAAGTCAATAATTATGCATAACCTTCTTCATTTTATTTATCTTTAAATAATATGCATTATAACAATAGTTTCTTACATAAGATGGATGGGCGAATGGGTGCAATCTATCTTCTAACTAATGCCTACCCTAAACAGAAAGATGATATGATGATGTTTTTGGGTCTTGGTCTCTCTTATATATATGAGAGGCAACAAGCTTCAGACCTGTCACAAAAATTTATGTTGTTTGATAACTAAACATAATTAAAACAAAATATTTTCGTAGGTGAATGCACCAATCCGTTAATCTCCAAGAAGAATCTTGTGACCACCTAAGATCTATTCAAAGTTTCTACTCTATGATAAGGTGCTCATCATGATGTTGGCTGACTCTCCCATTTTTTATGTTTGTCCCGTTGTATCTGATACATATACAGTTTGGTTGATAAACAAATTGACTATAGAGAGGTGATAGATGTACTCTTGTTCAGCATAGGTTTCCATGTTGGAGATCACCTCTTTCATATCATATTCCATATACATCAATTTTTTGAGTTGCTTATGAGTATTTTGTAGAACCATATCATTGTCATTGATTTCTTGTAATGCAATAGTTAGAAGCACATCAAACTCTTCCTTCCAATCATGATACTCTCGAGGATTCACATTGTCATCATGAAGTGTAGGGGTCGAATCAAAGCAGTTGAGATATTCTTTAATCCTTTCATGATATCCACTGTGCGATCCTACCAATTTGTTATATGTCTACAATATTTTTCCTTTCAAGATTTTCTTGTCTAGGAGCTCCTCTTTCTTCTCAATCATTCTCCACCATTCACTAACTCATTTGACTACAAAATCTAACGAAAATGTCTGACGAAATATGTATAATTTGATGTATCATCTGGTGCTTGTAAAATTTGATGTGTAATTTTTAATTTTTTGAAAGTTTATCCCCAACATTCGTCGAAATTTCGACAGACATGAAAAATAGAAAAAAATCAAATTGTGGCCAACATAAAGAAAAGTGAGTTCATTGATTTATTGCGACAGTGATTTGCTCTACTTGAGATAGTTTGTGGAGAACTAAGGACAATTTTCTTGGAAAAAATTAGCAAAAATTCAAGAATATATCGCCAAGTTGAGGGTAGTCATTGTATTTTTGCATAATTCAGTTGTGAAGTCAAATTTGTAGTTCCAAGTTTGAAAATCATATTTTAAAGCAACATCTCATCAGATTTCATTTTTAGAGGTTTACGGTTTAGAGAATTTAATGTCCAAATTTTGTTGTGTGGAATCACCATAAGATCACAACCAAGGAACAAATTCTTGTGACTATAATTATATGATCCATAACTCTATTGGTTATGTGGAACAGTTGTGCTATAACAAATATAGGATGCATTCATGTGTGACCCAAGTTTAATGTGGCTATGTTGTGATAGAAATGGAGGCACTCATATAATGTAGGTTTCAATCATCATTGGGTGCATTCAGGTTGTCTCAAGTTTAACAGGTTAGGATGTAATTATAGCATGATCAAAGAGTGATTACTTCTTGCTGCAATAAAGAGCCTATAACTTTGGTTGATATGTAGAGTGGTTGTGTTATATCAATTATGTAGTGCATTCAAGCACAACCCATGTTTAATGGGCTATTCTAGAGAGTGATCAAGATTTTCTAAACCTTATGAATGTTACTTAAAAGTGTATAGCTTAAACTACAAACCAAGTTTGTTACATACTTGAATGCAATCTTGGGTTACTGCAAACTATAATAATGTGATCTGCTAATAACCATTATGGAAAGTATTAAAGAAAGACCCATGATATATAGGATACATTTCCCTAATTAAGTTTACATACCATAATGATCAAACACAAGCTTCCCACACACTCTAGGATACAATCCAAGATCATACCACAACTTTATCAAGACAACTAATTTTTTGACCCAAGATTTAAGGTTGTTTTTTAATTTACCAATAGAAGCATTGGTAAGAGCATGCTTAGGGTACAAACCCTAGGCCTCCATAGAAACATAAACAATAACTATAGTGGATTAGTGAGGTTGCAATACCAGAAAGATTGAGACATTGTAGGTAATAACAAAATCTTGTAATCTAAAGATTGTAACCAATAACAAGCACACTATGTAGCTTAGTGTTATTTGTAAATGCAATCTACGGCAAGAAGAATGATAGTCACTTGAGATGTGACAGTCAAAAATAGGTTGAGCAATGACAAGATAATAAAGCTCAAACCTTGCATAGTAAAGTGGAGATTTTAACAATGAGTTTCCTTACCCCCTTGCTGACCTTAAGGGTTTTTCAAATGCTTTTGGTAGTATTAGACAAGGAAAATGCAATTAGGGAATGACTATCCAAATGAAGTAACAGTGGTAATCATAGGTTCAATGTTTCTTCTTAGCCATTAATGTATAATGAAGGTAGTGGATTGCATGTTTGAATAGTATTTTGACACTCATCAAAGATGGGAGAATAGTGAATAATACCTTGTGGACTATGAAGTAGTGCCAATAAGGTTGAAGGATCTTAAGAACTACAATACCATGAAACAATGAGTCCCCTATAGTAAGTAGGTAGTCTATAGGTCATAGTTTGATTTTATAGAAGGATGCTCATGAAAGGAATCTTCAAGTGATAGTGAGTGAGTTGTTTGAGATTGTAGCTGAGGGTGCAATACACAGTCTTAAAAGAAGTTAGCAAAGCATTAAATGTGCAATAAAATCAAATCATACACAACAAATAATTCACAATGCTATCTTGCATAATGCCTTGAGTTTGAAGAAAAAAATCTCATTGTATCTTCATGATGAAAGTGGTGACCTTAATGGTCAATCATTGGCAACCATGATTTTAAAACATGCTATTGTGCTTATGGAGGCAACATTTTAATCAAGGTAGTGAATGGTGGTTTGGAACAATAGCAGGTATGAAGGACTTGATTTATATGCATATTATGCAGTCTAGCTTAAGACACCGTTCTTAGAAGAGATTAAAGGTGGATTATGGAACTCAAGGGTTACCATGAAAAGGATTAAAGCAAATATTGAAATCTATTTAAAAGTCACGGTCATGAAGATATTAAAGATGTCACATGCAAAACCCTAGTAGCTAGAGTAATGAATACGGTGCCAAAGAGGATAGTGTGTTGGGGCAGATTTAGGAGATCTCCACATTATCTAATTATAGGGAAATACACCATTTATTTATTTTTTTAATTAAGAAATTATTATAAACCCTATATAGGATATATTGATACTTCAAAAGTCTCTGAAGGAATTTGAGATTATGCAAATATATGTCAAGTAAATACCTAGATTACAAATAGTAGCGGGAACAATGTAAGATTTGTTGAGCAGAGAAGGAATTAGATAAGCAGCAATGAATCATATGCCTTCTTTCACGCACATCTCCTCACCATTCTCTATCATTCTTTATGGAAACACTTCTCCATTTTGGCAGTCTATGCTTGAAAATAATGTTTTGACGAAGGTTTTAGAGTATGTTTATTAAAATGAAAACTCCATTCTGGTAGGCTACTCCTAAAAATAAGATTTTGACAAAAGTTTTAGGGTATGTTTATTAAAGTTTTAGAGTATTTTGGCAAGCTATATTCTTGATTCCTTAAATGATTTATTCAAATGGATTGTGACTAAATAAATGACTAACTATTTAGTCATTTTTATTTGTGTGACTAAATAATTTTTAATCAACGACCAAACTAGTAATTTATTTACTCATTTATAGCTGAGTTGCAAAAAATGAGCATAATTTAGTCATTTTTAGTTGTTGTGACTAAAATTTTTAGTCACCTAGTCATTTATTTTCCAAATTCTACTAGTGTGTGCTTCCTTGTGCGATTAGGGCTCTCTAATGTTGAGGGGCCATAGAGATAAGCTCATCATAAGAAGTGACACATTGCATCTTTAACTAAAAGGATAAATCCATATTGACATTAGCAATGATGATTCTGACTTGTTGCTCCTTAGGAATGGGTCACTTGCTCTTACTAGCTCGCTACCTCCATCGTTGTAGGAAGTTTGTGATCAAGTTCCATATTCTAATTTTAGGAGTCGTAATGGTTGGAAATCATAGTAAAATCAAAATTTAATAAGTTTTGGAATTAGCATTTTAAAGTATTTTTTGGGTTCATTAACTTCAGAATATCTTCTCTTTTGCAGGGTGGTTGCATGCCAAAAAATTTTGGTGTAAAATATCAAAATTATTAGACTTTTGTTACCTATCTATGAATAAAAATTATTGGAGTGTGAGTTTGATATTTTTTGAAGATCTAAATAATCAAGCTTGGTAAAGAAAAATCATGTCAATAATATTAGTCTAGAACAAAATGAAGAGACACTTGATAGATTGTGGGCTAGATTGAAAAGAAAGGGTGATGGGAAATGTTATTGTGCTTGCAATAATTGCAAGGGCTTAAAGATGAGATGACTTTTAATCACAACAGCTGAGAAACATTGTAGGCAACATGGTCATGTTGAAGGGGGCATGATTATCGTCCATTGGGTAAGTTGTTCATTATATGTGTTTATATTGATTGAATTTGTAAATGTTTATATCGTTTTAACATTATATATATATAATCACTTGATCATGATCATGGTTTATTTGTGTCTATCATTATTATAAAGGTGGGGCACCCTAGGGAAAATGATATGGATTATCACGGCTCAGAGAATGTGGTTTTACAAGCGGACGAACATGGAGCTATGAATATCGAAGATGAAGTTAATGATCCTATGGAAGAAAATGATCATGCACCAAAAAACACAATTGAAGATGATGGTACAAATACATTGATCCATGACACATTTAGTGGCAGAGTTGATCATGATGATCAAGATGACTTTGATGATGTTCATGATTTACCTATACTTGAGAAGGCATATGAACCCCTTTATGAAGGCTCCCAAACAACTCTTCTCTCTGTTGTATTGTTTTTGTTGAACTTGAAGGTTATGAATGGTTTATCAAACATAGCAATCTCATGAATGTTAAGGTATGTCATATATGTCATATTTTTTCATCTATTTTAATTGTTGTTAGTTCATCGCTAGTAAATAAAGGATGAAATATGTACCATTAATATTCTTTATATTAACAAATTATTTTTTGTTGTAGATTGATTGGTGAATTTTTGTTACCACCATCAAATATTTTACCTCACTCATACCGAGATTTATCTACCATTATGAAATATATCAGAATGGAGTATCAAGCAATAGATACATGTCCCAATGATCATATTATATATCATAAACAACAATAATTTGCAACAGAATTCCTGGAATGTCATATCAGTAGATATTGAATAGATCAACTAACAAAAAAGGTGCCTCGCAAGGTTCTTTATTATATTCTCATTATTCCATGTGTATGCAATGATTATTTAGGTGCGAAAGCTTAGTGCAATTTATGGATTACCATGCACGGAATAAAAGTGGAGATGACATTCTTCGAATGCCTGTGGATGGTTCTGCATTTAGGGACATGGAGGAAAAATGGCCACACTTTAAAGAAGAACCTCATAATCTCAGGCTTTCATTGGGAGCGGATGGTTTCAATCCATTTGGAGAGTTGAGATCTATTTACTCGGTGTGGTCTATTTTTGTTTTCAAACATTAACATTCCTCCATGGATGTCAATAAAGAGGGAGCACATAATATTGTCAATGATTGTTCCAGGTATTTGTTTACATCAATTTTATTTAACGTAGTAGCATCTCATTTGTCTTATTTGTTGCATAATGACTTATATTTTTTTCATTCAATAGTCATGTACATTTATTTATATATATTGCAGTAAAATGGTTATAATAATTATGTAATGTTTATGTTCATTCAACTAGGTAAGTACCAAGTTAAAGATATGAATGTATATATCGAGCCTCTTATCGATGAGTTACTAAAGTTAGAATGGCATCACTATGTATGACATCTCTAGACCAATAGGACAAAGACAATTTCAATTCCATGCAATGCTTGTATGGACAATTCATGATGCCTCAGGGCTAACACATTTTGTGGTATGTTATAACGTTCGACTACACTTTAACAATATTTAATTTGATGAAGTAGATATCATGCATGTTTTTAAAATAATCTATTCATTATATATAATTATAAAAATTGACATATTTAATCCAATTATATATGATCTTGCAGGTCTTCAAACAAAGGGAAAATTTGCATGTCCAATTTGTGGTCCAAGATGAAATCTCGTCGTTCAACAAGTTTAGGAAAGCAGGTGTTTGATGAGTATAGGCACTTCCTCCATAGAAATCATAAGTATCAAACTACTGAAAAATATCTTTTCAATGGGAAAGAGGAGACTACATCAAAACCAGAAGAATGTCACCTCACCTATGGAAGTTGGAATATAATAGAATTAATCATCAAGGTTATACATCGATCAAATTATTTATCTATCATATATGATATGTTTTGAATTTATATTTTTATATTGTGTTGTGTTTACTCATGTTGTAATTGACAATGATTGTCGTTGTTAATTTTTTTAACTTATATGCTTCATGAAGGTCATCAAGGCATTAATGGTTGGCTTCCACAGGGATTAAAAAGTTATCCCAGAAAATTTAGTAGGTTGCCCTACTATGAGAAGATACAAATTGTGCATTTGTTTGATACAATGCATATCGAAAAGAATATAACAAAAATGTTATGGAAAATATTGGATGGAAAGCATGACAAAGAAAAAATTGTCAAAATTTGTAGTGGCATTCAGAAGCCAATCATGCAATGAAAAATGTCATTCAATTAAATAGCGATGGAGACCAAATTAATATAAGTTCTCTTCCTTGGTTATTAATAGAGCAGCAAAGCAATGCTATAAAAGAAGTCATATGAAAAATTTGATTTCCCACAGGATTTGCTGCGAACATAAACAATATAATAACAAAGAAAGGTTAATTTGGGTCAGGATGAAAATGCATGATTGGCATACCTTCATTAAGGTAATTATTCTGGTATATTATATACACTTGTATAATGCATGTATTTTTCAGTGTATTGTGTTTACTACTTTTGGAAAAATAATGAAAAGATCATTTTATAATTGTTGCAGTACGTTCTACCTCTATCTCTCCCAGACAACTTTGACAACAATGTCAATAAAGTTATATATGATCTTGGAAAATACATGAGGTAAGTAGCGATATTTGTTCAATTCATTGTATACATCTTATAATTTCCATTTGTTTTACTTGTTATGTAATATACTATATATTTTTGTTAAACTCTAATATATTTGCACCTTGAATCACTTGTAGATGGCTATCATCTAAAGAAATCCATAAAGAAGATATAAATTATTGGAAGAGAAAATTGCCTAATGTGTGAAATGAAAAAGTGTCTACCTTTGACATTTTTCAATGCACAAGAACACTACCTCATACACCAAGTTGAGGAGATTGAATTGTGTGGACCTGTACACACAAGGTCAATGTGGATGGTTGAGAGGCACTTGAAATTTTGAAGGCTTTAGTTAGACAAAGAGCACATCATGAGGGTTCTATGGTGAAGGGATATATGGTATACCAGACCATGGTATACATTAGTGAATATCTTCTTAAGTTTGTAGCAAAGATCCATGTAGATCGCATTTGGGATCCCAACTCCATTAACAAATTCGAAGGGGAGTACCTGATGGGGAAAGATAGATTGAGGAAAGTGAGAGGTAACTATAAGATGGTCATAGAGATTAATTGGAATACATTTTACATATTATTTTTATGTATATTGTACTTATTTAATTTTTAATCTTTAATATACATCAATTATAAATTAAGGTTGTATACTATGGAATTTAACTAATTATACATTATTTTTGAATTTCAATTTTTTTTTATACAGTTGGTCGAGAGTGGGATGCACTACATTTGTACGTCACCAACAATCTTGATTGGATGACGGTATGGATTGAACGATATCAACAATCTGGTTGCACATTAACATGGGAAGGTGTGACTTCATTGGTTAAAGAAGATCATTGTAATGGAGATTCTAATGTTACACAAATGGAAATTGATTTAGCATATGGTTTAAGAGATAAACAGGTACGTATAAATATATTAATCACCTATATTATTTAATTATTTTCAATTATATTGATGTATATATATGTTGAGATTGTTTTCTTTGCATACATTCAGCCAAGAATAAATATGTTTATCAACTGACGATATTGCAATAATTTTTACATGTTTGACATATTGTAGGTGAAACACCACAAGGCTATGTGGTACAATGGTCATACATTTTGAATCAAAATGTTGGATGACATGAAGAAAACTTGTGATTCTAGTATAACTACAGTCTTTCAAGTGACTAATGTTTCATCTAAAAGCGACATACATCCAAAAGTCTCAAAAATTTGATACTATGGGATTTTGGATGATATACTTGAGTGTGACTTTAAGTCCTTCAGATTAATTTTGTTCGTAATCCTATGGTACAGGCTACGATTGAATGAAAATGATCCTAAGAGAACTGTTATTAAACATGATAATGGATTTACCATGGCTAATACAAGGTTGATCGAGTGAGCTAGAAATAAGCCCTATGTTCTTCCAAGCCAATGTGAGCAGGTATTTTACTAAGAGGTTCTAGGTAAACCGAGTTGGTCATTTGTTGTTAGACATGATCCAAGAGGAAGGTCGGTAAAGTATAATGTGGTGGAATAAGAAGATACCGAAGAACTAGAAGTTGATGTAGATGATGATGAGGATCAACAGTTAGTTGATGATGTCCCTTACGAAGATGTCAAAAAGGAGGAACTAGATCATGATGATGTAGGAGTTAATGTTCATGAAGATTATATCTGTTTGGATGATGAAATTATTGAAACTCATATTGATGACGATGACGATGATGATGATGTGACCATTCCTTACAATTTTGAATTTGGATCGGATGATATAGACAAAGAGTTGGATGAAGAAGAAGATCAATGACATTGAAATGTATGAGTTATGTGATTATATTATCTATTTGATATTAATTTCTTGATAGAATTATACTTGACTTATGTGGTTACATAGTTAATTCATGATATTTTTAATTTTTATGCCATTACATAATTAATTTAATGATGTATTTTTAACATTTGAAAGGTCAAAAAATTAAAACATTTCAATAGTGATGTTAACAACCTTGAAATTAGTGTGTTTTATGTTTCATGTGATCATAAAAGATTAAAAAGTCAGTTGCAGTGGCGGTTGTTCAGTGGTTGACATGTAAAGGCATTTAAAAGGCATAAAGTGATCATTGTAATGGTTGTTGATGGTTGAGGATTTAAAATGCAAGCTCTTGACATTCAAAAATCTGTGTTTTTCTTCAAAAAATTTGTATTTTTCCTATTATGCAGCACTATACAGTCACATGTAGTCATATTTTGATGTGAAATCAATTCCAAGTCGTGAAGATATGTGTTAGATTTTATTTGAATCTTATTTGAGGGCTTAAGGCATTGATTTGAGTTAGAAAGCTTCATTTCTTTGCATCTAACCCGGTTACCCTGATTTTGAGGGTTTTGTAGTCCAAACATGATATAAAGGGGCTCTTACACTTTTTGTGATTACTGTAGCTTGTGTAAGAGGCCCCATGGATACTATTGTAATTGTAGGATGCATGAATAAGGCATAGGATGAGAAATAAAGAAGGTACATAGTTGTTGTCCTCAAGATTTTTGTGAAGAAAAGCATGTGAAATGGGAGGTTCAAGCCTAGGTTTCAACAAAACATGTATGGGAGATCTGATTTTATGAATTTTTATCCATGTGCACAGACCTAATGGGTTGTTTCTGAACACTGAATATAAATGATATACATACACACACACACACATATATATATATATATGTATTTATGTATGTATGTATGTATATGTATTTTTAAATGTAAATGTAAATGCAATTACTAGATGCTCTCTTAGAACAATAAATGCAACATATCATTAAAGAAATCTATATCTATGTATATAAATGTGTATTTCTAAATGCAAGTGTAAATACAAAGAGCATATGGTTTTGTATTGTTATAGATACTGTAACATATCCATAAATTAATGTAATTGAAATTCTAAAGTCTTCAACACATATAATATGAAATCGATCAAACTATTAAACTACATGAGAAATAAATGAAAACACTAAATGCATATGTTTGTGTATTTGTAAATGTAAGTGTAAAATAAATAAGAATAATTAAAATTATAAAAGAATACAAAGAAAGGTTTAGAGTTTAGAGTGGGAGAGAGATAGAGGGTAGAGGGTTTAAGGGTTAATGGTTTAGGGTTTAGGGTTAAAGGTAGAGGGTGTTGGTTTGTTTTTTACACTGTAACCAGGTTGGTCTTCTAATCTACCTATGGGATTGCCAATTCCAATCAAGGGAAGCTCAAAGGACCTGGACCAACTGACGAGGACTTTAAAAAGCCTCCTACACTTTGGGCTCTGCAAGACCTGGGAGGGTGATCTCTTAATGTGTTTACAACCTCTGCACTAATATCATAAACAGCATTAACACATAACAGATAATCCCATTGAATAGCTCAACACAATAAGATAATATCGAATAAAATTGGTTGTTCACCAATAATATCAACTATGTGGAGCATGGGATAACTACAACACAATCCATAGTAAAATATAGTCATTAATTTTCAATTTGTAGCAAGCTCTAGGCAAAGACAAACAATTATTGAACTACACAAATAAGTACAACTTAGATCAGTGCCATATATCCATTGCAGGAGTCAAATTCATAAGCATCTAAAGGTTTATGACAGATTTAATACATAACATATAACTTATAAGATCCCTGACAATATTGCATTACAATTTCATCAGTATGCATTCTCACCCAATACTACTTATCAAATCCTTATACATAACATATCCGCCTATAATCCCATTCAATCATTTTAATTAATTCCTTGAATTAAAGCTAAAATAAGGATTATACACACCACAACAGGGAGATGAATGAAACAACCCTTAGTCATCTTATTCAAAATTGGGATATGCATGTATAGTGGAGAGACATGAGTTTGAATTTATCATTTCAACTCAAATGCTAGTACTGTTATACAACATTAAATCCCCATGAATTCAAAACCGGTTACAGAATAACTCAGAACCTAAATTGTATTTCTCTCTAAAACCATCAGACTTTAGAATTTTCTCTACAACTTCACCTAGACTCAACCAAAAATTATCTAACTTGCTAACCCATACTTCTGGCCTTGAAATCCTTCTTATATAAAATGAAGGAGCAAACAAGCATCGGACCTATCACCAGCCAAATGAAGCATCTAGTGATATTCCAAAAATCATTACAACAGCCATCACCCTGAACAATATTCCCATTCATCATGTCAGCTGAGGAAAATTGAGGCAACAACAAAAAACCATAAGAAACCCATGTCGAGACCGCCATCAAAGAAAAATTGGAGGCCATTGTAACCATAGCATCTGATTTACCACTCGTTAGTAATTCATTCTTTTATTCCTCCTCAGTCAAATATTTATTTACCCACCTCTGATATTCTTCATCAGTCAGCCAGTCAAAATTAATTACCTCATTCACCTTGGCATTAGAAGGTGTGTATTTTACTGCTACCTGATTTGCATCTCTTTCAAAAGATTCCAAAAATGAGCTAGTACTAATGATTTTATCCATACAACTCACCAACAAGTCATAATCTGATTCATCACAAATTAATTTAATTTGATCATTGATGACCTCACCTGCCTAACCCTGCCACTGCTGAAATGACCTGATTTTCCCCTGCTCATCAATTATATCAGGTAACAATGTGCTACCCCAATCATTGAAATTCTTCACCAACTCCCTAATCTTCCTACTCAAGTCATCTGGTAAGGTCTGAAAACCTTGCAATGATTTTACTAACACATGAGTAGGCTTTAATAATTGGGGCTTATTGTTTGTATCAAACCTTGAGGCCTTATACATGACATCCAGATCACTAGCCCTAGGGATCCAATTTTCAATCAATGGTATCACTACCTCCTGATCCTTATCAATATTCTTCATTTCATCTAATAGCAAAGAATATAAATAATGTATAGATAGCAATTTATTATCAACCTTTTCATTCAAATGCCTTAAAACAGTAGTAAAAATCTCTTTTTTCTTTGAAAGAGATCCCTCCTCACTTACCCTCAAAGATGCTTGTAACTCATCAATTCTTTGCAAGAGCTACTTCTTTGTAGGATCAACAGAGCACTATGATTCTTCATCAATTTCCTCTAAAGAAGGGGTGAAGGCAGGATTCTGACTAGGAGACCCTAGTGTGGAAATAATTGGAGAAGCAAGAGGCACTAACCCTGTTGTGGAAGGTAATGTATTAGTTCCTGGAGCACTTGAAGTCTCCCCAATCTGTCTATACCTAAACCTTTCCACCTCAGTTTGCAACTCAACATTCCTCTGTTGCATCTTGTTGTATTCTTCAATCAAAAAGTTATACTTCTCCATTAGCCTTTTCTTTTCAGCCTCCTCCCTTTCAGCAGTCTTTTGGGCCAATTTGGCCACATTCATAGTTAAACTAGTGGCCTGGGTGGTTGAGGTCTCTAAATCTCTCTTTATTATTAATCCCCCTCTAAAATTTGAATTAATGTCTGTAATATTTGGCTTTCTCCCTTGTGGGGCCAATGCCCAAATTGCCAAGGTTTCATTCTCTTCACCGAAAGCAGAATCTTGAAGTGTTGCCTTTACTTCTTCTTCAGATTCTTGCAAGGGATGCTTAGACTTCATATTAGCATTAAAGGCCACTAAATTTGCAATGTCCCATTCAGGCAGAATCAATACACCAGCCTGACTCACCAATTTTCTTCCTTCCTCAGGAGTGATGTTCTTAAATTCTTCCATTAATTCAACTTTCACTTCCTCATCATTCTCCTGGTCTGACCTGTCAAGTCTTAGTTCTCTTCTCTCCTTACATTTATTTTTATATTCTTCAAAATTCATCCTCCATACCAATTGCAAGAATATAGGAGAGATTTACAAATGCATTGTCATCTAGAAACTCCTTACATGCTTCCATTCTTGCATCTTGTACACTTTTTCCTTTCATATCTAAATTAGATAAAACCAATTCAACTGGCCTAGGAGGAGAAGGCATACCAACCTGCATGTCCTGATCAATAACAATAATTTCATCTGTCAAACTCTCCTGTGATTGATCAGTTCTTTTCCTTTTAGGGCTTGTCTCAGATGGTGGTGATGGGGGACTATCTTCTGGTGATGACTCTAAATCAATGATCTTAATTGCCCCAGGCACTTTGAATTTTGGACCTGGTTGTGAAGGCAACTTCATAATTTGCTTCCCCTTTCTGTCCACTTCTTCCTCATCACTGTTGCTATCCTTTTTTCTCCTGTAAATGGGCCACTTTTTTGTAGGCTGGTATGTTGGCCTTATTTTAAATGGTCTAGCACCTTGTTCTTGTACACCCAGACTTAGCTCTAAGTTTACTTTTTTGGTTCTCAAAGTGCCCATAATCTCTTTGAAGTTCTCCATCAAAAAATCAATTTTGTTATGGTGGGGACTGAACTCCAATAGTGGATCATATTTCGGATCCATTTTGTGCACAATATCTTTAATAGCTTATCATAAACTATCTATTTCTCCTTGTTCATCTCCTACTTATTTAGGTCAAACTCATTTGTGATCGGGTCCTTAGGAAAGTTGAACTCATGCACAAACTTGCCAGCCTTTATTCTTTGTCTAAAAAGGGTAAAGAAAAACTCAGGATCATGCTACCGCTTTGGACCACATCTCAAATGATAATCCTCAAAGAATTTCTCAAAGTGCACCTAGCCTCCTTTTGAAAAGGCAAAATCAGATACCACTGTATAATTAGGGAAAAATGTTCCCTTACCCCTCACTATGAGATTATCCTCATGGATGCAACCTATCTACCACATAACTTCTACAAACCCCACTCTTGGTGGCACATTGTATGGCAGTATATGAGGGGCTCCTTGAAAACCATATACCTTCAAAATAGTGCTAACTGGGTATGGGATAATGTCACCCCAGTTATGGCTGACTTTTAATTCTGGCTTCCTCCCCTTTGGCCTAAGGAAATCATGAAATTCCTCAGAAATCCTAGGTACATTCACCATCAATCTAGCCTTCAATCTGGAAGCAAAACAATTATCAAATTGCACATAACTAGTGCTTTCCTTATTACAAGATAAATCTGTAGCCCATATCTGTATTGGTAATCTTTCTCCATCAATCGATTCTCTTAATTTCATCTTCTCAGAGAAGAAGTCAACATTCTTGAATAAAAACATATGCATCAGCATAGAATACCAAAATAATTGAGTGTCGGTATCATTTTTCTACAGCTTTGACAGCCCCTCATGTATCCTCTCAGCTAAGAAAGAAGCAAAGTCATATGTGATAGAGAAGTTAGGGTGTTGTATTTGCACCCCCATGAACATGTATGCAATGGGCATCACCTCACTAGGACTGAAACCCAAAATATGACACAATGAATAAAAAGTGGCTAGGAAATGATTTGCATAAAAATTTAATCTGAAAGGTTCCTGGTCACTGGAGCTGCTATGAAATCTTGAACCTCCTACCCTAGCCAGATGAGGTGGAAGTAATTTAGCTCTAAAAAGAGACTTCAACTTTGCATATTCCTGCTTCATTTCCTCAAGGTTGATAGGAACCAAGTCCTCACTCAATTCACTCAATTCAAAAATCTATTGAATATCATCTCTGTTAATGCTTAACAAAACCTTTCCATCATTAACCCTAATTACCCATTTGACAGGGTCATATCTTGTAGCTACTGCCCTAAGCAGGTCTACATCAGGGAAAACACTCGATGCCACCAGCTTCCCCATATCATACATCCATCCATTTGAAAAAGGGTGATGAAAATTCCTTTTTCCATACCACAATCTAAACATTTCCAAACTCGTGAGAGGAACCCTAGCATCGGCTACGTTGGAACAATTATATATTAACCCATCCCCCAGGATTTTCCCTCCCATTAGAACCAGTCCCTTCTTTCTATCATTCGTTGACAAGGGAAATTGATCCAGGAAATCATCATATAGGTTTCTTTTTAAATATTCAATCTAGCTAGAATGTTGCTTGGGTGGTGCCATCTCGGACAAACTAGGGCTTCTTATAAGTTCACACTTCAAATAGCTAGGATTGACTAGAGATATGAAATTATAGAATTGCAATTTCTCACAATTTAAATAAACTATAGCCCTAAAATGTTTATCAACAAGCCCTATGATAAGTACAGCAAATCTTTTCCTTAATTCAAGCACAGAGTGACCAGGAAACACATAAATTAACTCACGGCTCTTTTTGCAGAAATCCCAAATTCTGGTTGTCAGGGTTCACAACCTTGCTCTTGGCTCTAAAACTACTTCGCAAAATACCTGAATGCTTTGTGACACACATAAAGTAGGAGAATTGATTTTATTTCGATCAAATTATGCCAGTAATTGTCTCATCCACCATTAAAGCTCACTCGTGCACTGCACAAATGACTCCAACCATATTTGATGCAGATTTAAATTCAAGCCGTCGATCCTTCATTTTGATCAAATCGTCGATGACTACCTTCAAAACAGGCTGACACAATCGCCAACATGGCCATAAGGGGCCCTGGACCATACCATACGTTGTGAAGGAAGTCCACATGGTGGTTGCCTGTGATATCACAATCAATAAAAATCCTACAACTTCGGATCACGCAATGGCAGGCAACCATAGATCTTGAGCATCACTGATCTCATTCCTTCAACATAGTCATCAGCCCTATCATTAACCCTCGAGTAGCTTTTCCATCAAGATTATAACACATCCATCGATTTGAATCACGTGCATCTTAAGAGCACTTTAGTAACCCACCTTTTAATGTATTTTAGGCTAGATTAATGTTCCACGATATTTCCTTTATTCTTTCGGCTTCATCAGATGAGACACGTGACGATCGCCCGTGATATCGCTATCAACCAAAGTATTGTGGTGGGGCCATCACGGAATGGCGGGGAACGGCTGAGATCAAATGGTAGTTGATTAGCGGTCATGCAATTTCATTCCCCAAAAGGACACTTGGTGCCCACCTGCGATATCGCAATCGGTAAAAATCTTGCAGCTTTCGATCACGTGATGGTGGGAAACCATTGATATCCGAAGGAAATTTGATCAACGGTAGCGCAAATTTGATCCCTTCTGTAAAATAAAAATTCATTAAAAAGGACGCGGGGACATCACTCGGCCAACGGTAAACAACGACATAAGTTGTTTTTTAAAAGATGAAACATGAGGCCAACCGAGACTTAGGAAATAAAACCCTGTGAAGGAAATAAAGTATTAAAATCAAAGGGACTCAGCCTAGATGAACCGATATGACATAAGTTGTTTTAAAATCCCATCAAGATTAATAGGAAATAGAACCCAGCCAAAGCATGAAATAAACATTAGGGTTTTACATGAAGACAAAGCCGAAACCCCAACCCTTAGAAAACTCGAACACCATGAAAGACTAGAGACATAAGGCAAGGCATGAGTGAAAAACAAGGAGCAAAATACTGAAGTTCCATTAGTTGCTCCAGTTGGGGATGTTCATTCCACTAGAATGAAGCGATAATCTAGAATCTTAGGTAGAGCAGACCAAGATGTAGAGATGACCAAAAAGGGACTATTCGAACAAAACAACCCTGAATATGTACAAAATATATACAAAATATGCAAACCTAAACTACTGTTCATGGAAAAGAATACTTCAAGTGAAGTATAACTTCAAGAACTGTCCATGAACTAGCAGTTCTAGAAGATCTCCTATCATATCTTGGAGGAAGTACGAATCTTCACCCCACTTACCATTAATCAAAAATGGACCCAACCAGATTGCATCAAATTTCCTATGTTTCCCTTTATCTTCTAGTCTGGCTTCCACATTAAAACCAAATCTCCATCTTTGAAACTCCTTGCAGTTGCCCTCTTGTCATATAGATTCTTTACTTGCAACTGCAACTTTGCATTTCTCTTTTGGGCTTCCCTCCTGGTTTCATCTAATTCTATAAGAGCTTCCACTCTCAATTGCATCTCATCATCAATTTCATTATCATACATCTGTACAAACTTATACATTTCCATTAAGTTATTTTGGGGAAACCTATCATTTATCCTATAAACCAAGTCAAATGGGGCACAACCTATTGCCTTCTCCACAGTTACCCTATCTGCCCAGACTGCTAATCTCAGCTTATAATCCCAAGCCCTTTTATTTTGATCCAGGATTCTTTTAATAATCTTCATCAAGATTTTAATGCTTGACTTTGCATGTCCATTTCCTTGTGGGTGGTATGGTGATGAATAAGAAATTTGGATGCCATGCTTCTCACAAAACTCTATGTATTCCTCATATCTAAAACACATTGCAATATCTGACACAATCCTTTCTAGACATCCAAATCTAGTCAATATGTTGCTCATCAAATCCCTTAATGTGTTTACAACCTCTGCACCAATATCATAAACAACATTAACAATAATAGATAATCTCATTTAATATCTCAACATAATAGGATAATATCAAATAGAATTGGCTATTCATCGACATTATTAGCTATTTGGAGCATGAGATAACTACAACACAATCCCAAGATAAAATAGGTCATTGATTTGCAATTTTTAACAAAAGACGAACAAATACTGAATCATACAACTTAGATCAGTGCCATATATCCATTGTGGGAGTCAAATTCATAAGTATTCAAGGGTTCATGACAGATTTAACACAACATATACGATCCCTGATAACATTGCATTGCAATCTCATCAATATGTATTCTAACCCAATACTACTTATCAAATCCTTATATAGAACATATCTTCCTATAATCCCATTTAAGCATTTTAATTAATTTCCCTTGTCAACAAATGATAGGAAGAAGGGATTGGTTTTGATGTGAGGAAACACCCTAGGGGAGGGATTAGTGTATAATTGTTCCAACATAGCCTGATGGAACACTGGATCTTTGCTCATGCTTGGGAAACCTTTCACCAAAAGATGCCATGAATGTACCTTACCCAAAGTATGCTTTAGGACCTCCATGCATACAAACACAAGGATTGTCATTTATCATCTTGCAGCAGTGGTACCTAAGATGATGGTACTACCCCTCCCTTGGAAATTGCTCTCTTCTTACAATTGGATACATCATTACTCCTTTTAATTTTGTCAAAAATATACGAAATGATTTCTAAGCAATGCCTTATTGGGTCAATGAGATCACCAAAAGTCTAGGACTTGTCAAATGAAGGTATATTATTGGCACCTCTCCCTTTGCTATTCACTTGTTAGGACTTAGTAATGACTATCCAAAGAGAAAATGAGATAGTGGCAACAACCATTTATATTATTTATCTCACTACAATCCATTTCATGGCTATAGTCATGTTGTCACCCAGTGTAGATTTATTTTTTCAAATTCATAGATAACATGAAGACAAACCTGTAGCCTTTAATGGTACTGCTCTTATTCATGACTATGCTTTGTTCCCTTGAAGCACCATGATTTATGATGGTTTTTATGCTGAATATCTTCATTAAAAAACCCCTGTGCAAGTATATTCCTTCAGCCTATTGCTGGAATGGATGATCAATGGTATGAAAATGTAAAAATACAACTATGCTTTGCTTCCTTCACTACTTGTTGCTGATTGTTGATTGTTGTTCATATGCACTTGTACCATTGTAATGCTTGATGTCCTACATGAACTTGCATGGTTGTCTTGTAGCATAACCTCATAGTTGTTGTTCATATACACTTGTACTATGTCCTTGGCTTCCAAAATGAGACCTCTCTTGAATCATAACTGCTTAATTGTCATTTTTAACTTTTTGTTTCTTGTATGCAATCATGATCCATGTTGGATCAATCATGATGACCAAAACCCCTACATGAAAGGTTATGAGCATAGCAATTGTATCTCAATCACATGATATGAGGGTTCCATTGTTGTCATAAACCTCTTATAATGGCATTTTTTCAATAGGAATATTATATGTGTCAACTAGAGTTGATGTTTCAGAGAATGTCTTTTCCTTTTATGCCTTTCCTTAAAACATCATGCATTGAATGTTATCTAGCAACTTGTTCACCTAATGTTTGATTGTGAAGGCCTTGAATAGAGCCTTGTGCAACTTTAGATTTTTTTTTTTTGTTGTCCTTCATGAGACCATTGTAGCATGCATTGTCAATTATCCTTATCAATGACAATGACCTTTACCTATTGTATTCACTTTCACCAGTACACCCATGAATGAATAATATCAATCCCCTTTGCCTCTTGTAGCTCTTGCAAAGGTGTTGTCCTTATACTTGTATCATGACCTTGATTCAACCATTTCTCTTATTTTTTTGTGTAATAAATACTCATAGTCTCCTCATTTTATCTTTATTGGACAGCCACCTATCACATATGTGGGTGACCTAACAACTCACCTTCCTATGTGATGTGTGACTGTCCAATAGGGTTATTGTGAGAGGGGCTTGACAACAACTTGAAATGCTTCCTAATTGTTTAAAAGATGCATAATTGAACTTGGTGCATCTATGAAGTCACTTCCTTTATAAATAGATCATGGATCTTCTTAAGAAGATTGAAGGACATATCAACACAGTATGTTGCATCTTTTGAATCTGTCCTTTCCTATCATGTCTTATGTTCCTTTCTTGTCATGTCTTATGTTACTAGTCTTTTATGGTATTGGTAAAATCCTAAGGTTGTGGTTTTGTCTTTGACTTAATCCCTCTATCTCTCTCCCCTCTACCCATAACCCTAAACCCTAAACCCTTAACCCTTAAACTCCAAACCCTTAAACCCTCTACTCTCTCTTTCTCTCTCTCAAGTCTCTCCCTCCTACCCCCTCTCCCTCTCTTAGGTCTTTATCTATCTCTCACTCACTCCCTCTATGTGTCTCCCCTCTACCCTTAAACACTAAACCCTAAACCCTTAACCATAAACCTTAAACCCTTAGAATAGAATAAAGTTTTGTGTTTAATTATGATATCTAGAATTTAGTATAATTTTAGAAAATGAAATGATTTGGACAAAGAAAAAAAATAGAAAAGTTGATTTTATATAGATCTTATTTCTTAATTTATTCTAAAATTCTAATTAATAATTGTTTAATTAATTTAAAATGAATATTCAATTTAATTTAATTGTATTAGATAATTAGTAAAACTAAATAAATAATAAATATTTTATGGATTTTAAAAATTAGAATTTAGTTTAATTTTATTTGTAATGTCAAATATTAAAATTTTAGATTGAAATACTTAATTTATTTTAAAATATTTATAATTAATGTTGAATCTATAAACTAATATTAAGACATTAATAAATATAACCCTAATAATATGTTATTAGGATTAGGTTAGTGTTAGTATTAAATTAGGGTTAGAATTATGGTTCAATTGTGTTAGGGTTTAATTAGGGTTAGTGCTCATTAAGGGTTAGGGTTTAAATATGATTCAATTGGGGTTAGGGTTCAATTAGGGCTACAATTTAGATGGGCTTAGGGTTAGGGTTAGAAATAGTGTTTAATTAGTCTTAGAGTTAAAAATAGGGTTCAATTAGGCTTAGGGTTAAAATTGCGATTCAATTAGGGTTAGGGTTCAATTAAAGGTAGGATTATATTTCAATTAGGGTTATGATTCAATTATGGTTAGGGTTTTGGTAAATTATAATTATCTCACATATATTAGTTTGGGGTTAGAGCTAGGATCTTGATTTAATTAAGCTCATGCTTAAGGTTAAGGTTAGGGTTTAATTAAGCTCAAGTTTGGGGTTAAGGTTAAGGTCGGGTTTTGATTAGGGTTATAATTAGAGTTAAGGTTGTCATGAGAACTATGGTTAGTGTTAAACTAAGGATTATGAATAGCATTAGAATTATTGTTAGGGTTAGAATTATAATTAAGATTGTAATTAGGGTTAGAATGAGAAGGGTTAGGATTATAATTATAGTTAGACTTAGGGTTGGGATTAGCATTAGGGTTAAGGTTAGGTTAGGTTTACCATTTAATTAGGGTTGGGGTTCTAGGATAAAGCTTGGGTTCAATGATAGGGTTAGGGTTGGGGTTAGAGTTAAAGTTCAATTACAAATAGGGCTAGGGTTCAATTAGGTTTAAGGTTAAGGTTAGATTAGGGTTATGATTCAATCTCAACAATAATTCTCACTCTAACTCTAACCCTAAACTTAATCATAAAACTAACACTGACACTATTTTTAACCCCAACCCTAACTAAATATATATCTAACCCTAACCTTAATTCTATAACTAAAAGTAATTATAATCTTGTCTTTCATGTTGTGCTGCAAATGCTACTAGCATATATATATTGTTTATTAATATATACAAAATACCCCTTCTCCCTCTCTCAGGTCTTTCTCTCACTCACTCACTCCCTCTATCTCTCTCCCCTCTACCCTTACCCCTAAACCCTTAAACCTTCTACCCTCTAACCTTAACCCTCCCTCTCTCTCTCAAGTATCTTCAATATCCTACCCATTCTCCCTCTCATAGGTCTCTCTCTCACTCACTCACTCCCTTGATCTCTCTCCCCTTAACCCAAAACCCTAAACCCTAAACCCTTAACCCTTAAACCCTCTACCCTTAACCCTCTACGTACTCTCTATCTCTCTCCCACTCCCTCCCTCTCTCTCACTGAATCCCTCTATCTCTCTCCCCTCTACCCATAACCCTAAACCCTTAACCCTTAAACCCTCTACCCTCTACCCTCTACCCTCTCTCTCTCAAGTTTCTCCCTTCTACCCCCTCTCCCTCTCTCAGGTCCTTCTCTCTCACTCACTCTCTCTATCTCTCTCCCCTCTACCCTTAACCCTAAACCTTAAACCCTTAACCCTTAAACCCTCTACACTCCATCTCTCTCCCAGTACTCCCTCCCTCCCTCTCTCTCTCTCTCTCACTCCTAAGTCTCTCCACTCTACCCTTATCCCTCTACCCTTAACCCTTAAATCCTTATATCTGAGCTACCCTCTATCTCTCTCCCACTCCCTCCCTCTCTCTCTCTCTCAAGACTCTCCCTTCTACCCCCTCTCCCTCTCCCAGGTCTCTCTCTCTCACTCACTCCCTCTATCTCTCTCCCCTCTGATGGAACTTTATATTTTTTCTCCTTATGTTCCATTCCTACCCTGCCTGGTGTTACTGGTATTTCATGGTGTCATAATTTTCCTTGGGTTGTGTTAGAACTGTAAATCTTTGAAAATTTCATGGCTGCACATACTCGTTAGTTCCCAAAAAATGCCCATACCATAAGCACATGAATTTGTTTTGCATAACAAATTTTCCCATATTTTATCATTTGGTCCCATAAAATCCATCTAACCCTAAGTATTTTAATGTATAATTCATATCGGCAAGAGATGGTGAGGGTCTCCCTGATCCATAAAGCATTCTATACTAATATATGTCTTTTTGCAGTCTATTAGCAAGACATCATAAAAGTCTCACCGATGTTATTTCATTTGGTAATACACATCGGCATGATGCAGTTTGCAGTCTCAGTGAAACAGGGGTCCTATCAACAAAATAGTGGTCAATGGTGTAAGTCATAACGAGCTTATTTGTGTCTTACTGATTGTGGTACAATTCTGAAGCATCAAAAAGGAATCTATAATATTCTCAACAAGTTTCCCAGAAAAGTGGATCCTATCAATAGTATATTGTCATCAGGGTGAGTTCGAGGAAGTCTTGTTGACCCACCATATCACTATAGCAGAATTACATCAGTAGGGGGACTTAGCAAAATTCATAGTCTCGTTGATAACGAAATTCATCAGCTAGACTTGAGTCGTCAGTGTAATGTCTCGAAGCACTCATTTGTTTTTTCTAATAAGGAAAGAGAAGATTCCATTATTGTCATCGATATGAAGTCTTGGAATTTCGCCGACCCCCAGAGTCACAAAGATATGTTTGATTTTGGTGAGACAAGATTTTTCAGAGAGAGCTAGGAAGCTCATGCCGAATGAAGTTCCATCGGTAGGAAAACCATTGTGTCTCGGCGATCAGAAAGAAAACTAAAGGGAATATCTCGGTAAGACTTGAGTAGTCAGAAGAATGTTTGTCGACCCCTTTAGCCACAACGATACTCAAGATTGAAGGCATGGAGTGTCGAGGAGACTCGTGACGTCGGTATGACTGCATGACTCCATAGAGAAATATGATCTATTGGCTATCAGTGAGACTTAGAACATCGATGAGACTATGGGACACCAAAGCGATATGTGATCTGTGGTGATCGGAGTAACATTGAATGTCGGCGGAGCTACATGTTGTCTTCATGGGTGTCTGGTGAACTTTTGGAAAGGTTCAAATACAATAGATCACCAAGATTGGAATATGAATGGACGGGACCTTTCATGTGGCTAATATATAAATACCCATTTTTTACAGTGAAAGAAAGGGAAGAGATCAAATAAAGACAATAGGATACAAAATGCTTATAATTTTTTTGAGACTATGATGCATGTAGAAAACAATGGAGATTTCAATTGAGTTTATTTGATTTGGTGGCATTTTTTCTGGTTTTAGTTGTTTGTTTTGTTAATTAAAAGTATTACTAAAGTTGTCTCCAAGGTTGATGTTTTCTAATTGTTTAAACTGATATATCAAGGATATTTTTTCAATTTATCAGTGCACACTCCCTATATCTGTATGGTTGGAGTAATTGGTTCTTTCAAAGAGATATTAAATCCTTTTAGTCAATCATAGTAATTAGAGAATCTCATTTGGATTCTTAAGAAGAACTCAATAGTCACATCCTTGCATGTTTATACCAGTTATAAACTTAAAATTGTATGCCAAACAATTTGAGTATCTACCAAGAAAAGGTTATTCATTTTAGATTATCATTTGAACTCCATATACCCAATAAGGCACTAGTCTCTACCATTCTACTGTTTAGTTTCATTCATTTTTTCATATGAACACATTATATTTTAGCCTTGATATTGCTTATACAATTTGTACCAAAATAAAACTCATTTATCCACTCCTATTTGCCATTGTGGGTAAATCACTTTAAAGGAATAAACATTGGTCAAGTCTACTTCATTGTTATAGGTACACTCACCTAGGTCTAGCAGCACCTAAAGAGTAGAAGGTCTAAATCATTTGGCCTTGTCTATTACCCTAAAATGTATCAAGAGATTGGAAACCTCTTGAGGTATTTTTCCTACATTTTTGAGAGCTAACAGGTTGGTGGTTTTAGCTTTATTTTCATATAAAACCCTTGTGTTTATTTTATGCCTTGGTTGGGATCTATTTCGATGTTACTTTTTGAGGGGTTTTAAAATGAGTTATGTCCTATCGTTTCGTCTAGGCTGAGTCCCTTTGTTTTAATATTTTATTTCCTCTACAGGTTTTTATTTTCCTACGTCTTGGTTGGCCCTGTGTTTCATCATTTAAAAATAACTTATGTCATTGTTTAGCATTCGCCTAGTGATGTTCCCTTGTCCTTTTAATAAATTTTTTGTTTTGCAGAAGGATGAAGTTCACACGACCGTTGATCAACTATCATTTGATCTCAACCACTCCTCGCCATCCCATGATGACCCCACCGCACTGCTTTGGTTGATTGTGATATCATGGGTGGGTGCCACATGTCCTATCTGGTGAGGCCGAAGGTGATAATTTTGGTTGAATGTCGATCAATTTTCATCAGATCTTAACGGTTTCCTGCCATTGCATGATCGAAAGTTGCAAGGTTTTTACTGATCACGATATCATGGGTGGGCACCACATGTCTCATCTGATGAAGTCGAAGGAATGAAGGAAATACTGTGCTAAATTAATCCGACCTTAATACATTAAAAGGTGGGTTACTAAAGTGTTTTTGAGGTGCACATGTTTTAAATCAGTGGATATGTTATAATCTTAATGAAAAAGCTACTCGACGGTTAATAATAAGGCCGGTGATTGTGTTGAAGGAAGAAGATCATGAATGCTCAAGATCTACGGTTTCCCACCATCCCGTGATCCAAAGTTGCAGGATCTTTACTAATTGCAATATCATGAGTGACAGCCATGTGGACTTGCTTGGAAACGTATGGTATGGTGGGGCCCTTATTGCCACGTTGGTGATTGTGTCAGCTTGTTTTGAAGACGGTCGTTCGATGATTTGATCTAACTGAAGGATCGACGGCTAAAATTTAAATCTGCATCAAATATGGTTGGAGCCATTCGTGCAGTGCACAAGTGAGATTTGCTAGCGGATGAGACATTTGCTTGATGATTTGATCATCCATTCTATTAAATTCTTGGGTCATTTTTGCTAATGGTAAATGGATAACTAAATATTTAACTGAGGAAGAATAAAAGAATAATATGTAAATGGATCACTCACTCACTCCCTCTATCTCTCTCCTTAATGAAAGTGTGGTAGGCATAAGCCATGCAGATTCCCATGCCTTTTTGTAGGTTGGGTAGCCATTCCCCCCCATACTACTCTTTGTTGAGGAGATCCATGTAGCACTCGCTTGTGATATCACAATCAATAAAGACCTTGCAACTTTTGATCACGCGATGACGGGCAACTGTGGATCTCAACCATTGGTGATCCTATTCATTCAACATAGTCGCCAGCCTTGTTATTAACCATCGAGCACCCTTCTACCAAGATTATAACATCTTCGTTGATTTAAAACATGTGCATCTTATAACTACTTTAGTAACCAGTGGCATAATGTATTAAATATGC
Organism: Sequoia sempervirens; assembly: GCA_007258455.2. Taxonomy (NCBI): domain Eukaryota; kingdom Viridiplantae; phylum Streptophyta; class Pinopsida; order Cupressales; family Cupressaceae; genus Sequoia; species Sequoia sempervirens. The sequence continues at coordinate 1,078,327,601 of VDFB02271358.1, read as the reverse complement.
ACCATAGTATTTATCATTCCTTCAGCTTCACCAGATGAGACATGTGGCACTCACCTGTGATATCATGATCAACAAAGATAGTGTGGTGGGGTCATCGCAGGATGGCAGGGAATGGTTGAGATCACACGATGATTGATCTACAGCCATGTGAACTTGTCCCTCTACAGATAAAAACATTTATTAGGGGAGAGGGCCCAATAGTCATGTAGGGTCCAATAGTTGCACACTCAATCATGATGATAATACCTAGTCTTACCACATATTTATGCTATATATTGTAAATAAACAATCCAAATTTAAATAAAGAAAAAACCAAATATTGATAATAAAAAAATGGACCCATACTTGAACACATGAGAACCTCTAAATGTTATATGAAAAAAGCATAAATACATTCATGAAGAAGTGAAATAAGTATTTTTTTTGTTTCAAATAAAATATCACAACTCTCCACTATAATTATATCATTTAAAAAATAAAATGCTCATTTAATAAAATAAGACACTCATTTAAACAAGTATTGTTATCATAGTGAAAAAATATTGTTCTTATGTGTACAACAATTGGGGTAGCAATGTACAAGCATTGGATAATTTTATATTAATAGTTTGTCCTATCACAAATATAAAAGGTGAGCACAATAAATAACATGTATTTTCCCATTAAATGTGAAGGATTTTCAAAAAGTTTTAGTGTTCAACTATTGGTCCATTTTGTTCAATATAAGTTGTATTTTAAATCATTATGTGTTGTTTTTATAACAACAAATAGATTTTTTGTGTTCAACTATTAGTCCATATGTGTTGAATATAAAAGGTAGAGATATCAAAGATTTATGGTTATCAATAAGTATTTGGTCCACTTAGGTTGTATATTAATTTTATTTAAATAAAAATATCATATTCTACAAGCAACAAATGATATTTTTTGGTTCAACTATTGGGGTTTCCATGAGAGCATAGGCGTTGAGGAGGTTCCATGAGGTACAAACATCTGGAAACAATGGGTACCTAGGAACTTCTCCAATAAACATTTTTTATTGTCCAGCGAGAGGATTGTATCACATACTTTCCTCGTCATTACATGGTTTGGGCTTATTTTGTATGGATGGCATAAAGTTCTATCACAAAAAGTTACAGAATTAATGGAGTATGTCAGACCCTATTACAATTACAAATATTAGATGAAATTGGTTTGATATACATGAAGTATGCATAGGTATGCATTGTTAGCAAATTATATATAGGTAAAAGATAAGGATCAAAATAAAGGGTAATATGTACATTGAAGAAAGGCCAAAAGCATCAAGAGGAATATTGTAGGGTTTATAAGCGATTGGGTCAACAAATAAGCAGCAATTGCATATTTGAGGTATGGCTCAATAATATTAGTATGTCTGTCAAAATCCAATAATTACGGGAAGAGTTTCTAATCAATTACAATTTGAATCACTTAGTTACAAACCTACAGTTACTATGGGGGTGGTATGTACTATGTACCATTTTACCCAACCTCCAATTAATGACTCCAATATACCATTTTATTCTTATGTTTTTTTCATAAGTCTATTGGTTTCATTTCGGTAATGTTTTTTTATATTTAATTTTTTTTATAGTGGGACATTGATCGTACGGAGAAAGCTCTGGCCCAAAGCACAAATCGTGATGTATCTTCAAGTGCTTCTACCTGACAGGTTTACCTCATTGTAATTGTACAAATTCAATACGAGCAAAATGTTTTATTATTATGTTTTTTTCATAAGTTTATTGGGTTAATTTCGATAATGTTTTTAATATTCTTGTTGTAGTTGACTGATCGGGGAAAGGCACCAGCAGTAGATGAGAGTATCCATAGTGAGGTACAGTCAATATTTTGTGATGATGACATCGCTTATTCAGCAAACCCTCTCGATATGATAAGGAAGATCCAAAAAAATGCAATGAAGAAATCGTTAAGTTGATATTCATAGTGCCTCAAACAAATGAGATAAGAGAGAGGGTTAAAATATTGACTAAGAGATCACAAAACTTGAAAGTAAGTTGTCATGAGGTCTTTAATTATAACATAAGTTCATTCATGGTTTTATATTTTGTACTCTTTTATGTTATGAACTAAAATATGTGTTGTTTTTACAAGGTTATTTGCCTCCTCATGATGCTCCTATCCATGATCAGGGTATTGCAAGTGCTGCCTGAGGAGTAGGGGTTGGTACAAGTGTCCATCTTGATCTTCTTGCACATACATCACATCATCTAACCCCATCATCCGTGCCTATATTGTCGTCTGAAATGTCGGCAACACATACCATGTAGGCATTTGTTAATGCACCCTCTGGCAGCGAACACATGCTAGAACATGTGTCAAGACATGTACTTGGGGATGTAGAGGCCACTAGTACTAGTGATGTTTTAGCAACATTTCCTGGATCTTCCCATATTACTAGTATGGGAACATTGCCGGTCACACTTGTGGTGACCGAGGATTTCGTTCCTATAAAGATAGAGAAGGTCCCAAGTACTCTAAAAAAATTTAATTATTATTATATATAATCCAATTGAAATTTACTTATTGACCGCTCTTTTTAGACTATTTATCCCATGATCATTTTGTAGGAAATGATGTTTTTTATAAACATCTAAGTGATATTACATTGGAGCTCTTCGGGCCCACCATATGTACATGGTGGAATGCCCAAAATCAAGATTTAAAAGATGAGCTCATTAACCATTTAGTTGTGTTGTTGGTGATAAACATTCAATAGAACCAAGGTCCTAAAGTTGGTACCTATCTAAAATATGTGAGGGAACAATATAGGTCACATTTAGAGAAAAACAAAAAGTACAAGCCTCCCCCCATGATTGTCCCAAGTTTTGTACCTATCTAAATATGCAAGGGACCAATATATAGGTCACATCTCAGAGAAGAACAAAAGTACGCAGCATCCCCCATGACTCGAGAGGGAGTGGGAAGGACTCCAGAAGTGTCGGATGGAAAGGAGAAGGCTAAAAAGAAAAAAAGAAAGACACCACCGTGCCAAGGAAGGTATGTGATACTATCAACAATGTAATTATATACTGATTACTCTTTCTTTTTACATAATGTAACATATCTCAAAATTTTCATAGGCTGCTTGACACATCGAAGGAAACAAAGGAAATACTAGAAAAACATGAGCAACACAAACTTGGATCTAGTGGTTATCTGAAATTAGCCAAAAGAATTGTAAGTATCAATAAATGAAATATTGCATCCAAATAATAAATTGAAAACAATTTTGGTTTTATCACAGCATAGAAGCAAAATTCATGATCTTATGCAAAAATGTAGGGCTCTGAATTCAATAGAGTTCCCACAGAAGAGGACCTGAAGATTTCCTTCCAGCAAGGCTATGGAGTCGTGGTTGAACACCTAAGAGTCTTGACTGGATAAACACAACCTTCCACTACATCCGACACACAGGTAAATAAACTCAATAAAGTTTATTTAAAATTGAATACTTGTGCAATCTATTCAATATTAATTTCCACCATAAAGTAATTACATGCCTATTTGTTTTAAACATTCAAGCAATGATAATACTACACATGACATTGGAATGCAGCCTGGTGAGGGTGAAGCACAACCTGTAGATGAAGGTCATGGTGTGCATCCCGATACTTTAGAGCATGTAGAGCGTGATCAACATGTTGAGCATGATCAGGCTAGAGAATATCAGGAACATGATTTGGCCCTATCAAGTAAAGAGGACCACTCTAAAGTTCTTTTAAACATATTTAATTGCAATTGGTGTATTAATTAATGTAACCTTTCATGTTTCAACTTTAGAGCATGTAGAGTGTGATCAACGTGTTGAGCATGATTAGAACATGATGTGGCCCCATCAGGTAAAGAGGGACCACTCTATTTTCTTTAAACATATTTAATTTCAATTGGTGTATTAATTAATGTAACCTTTCATGTTTCAACTGCAAATTAGGATTTAGAGGGTGTCCAACATGGTGAGCATGCGTCTATAACCAATTTCAGAACATGATGTGGACCCATCAGGTAAAGAGAACCACTCTAATGTTCTTTTAATTAATGAAATACTTGTAACAATAATAATAAAACATATCAATTTAACATTTCTTTGTTATTGCAGCAGACCCCCCTTGCAACGGCATCCACGTCATGAGTAGACGACTAGGCACACATTAAGATCACAAGCATAGGGCAGAACAACTAAAGGGGGGATAGATGATTTAGAAAATGATACTCCACTTCAGATTTTTTTATCTTTAAAAAATAAACAAAAAAAAGTGATTATAATCATATCATGACAACCATATTTTTGATAATATGTAAGAACTAAAAGAATGAATATTATATGTTAATGAATGAATGTGAATATGTTAATTAATGAATGTTATATTTTAATGAATGAATGTTATATGTTATTAATGGATGAATGAATGAATGTTATATGTTATTAATGGATGAATGAATGATTAATGTTAAATGATTGGGTATGGGGAATTGAGAGTGATGTGAGGGGGGGAGAGGCCAAATGAGCTTCCACCATCACGTGCTTGGCCCTGATAAGTAGAAAATATTAAACTATTCTCGAAACAAAGAGAAGCTCAATAAGGTAATGCACTTTTCAATATAAGAAATGCATCATTTGAAGCATCAAACCAATATGCAAATATGAAAGAAAGTGCTAAATTTTCACTATGGTGGCAAAAAGATGATTCTTTATACCCTGAATCCATGCTCTACATCATAATTTGAAGTTATTTCCATTCCAATGTTTTGAGTTTAGTTTGTTTGTATGGATTTTTATGAATACCACATTGTGTTTTGTGTGGATTTGGTTTCAAAGCTCTGTTTCTTCTATTTTTAGTGGTGACATAACTCTAAAATTTGAATTTTGTGCATAATAGGTTAGTGGAAAAATTGACAGCTCTGAAGGGTTTAGAGGCTCGATTGAGATAGATACATGGATATTTGGATCTTGTTGTTGATGGAAGGCTTCGACTTAACCATGAAATTTTGTACCATCTGCAGGTATGCAAAATTTTCTCTACTTACATTCATTCTTGATCATAAATATTGTAAATGATATTAATGCTTCAAACTTAAGATTCATTTCATTGTTATAATGATCAAAATTTTATACTTTTCTATACATTCAAGCATTCTCTTGTCCCCTATCCTTTTCTCTCTCCCCCCTCCTTTTAAGAATTTTCTTTGTCATAAAAGATTCACATTTCTATCTCATTTACACAAATTTATCTGAAGCGCTAGGATTGAATAAAGATATGTAAAAGATGATGTATTATGTCTAAACAACAACTTTCCATCTTATAGCTAATTAAATCCTTAATATTGAATAGTTTAGATCTTGAATAATGCTTGTATATGCATGTGTAGCAATAAGGGAGCCTATGTGAAGATTAAAATTTAAAACATCACTTTGGTATTTTTCCTTAGGAAGTGAAATAATATTTTGAGTAATACAAACCTACACACACATTAATATTTTTCGGCATTGCATTGAAGAAATTTTTTTCTCTTATACCTACCCTTGGCTAGACATGGACGTATATAATATTGGTTTCTAGGTTTATTTTGTAAGTAGTTAATTACACAGAGGAAGACTAAAATCTTCTTAATGTCTCGTGTCAGGTGTGAAAGCATATGAATCACTTGTTGAAGGCAACATTTTGTATTCATCCAAAATTGGTTTGTTCTTTTTTTTATGTTTCTTGCATGTGTTTGTTTTAGGCTCTAGAGATGTAGCTCAGCTCTTTCCTTTGCACTTTTCATCTATTTTGATGATTATAGTAGATTGTCCTCCTTAATTTTTCATGTAAGATTTGTTTGTAACCTCATTTTTCTACCAATCCAATTTGCAAACCACTCACATATTAAGGACCATTTCACTAACTTGTAGTCATCCATTACTTCATATGTTGCGGGTTGTGTTTGTGTGCCAATAAATCCTAATGATTGCAAGAACCTTAATCCTACAAGTGTACCCAATCTTTCTCAAGTAAACGTCTTACCTTATTTTATAGTACTTTAAATGGTTAATTGAAGGTGCTTTTTTAGATCTGAGATAGTTGAACCATGGATTAAAATATGGTATTAGATAGGCAATATAATGATAAAACTGAGGTCCATTGAACAAACATTACAAACATAATTTACTGGACTATGAATAGTGTTACAATTATAATTATTTTCTCCTTTTACCTACCTCTACATTAATGAAAAAAGATAGATCCCTATAAATCTAACCATGAAAGTGTTGAAATTTGCAGTATCTGCAGGGCTCCGGAAACTATCAAACATATTCTTTTTGAATGTTTTAATGCTCAGGAAATTTGGTACTTATTCTGCCATAAGCTGAAGGTCTAGAATAGCAATGGTAAAATTAATTGGCATGATATTCTATTTTTTAATTTCAAGCTCAAGTTTGATTGTAAGCTATTTTGGTATTTCTTATCCAATGAGATCATGTGGCATTTGTGGAAGGCGAGAAATGATGATAAATTTAAGGGTATCAAGAGGGTACTTACTGAGTCTTGCAAGAGACTCACTTTCTACTCTGTTGCTCTACAGGTTTCAACTCTTGTGGAGATCTCAATGGAGAATTTCTTGAAGTTAATAACTGAAGGTGCTGCTAACAATACCAGAGAGGATCTAAGAAGTGGACCGGCCTATAGGTTGAGCTTGGAAGAGACCATGTTGTTCCAACAGACATTTGATGAGCTCCAGAGAGCAATTGATGAAGCTGCAAGCCTAGAAAGACAATGCGGCCCCCAGCAGTTGGACCCCCAAGGAGAAACAATGGCGAACCTTGATATTGAAGAAGTCAGCAATGAGGAGAATGTAATCAAAACTATGTATTGTTTATGCTGATTTGAATAGCAGCAGCCTATGGTGCTGTTAATAGCAATTTGTATTGTCTATGCTGGTTTTGAAAACAACTGGTGCTTTTTGGTTTCTTTCTTGCTATATAAAGTACTGATATTGTATATTTCCTGTTATGGAAATGCTTTGATGTTGTACTGATCCTAATGCCGGATAGGAATTTTCATGATATGTAATGGACCTTAAACTATTTTCAATACAAAAAAAAAAAGATAGCAGATATTGGAAGTTCATTACATGTCTCATGTATGTGTTAGTATTTTAATTTTGTTTAAGTTGTTCAAGAGCTTGATTAGGTCAAGAATATGTTCTACAAGCTTTGTTCTCTTGACACTGCTCAACATTTTCCCTACACATTTTCTCTTCAATCCAGACGTTTCTTAACTCCTTCCCTTGTTTACCCTTGGTTGTTCTCAAGTGTAATGCTTTTTCTATGCATCTTGTAGTCTGTATGTATGATTAGTCATCTCAAGTGTAATGATTTTTCTATGCATCTTGCAGTTTGTATGTATGATCAGTCATCAGTCTCTACGATGGTACATTTCAACGAATATTTAAAAAAAAAAAATTGCATTGTTTTGTCAAAATTTTGACGAAAACCACTAACAAATCACCAAAAAGGTTCGACGAAGTTGCTATAGCTACGACGAAGGCTTTGTCGTAACTCCTTGCCCATTTCATCACAATTTCGATGAACTTTTGGTGTTGTTTCAATGCTACTCCTTGCCCATTTCATCAAAATGGCAATGAACTTCTGGTGTTGTTTCGATGCTACTACTCACCCATTTTATCAAAATGGTGACGAACTTCTGGTGTTGTTTTGATGCTACTCCTTTCCCATTTCGTCGAAATGGTGATGAAATTCTGGTGTTGTTTTGATGCTACTCCTTTCCCATTTCATTGAAATGGTGATGAAATTCTAGTGTAATTCATCGGTGGATACATGAAGTTTTCATCGATATTTCGATGAACATCTAAGTCATTTTACGATGCCGATGACCAATGAATCTGCGCTCTTATTTTGACATTTAATCTTTTTCACCAAATACCTTTGAATAAGATGGGACATTTTTTCTTTTCCATTCTTCTACGAGCATAATCTTGTTATATGCAACCATTATATTAATGGTGGAAGCTTCATCATGATATTTTATCACATCTTCGATTGAGAAAAAATGCTCATACCTTGATAGCCCCTGTGATAGTCTTGTTTTGTGAATAAATCCTTTGCATCAAAATTTTCCCTTTTATTACCTAGAGGGAGGTTGTACTATGACAATTTAGTATCAATTTCCTCATATCCCTAATTTGTGACCACTGTAAAGTCTCCAAAACACAAAGTGTTGGGCATAATTGATTGTTTATTGTGTCCTTTGAGGTGTTTTGGCATCAGATTTTTCCAATTGCCTCACATTTTCTAAATAGGAAATTCTGTCAAGAACTACTCGTCGCAGCAAGTGTGGAGTTCCTTCGAACCCATAGACCCTAATCAGTATACAATCAGAGAAAGCATACCAGTCCCCCCAATTATGATTCACTTTATTTCTTGGGTCATTATCTTTTGGCCTTAGAAATCTTTATACTTCTGGGGATAAGTTATAATCACACAGATATCCCACCAACTTCATCAATAGTTTCACAAAAAAATCTTCAAAATAAAGGTAATGAGACCTATCAAATCAACTATCCCACAATGACGTCCATATTTATATAGGTTTGAAATCTCCATTTTCATTTGTTTCTCTTATTCTCAATTATTCACTCCAAACCCTTTTGACCTATCCCTCGTGCAAAAGAAAATGCATAAGCAGAGAGTAGTGTTTGAAATAAATATTGTCACTATTTTTTTTAATCTTTTCAATCCCTTGAGTTAGGGCACTGACCAAGTAACTAGCATAATCAAATGACCTAGCATCTTTGCTTTGTATGTCTGAAACTAAGACCATTGGGGCAATAGACATGAGATTCAGAACCTCTACCCCCAAAACCTAACCAGCTGAATAATTAGTGTATCAAAAATATTTCTCAAAAAAATCCTCGTGAAAAGGAGGGTTTTCATTGCTAGAAAATCTCCTGAGTTGACCTCCTTCATTCTTGGTCCTATTCAGAGGCAATTTCCATCGCTTGTAGCTGGTATCCATATGATGATACTATGTCAAGAGGTCTTTGATTGTGAATGGAAAGTCCAAAGAATACTCCAACTGAAACACATTAGAAATGAGATATGTAGAAATAACAAGCACGTCAGCCCCACTGTGTGATTAAATAGTTCTCTTCTTGGGGTCGTATCTACTAGAAAGAGATTTTATTAGTTCTATGTTAATGAACATATTAGGCACCATGAGTCTCCCCAAGTTCAACCTCCATGGGTTGCAGACTAGTTGAAACCTAAATTATTTTCTGTAATGGTACATGAAGAGCTCATATCCGCATTGCAGTATCCAAATATCTCCCAAGCCTTTATGTTTGTCTAATAGTAAATCCATTGAAGGATTCATTTGAGCACTCCTCTTGGGTCTCAGCCCCGACCCAGGGAATTGATCTATCAGGTCTTGATTTAGGAGTCTCTTTTCAATTTTCTATTTTTTAGCTTTGGGATTTTCTGTAATTTCCTCCACTGTTTGAATTCTTAAACCTTTGAAAAAATATAACTTCTCAGCTGGGATTGATGTACTTACTTGATTCTCGTCTCCATCTAGCTTTTTGATGTGTAAAAATTCCAAGCTTCACCTCTCTGCTTCTTCCCTTAGAAAAATTTTCTAGATTTTGCAATAACTGTGTGATCAACTTGTGGTGTAATTCACTTCAGCTCGGGTTCATAAATACACCACCCATTTTAGTCTTGTCATCAAAGGAGAACATTTATTTTAAATATCTTAATGATGCCTCAAGATGTCACATCAATTATTAATAATCATTTTTTTCCGTATCGGCGAGACTATGAGTCTTCTTCCACCAATAGCCACCTTCTCCACTGATGTACAACTCTCCTTAGGTCTATCAGTGGGATGCCAGATAACATTACCCTAATGCATCCCAATTCCCCCGATATTGATTATGCACTTGGTAATCTATGGTTATGTCGGGCTATCGGAGGAAAGCAAACATTTGTTCCACCGATATACATGTGTTACAGTGATGTGCTTACTTTTGTTGACTCTATCGGTCTATCAGGGAGAGCGCCTTAGGATTCAGCCTGATAGGGTATTGTTACACTGATATTAGGTTGTGAGTTGCTTTCATCAGACCATCGATAGGGCTATGATGGGAGTTCTACCGATGAGGAATTTTTAGGCTGATGGTGTTAATTTTGTTTAGGAATGGGGACAAGACTATGGAGCCTCAAACTTACTCATGGATGTAATCATTTGGCAATGTAGGCTACAAAATGGATCATGTCACACAAATTTCAATAATTTGTATTGATCATATAATTAAATTTTGGAAATTTTCTATGGTATGTGGAAGATAAGTGGGTGGAGGCCAGTGAAAAATGTGAGGTTTTCCCAATCCTAATAGTGGCTCTGATTGGCGATGAATGAGTGTGAGATCATTTCAAGAATTCAAAATAATCTCTGGGAGGCAGACCATGAATGAAAGATCGAATGACATGAGAACCTAAAACTACTATGAATGAAAATTATATATTTTAAGTATCTCAAGAATTGTCCATGCATTGGAAATTCTTGTCCTTCTCCTAGACTACTGTGCATGGAAGATTAGACTACTGTGCATGGAAGATTAAGAAAATAAATGTTTCAGGAATTGTCCATGCACTGGCAATTCCTGATCCTCTCCTGACATATTTTACAAATAATAAGATTTTTCTCCTCCTTTGCTAGTAATGACAAAATGTCTTATCTAGAGGGCCAGGGAAAAATTTAGTGGTGAATCTTCGCCAATTGGCAAATTCTAGGAATTGGCCAAGTCAAAATTGGTAAATTTCTCACACCTAAGAGGGTGTCCAAATTGCCCAAATTTTATGAACTATAGGTCCAATGCATTTCCATTCACCAATGAGTTTTTTTATGAGGCATATTTAAGTAACAAATTTTCCATTGTCAAACTACGTGTTTCAATTGGATTGACTAATATTTTTGCCTGGAATCTCGAAAGCATTTAATATAACACCTACATATTCACCAATACTATTAAAACAACATTGTATCATGACCCATTTCGCCAATTAAAATTTACAAATAGTTGCTTGTGAAGACCCATTTCACCAATTAAAATTTATAAATAGTTACTCATGAGGACCTATTTTGCCAATAATGTTAAAAAATAATTACATTGGAGGACACATTTTGCCTTGAAAATTACAATGTATTATTGTATAAGCATGTGGGATTTGCCAAAATTTTAATATACCATTTAAAAATCCCGCGGAATTCACCAAATATGGAATCATGGATTGATATAAATATGATCGAAAGTGTCATTTATTCTTACCAAATCACCTAAATTTTATTGAGAAATCCTTACACATCCATCAACTTAAAATATTTATTCATAGATAAACATTCCACAACAATGAAACTATCCAAAAATCTATCATTCCAATAATAAACAATCCACTAGCAAATATAGAGTTTTTTTGTCTTGATAATGGTTTCTTGAAGACAACCATTTTAGAAATTAAAATGAAAAGTCTTTGAAGTATCAAGAGAGCCAAATTAAAGAAAATAACATAAAAACTAAAAACTAAACAGTGGTCCCACTCCCAACACTGACTCCCTTGCTTTCAATTATTTCTACCTCCTTCTCCTTCAGTAACGCCTCCTATGTGTTTACTCTTTGCCTGTATTCCCTGTACTTGGTGATAATTGCAGTGATGTTTTTGCTTCTTGGAGTTGTAGTAATCTGTAACCTAGTTCTCCATTGGCCCAAAGAATTTTCAGACTCAACCAACATTTGAGATCTTTTCTCTTCTCCACATTTATAAGCCTTCAATTGGATCTCCATTCCACTGAGTTTTGAGAAGGACTCCCATGTCACTGTAGCAGGATTAGCTATTTCTTTATTTTATATCTCTCTAAACTTCAGACAAATCTCTCTTATATCTAGAATGTTTTCATCAAAATCATCAGTAATTTCCACTCCCAGAATACGACAATCTTTTATAATTTCCATCAACATTTCATAATATTGATCAAGTGTATTATTAATTTCCTTCACTAGATTATCATAAATATTCAGTTTACATTCCAATGAAATGGACTAGGAAGGGTCTAGCTCCTTAGGATTATTCACAATTTTCTCACCAATTAATATCTTCGGATCCATAGAGTTCAATTCTTTAATTTCCTGAGAGAGCACATATAGATTAGTTTGATCTTTTTTGAGCTACTGAAGTTTTGTTTCTAACTCCTCCCTCTTGTTAACAACTCGAGTGTAAAAGAGCACAAATTTATTTAGAAAGAAGATAGCCTCTTGAGATATTTTATTGATCCCCTCATAAGCAGCTCTAGAATAGCTCAAATTATTTTTAATTTTCTCTATGGTGAGCATATCAATGCCCTCTACCTGAGAACTTGAGGCTTCATAAGATGTAGGAGTGGCCATGGAAGAAATAAAGTTACTCAATGTGAGGACTTGAGATTCCAATTTTATATTTTCTTTCCTATGTTCTTTCACTCTTTTAATTAAGGTATTGACTGAATAATTGGCATGGTACATATCACCTTCCAATGTTGGAGGCCCCATATCAACATGTGTGACTTTGTAGTCCACCTTCGTTATTTCACCTTCATTTAAATCCTTCACAGGCTCATCAATTTCTAACATTTGATTTCCAAAAGTAGCATCAGTCACCATCCTTGACATCCTCCTAGCTTTCTTAGGTTTTGAAGAGATTTGAAGTAACTTTGAAATTGTATCCACTCCAACTGTCATTGTAGGAATATGCTTTCTCTTCTTCTCCACTACTTTTTTCAGCCATCTTGGGGAGACTACTACCAGACCAGAATCTTCATTTCCACTAATAGTTTCTTTAGGAGAGTTAGTAGTGATAGGTGGATTATCAATCGGAGGTGGAGAAGAGGGAAATTCAGACAAAGGAGGAAAGATATTATCTTCAGCGATCTATTTAAAGATAGCTTCAGAATCTACAGCCACAAGCTTTTCTTGATTGGTCTTCTTCTTAGGGGTAGGAGAAAGCACACTGTCTTGTTCACAAATGCTCTTCAACTTGAATATTTCTTTTGGGCTATCACCATCACCTCCTGACTGATAATATTCACTAGACGACCTCACAGAGGGTTTCCCCGATGATAAAATTGCACCATATGCTTGCATAGACCCCTGTTCATTCTTCTGTGATGACTTAGGCTCCTGAATAGGACCAGCAACTTGCCAAAATTTCCCATCCAACCAGTCTTGGGTTCTTTTAAGCACTGGGGCAGCACACACCCTCATATCTAAAATTTCACTTTGGCTCCAATCAACCCTAGGGTGGGATTTATCAGGCAATTTTTCATATGCAGGATCTATGATTGTTGAATCCTCAACTACATTTTTAGGAATGTGAAATGATAGATTGAAAGCTTGTATCTATTTTAGCGTTAACCTCATATAATATCTTCTCAAAACTTTGTTCTCATTGACACAATTTTCCTAGAAATTTTTGATAGATGGGTGATGCCGATATAAGCTCCCTCCATAGAGATTATGCTTCACAAAACCCTTACTGTCAAAATTGGCTCTCATAGAAAGATTCTAGAGGTTATATTCCTTGAGAATTCCTTTAGCTCCCCTAGCCATCTGGTTTGCTTTGCACATAAAATAAGGGGTCTCCAATGGGAAGACATACCCTCATTTCGTATACTTAATATTAACCATGGCCATTTGTCGACAAACTTCTAGAAATATAAGTAAATCTTTAGGATACCGAGGTAATTTAAATGGGGCTTTCTCAAAGTGCCCTATTCTTAGATAGGAAAACTTATCAAATTGGATATAAAAAATCCCAAATTTTGATACAAGAGAAATCGATTCAGGGGAAAGGTGTACTTCTATATTTCCATCTAGCTTCCTCATGGCCACCATTAAAAATGCATCATTAACATGACAAAAATCACCCATTCCAAATTGTTTAGTGAACTAAGGAAAGAATTTATACACAGGCATATTAGAAGTTGGGATTCCTTGCAACTCCAACCCAAGCCAAAAGGACCTCCAACTACCTACAATGTATGCCAGGCAAGAACACATACAAAAAGTAGCAGTCTTATGGAAATTCATTAATTGCTCATTCAAATGGAAGCAAATAACTTCAGCCCAGTCAATGAAAATGTTCTCATCATAGAATATCAAGATAAACTAGCACATCTAATCCTCAAATAACTCAACTTGGGCATTCCCAACAACACAGTGCAATAAAGAAATAGTATCTACAATTTCTCCCTTAAAATGCACTCTTTTGAGTTTACTCGACAGTTGTGACTTACCTTTCTGATCAGACTTCAACCAGGTTTGGGCCATTGAGTTTTACACCAGTCCTTATTTGCTTTGAAAAATTCACCTACTACTATGATAGGCATGTCTTCTATAGGTTCCCCTTCTAGAATCCCCAGTGCACGGGAAATAACTTCAGGAGAAATTTCTGCAATTATAGTCTCATTTGCAGCTTTAATTTTCCATGTCTGTAGAATGTACCTTCTCACACATACACTTATCAAGTCCACACTCAACACAGCTTCTGAAAACCCTCCAATGTGATCTAGCTCACTTTCTAAGAGTTTTATATCTAGCTCATACTTTTCATCCCTCTCCAGGCCCACCCAAAATTTGTCTAACTTAAAAGGTCTGAGTGTTGTATCCCTTACACCAACCCAACGTTCACTTTGCATGAGCACAAATTCATGGATAATGAATGTTTGCACTTGAGAAGTACTGGCCTTGGAAAAGAATGAGAATGTAGGCTAAATTTCTAAGTAAAAAGAATGTTTGCACTTGAGAAGTACTTTCCTTAGCAAAGAATGAGAATGTAGGCTAAATGTCTGAGTAAAACTTTGACACCCACTTATGTCATTATTTTTTATAGGAAGTGCTTTAAATGTGGCATTCAATTTCATTCCTCAAAAATATAGCCTTTAAACCTACATGCTTTTGGAAATTAATAAAAATACAACTCAAGTTTAGTTTGTACATAGCATTCAGTGAGATGTCAGATGATAGTGCCTTTGAAAGGCGAGATAAGTCCATAATGTTGAAGGTTACGTATGCATAATGAATCAAAGTTTGAAGTTTCAAATTTTTCAAAACTTTTGACCCACCGACTAAATCCACACACCATAACTAAAAGGTTATGTATGCATGAACTTAAGTTACTCAACAAAGTGAACCAAGTTGGGGAATTGGGTAGTTATGAAAATTTAGAAATATGTCATGGTTATAAAATTTAGAGGATAGTGACTAATCAGTAAGCTTGCTTTTCTCCCTTATTTTGATTCTACAACCATACATCAAATGTTCATCGAACAGTTCAGTAATTTATGATATAAATAATAAACATGTGTTTTAAAGTTTTTTTATTTTAACCATTAATGCACTCATATTGACATCAAGGCCTTTATAAAATGAATTACAATGTCACATAAATAGCACTAAACACAGTAACACTTAACATTGCAAAGGACTTAATAAAAGGAATTACAATGTCACATTAATAGCACAGTAACACTTAATGTTGCAAAGGACTTAATACAAGGAATTACAATGTCAAATTAATAGCACAACCATTTATTTCATTACAATTGAATTACAATGTCACATTACTACATAGTAAAAATACAAATGTAAGCACAAGCACCAAGCTTCTACTAGACCACTAGTGAAAACATAAATATAATAGATGTGTCTAAAAATAAATGTGACTTATCAGGTCAACCATGCGCTCTAAAAATAAATGCATGGGACTTCCGGGATCAATGATGGTGTCTAAAAATAAATGCATGGGGAAAGGCGGGCTAATCAAATTGAGGAAATGGGAGTTGTGAAGATATAAAATGTACTTCTCCCCTTTGAAAATTAGAGTCATGCAGAAGATGAGGGGTTGTAAAACTGCTCCCATCTTCTACTTGCAGCTTCCATGCACTGGGAGAGCACTTATCTCCATCAGATCTCCTCATCCTATCTCAAAACATGTCTGAGAAGTTAGGTGAACCAAATCAACTTCTTTCCAATTCCACCCATTCTACACTTGAAGGAAATTGGCCTTTTACTCTATAACTATAATTGTAGGCAAGAGAATTTAGAGTATCCCCAAATCCAATAATGCCACATCATCTTCTTTGTGAATCCTATTCCTTATTAACCCTACAAAATGAAAACCCTTATGACAACTCAAACATTGCACTCAATAAATAAGCCTTTAGCCTTCAATGCATGATTTCAATTTTCAGTTGTGCTCACTATCCTTATTTATGGGTCAATAGTGCTGCCAATAGTGCCACTACCAGTTTGGTCCCTATGTACACCTCACACGTGTCATGTGTGAGGTTAGGTATAATCATGATTCATAATCATGATTCACGCAAACCAAAAAATGAACTTAAATTTTAATTGATTCATGTAACTTAAGCCTTACATTTATTTAAATGTTTGATTTGATTGACGTTTGGACTTTGATAGCCTTGCTACATGCAAAATGTACCTCAAGCTAACAAGCTGTCAATTGTCAAAATCGCCACTGCCACTGAAATTTCAAACGATATGAAATCATTACAAATCTTGTTTCACTAGCCATTTAGTCCTACATTGGCAGCAAATTCTAAACTATTGATCATTGTAAATCTAATGGTTAAAGGGTAATTCTGGAGGTTTAAGTTCACAAGACTAGCACTCTTTTCATTTCATTCTAGAATGCAACTACAACCATAGATCAAATGTTCATCGAACAGTTGAGTAATTTATGAATTATAATATAAATAATAAACATGTGTTTTAAAGTTGTTTTAAACTTTAATGTGCTAGGATTGACATCAAGGCCAAGGGGTTGGTAACTTAACATTGCAAAGGACTTAACAAAATGAATAATGATACCGGGGACCAGGCGAGAAGGTCAATGAAAAATTATAAATAAATAACATTTTGGTAAACCCTAACAAGAGTGACAAATTTTAGTGTTTATAATGTTTTTTTGTCAATTTGATGGAAACTTTCTTTTTTCATTTGTATTGCTTTATATTTTACTTTTAAATCTGCATGCAATTATTTCATAAATAGATAATACTTAATTTCTTAAAGGAAAGAAAAACTTATTTGAATAGATTCATAGACATTGAACTCAGAAAATAACTCTTTACTGTAAATTTATAACAAAGATTAACACAACACAACCATTTATTTTATTACAACTAAATTACAATGTCACATTATTACATATCTTTTTAAAGATGAGTAGTTGTAGAGCAGGTAAGCTCATGTTTGTATAAATAACATAGACACAATTTATTCCAAGTTGTTCCTCATGACAATGGATTACAAATTGATTCCAATTTCCAAGGTTCTGCCAGTGACAATGTAATACAAATGTGACACTAAAAATAAATGCATGATTCCAAAGCTTCTACTGGTGAGAACATAGTACAAATGTGTCACTAAAAATAAATGCAAGGAACTCGCTTGGCTAACCATGCTGGGGAAATGGGAGTTGTAAAGATATAAAATGTGCTTATCCCCTTTGAGAACCAGAGCCATGCAAAAGATGAGGGCTAGTAAAATTGCTCCCATCTTCTACCTGCAGCCTCCATGCATCGGGATAGCACTTATGTCCATTAGAGCTCCTCATCCTAGTTCAAAACCTATCTGAGAAGTTAGGTAAGCCAAATCAACTTCTTCCCAATTCCACCCATTCTAAACTTGAAGGAAATTGGTCTTTTACTCTGTAACTACATAACTGGAGGCAGGAGAATTTAGAGTATCCCTAATAATACCACAACATCTTCCTACTTGAATCCTTATTAACCCAAAAAAATGAAAACCCTTATGATACTATCCACTATCACTAACCCTATTTATGGGCCACCAGTGCCACTACCAACCTGATTCACACAAACCAAAAAACCAACTTAGTCAATTCGTTTATCTTAAGCCTTACATGTACAACTAAAATTTTTAATTTGATTGATGTTTGGCTACATGCAAACTATACCTCAATCTGACAAGCTGTCAAAATCACCAGACTCCAGTCACCACTACTAGTGCCACTCAAATGATATGAAATCATTACAAATCTTGTTTCATTAAAGCTATGAGCTATCCAATCAATCGCTTCAGATGTTCAAAAGATTGATAATTTCAATTAAATGAAATGTAATATGTTGAGGCATTGAAAAGAGAGAAATGAGCCTTGATCTCACCACATGTCCACATCTAATGGTTCTAGTGTTATTCTAGAGGTTTCAATTCACAAGTCTACTACTTCAGAGATTTACTTCCAGAATGTAACTACATTCGTCCATCAAAAATTCATCGAATGGTCGTGGTTATATTGATTTTCCTTTACATCCTTTGTGTAAAAAGTTCTTAATTTTTTAAGCCTTGGTCCTATGTTCTTCCTAGGCGGTCCCTCTTTTAAAACAAACTTTCAGCATGTGCATATTTTTTCCACTTAAGTTCTATCACTCATTGCCAAAATCCAACCCACCGGGTTCTTTACCATGATGATGATCCTTGATCTCCCCATGTGTCCACATCTAATGATTCTATTGTAATTCTGGAGGTTTCAATTTGAAAATATAGTGCTTGAGAGATATACTTTTGGAATGCAACTACAGTCGTCCATCAAAAATTCATCGAACAGTCATGATCCATAATGTCGCATGGTCGCTGAAACTTGGAACCTTAAAACCAAAGTATGAAGTTTCAAAGTTTTTGAAACCTCCGACACACCGACTAAAAAGATGACCAAGAAAGACTTGCAACTAAGGTTAGGAAAAGCACCAAAACCTCAACTTTGGTAAATTAAGATAGGAAAGGTGGCAAGGACGGTGCATTTATTAAGTGAATATTGTGGGCAGATTTTAAACCTATCTGACAGTGCATTTATGAAGAAAGACTTGCAACTAAGGTTAGGAAAAGCACCAAAACCTCAACTTTGGTGAATTAAGATAGGAAAGGTGGCAAGGATGATGCATTTATGAAGTAAAGATCATGGGCATATTGGAGCAAGTGGATATGACTGAAGGATCGATGGGTAATCAAGATCAGTACGTGCGGATTTTGGAAAATTATTATCTCTTGACCCTCGATTAGAGAAGTTAATAATAGAGCTTGGTGTGGAGAAGAAGGCACATAGAAAGTTTGAAGCAATGGTGGTCGTGGTGGTGTAGCTGCAGCTATTTTCAAATGGAGGCCAACTTCACTCTGCATTCAAGGAGGCAATTAAACTCGTTTTATGGTGAAGCTTCTGACCAAAGATCAATGGGGATGTTTTTATTCACTGATGGGAGGTTGGTACAATGTGTGCGGATGATTTTGGGGAAATCCTTTGGAAATATGAGGCATAGATATAGGACTAACATGGATGTATATTCCTTTATTATAGCATGGGGTTTGGACTTTGGGGAATCGACAAGCACAATGAGAGAAGTGATTGAGATGATTGTGCATAGAGATTTCTTGGAAGGATTAGAATCAATACTTGAATGGGCAGTTCTAGGTGAAGGTTTGGACATCAGGGAAGGCTTTAAAAATGTGGAACTGGAAGGGGCAGAAGGATTCATCCTTTTATTGCATTGGCTAGAGGATGAGATTAAAAATCGATGCAAGGAAGAAGCAATTTTAGGCTGGCAAGCATTGAAGCTCTTTATAGAGTTGATGAAGGTGGAAGCAATTATAACACAGGTGAAAGTGGAGGCAGAGTGCATGGAAGCACAGGTGAAAGTGGAGGAAAAGTGTATGAAAGCAAAAGGACACAATGCAAGGAAGCGGAAGATGAAAGGAAAAGCAACAAGGAAAGTTGGTTATGAAATGGGTAGCACTAGTTGAATTTGTAGTTTTTGTAGGGTTTTTACAAAATTAATGTAAGACTAGTACTAAATTTTTGGCTTGCTGAGGGTTGAACCCTATTACGGTTGTATAGTGTGAATAGTAGGTACTAGGAAGGGTAAAAGAATGATTGAAAATCTTGTTGAAATATGTAAGTTAGATACAGGTAGTTGTGGAACTGGTTTTAGTTGGGTAGGGTTACTTTTTCTATTATGAAGCACGTTAAGATGTTTTTTTAAAAAAAATTGTTATAGTTGTAAGTGATTTTTGGATGGATGATTAAAAAAATGAGGAAAATGATGTAATCTTTATTTTCATGCAATACAAAAGCCTATTACTGACCAAAAAGAAAAAAATCGAACGGTTCTAGTGTTATTCCAGAGTTTTCAATTTGCAAGTCTACTACTTCAGAGATTTACTTCCAGAATGCAACTACAACCATCCATCAACAATTCATCGAATGGTCATGGTTATATTGATTTTCATTGACACTTCACCACTGAATTTTTTTTATTAGTTTGATATTATGTTTAATTCGCCAATGTTTTCTTCTTAATCATTTGAAAATAGGTTTAATTCACCAATGAATTTTATTTTTTAGTTTGAAAAAAAAATTTAATCACCAACAGAATTATTTTTTCTAGTTTGAAAACAAGTTTAATTTACCAATCGAAATATTTTATTGGTTTGAAAATAGATTTTAATTGCCAATGGAAAAAATTTATCAGTTTAAAAAAAAAATCATTTCTCCAAGATTTTCCACAGACTTCTAGCGATTAGAAAATATTCGCCAATGGACATTATTTTTTTTCATGAAAATCAAAAGAAAATTCCACTAAAATTAATATTTTTATCAGGAAGTATACAAGATTCACCAATATTTTACACCTCTGCTGAGGGGGGGTTTCTTAAAGTTTTCCCTGTAGAGGGCTTCAAACTTCCCATGTTTTCCTTTATCCTGGTACCTTGCATTCCACAATAGGACCATATCATTTCCATTAATTATTTTTTCCTTTTCCCTCTTGTCAAATAAATACTTTACTTGTAATTGTGTCTTTGTATTTTGTTCTTGAGCTAACCTCCTGATCTAATCTAATTCTTTCAATTGGTCCATTCTTTCTTCCATAGGCTCAGGGATGTCTAGATATTCTTGAAGTATAAATTTATATGCAGGTAACAAATTTTGCATATGCATCCTAGCCTATGCTCCATAAACTAGTTCAAAGGGTGACTTACCAATTGATTTCTTCACAGTGATTCTATCTACCCAAACTGCCAATCTCAATTTAGAATCCCATGCCTTCTTATTTTTGTCCAACATTCATTTAATAATCGTCATGATACTTGTGTTACTAGATTTGGCATGTCCATTCACTTGTGGATGGTATGGCGAAGCATATAAAATTACAATGCCATATAATTCATAAAATTCTCTGAATTCTTCTGATCTAAAACACAGACCATTGTTTGTGATAATCCTCACAGGTGTCCCAAACCTTGTAATGATATTCTCCATCAATAAGTTAATTACAACCTTGTTGGTGGCTTATTTAGTTGGGATGGCCTCTATCCATTTTGTGAAATAGTCAGTCGCCACCAATATCCATTTATGACCTCCACTGTATTTTTCTGATATTTCCCCAATAAAATCAATTCCTCACTAATAAAAATGAGCCTCAACTTGCATTGGTTTGAGTGGCAATGCTCCTTGATATTTCATTTTTCTAGAGAAATTCTAGCAAGCCTCACACTTCCTCACATAAATGAAAGAATCATTAAAAACTTTAGACCAGTAATATCCAGCCATTAATATTTTATAAGTAGTGGTTTTGCTTGAAAAATTCCCCCCACAAACTCCTTCGTGCATCTCTTTCAATACTCTTTTTTCCTAGGATTCATCCAAACATAACAGCAGTACCCATCGCTATTTCTCCAATATAAATCACCATCCATGAAAAAATATTTAGAGGCAAGTAGCTTCAAATTTCTCTTCTAATTCTCATTTAAATTTTTGGGACATTTATGGTTTTTCAAATAATACATTATATCAGTATACCATGTTGTGTTTTCAATGCTTGCAATCATAGTCTCTTCTTCTCCTATGTTTCAGATCTAAGAAGCTTCAAGATTTGATTCAGCCTTTAATTTGGCAAGACCCTGTCCTCTTACTAACTTAGTGATTTGGATCTCTATGTCAAAATCCTTAATTCTATTGATCCATCTACATCTCCTCCTAGTGACCTCAGTTTGTATAAACACATCTTTGACCACAGCATTTGGGACATATGCAATTATTTTTCCCCCTACCAGTTAGGGTCTAAAAGCTTTCACTACTTTTACCAAATCATATGCCTTTTTTTTGTAATATCATAGTTTAATTATGCTCCTTGAAGAGATTTGCTGAAAAATGATATAGGTTGTTCATGTCCCCCATCATTCTTTTGTAACATTACTGCAGCAAGGGTGTGATATGATGCAAATGAGAAGATTTGAAAGGGCTTACTAAAATTAGGGGATTTTAACACTGGGGGCTCCTTAATTTCCTTCTTTATAGCTACAAATGCATCTAGTGCTTCTGTAATCTAATCTATTTTAGTCCCCTTTTTCAACATTTTTGAAATGGGATTGACAATTTCAGTAAAGTTTGAGATAAATCTTCTTACAAAATTTATTTGTCCAAAGAAGGACTAGATGGCTTTAACTATCTTAGGGATAGGAATATTATCAATGGCTTCCACTCTTCTTGTATCAATCCTGACTTTTTGCTTGGACACTATATGTCCTAGTAACTTTCCCTTTGTTACTGCAAAATGACACTTTTTAGGATTCAAGGAAATGCCATATTCCAATGCTTCGACAAATATCTTTTCAAGGTATGCAACATGGTCTTCTACTTTCTTGGAATATGCAGTAAGATCTTCCTAGTATACCACCATTATTATATTAATTAGATCTATAAAAGCAACATTCATGGCTCACTGGAATGTAGCTCCAACATTTGTTAGCCCAAATGGCATCCTTACGTATACATATGTGCCCCAAGGAGTGGTAAATTCAGTTTTGTATTGTTCTGATTCCTTCACCTTCACTTGGTTATACCCTAAAAATCCATCCATAATGGATAACAATTGATACCTTGTGACCCTTTGCAGCATAGCCTCCATGTTTGGGAGTGGATAGTTGTCTTTAAGGGATGAGATGTTTAGATTTCTAAAATCTACACACAACCTTATGTCACCATTATTCTTTTTGAATGGCACCAGGTTGGAGACCCAAGTGGAATGTCTAATAGGTTTGATTATACCTCCCTCCTTGAGCTTCATAAGTTCCTCATGCATTTTGGGCTGCAAAGTTGTGTTTATTGGTCTCTGCTTTTTCCTAAAAGGTTTTGCATCAAGTTTGAGTGGAATTTCATGTTGGAAAAAATCTTCCCTGTATGCCTTGAGATCATCATAAGACCATGTGAAGACATGCTTATATTTCCTTTATAATGCAATCAACATCTTTCTGATTGTTGGGCTTATCCTCTTCCCAATGTATACCTTTTTTGGTGCCAATTCAGTACCCAAGTTAATTTCTTCAATGTCTTCCTTTTTTACTGGTGTTCATTTCATAAGGGCTCGATCATTTCCATCAAACACCCTCTCTAATGCCACAAGTCCCTTACAGATCTTGTTATTGTTATCTACTGAAATTGCACCTTATTGAACTTGATGTTCAACAATTTAGAGAAAACATGGGAAGACCTCTAAAGCTGTGGGTTACTTGTAGGTAGAGGTCAACCTCTGGAGAAGGTCATCTTCCTAGTTGGGTTATCACCTAAAACTACTAAATTCACAAGGAAAAGAGAGGAAGATAATTTAAAAATGACTAAAATTGAAAGCATAAAATGAAGTGATAAACCAAACTAACAAGGACAATGAATATTTAGATTTGCATACACTTGGTCTAAACTGACAAAAATGAAGTTTGCACAACTTATTTCAACATACCTCTACATAAATATTTTACTAAGAGGATAGAATGCTTTAACCAGCAAAGGGAATGTAAACTTCACAATTGAAAACTATATGCATTTTAACACACTCTTAGCAACCTGCATGGACAAGCTATTTGCAGAAAAGGTATAAAATAAGAGAAAAAGTTACAAGGAAAAAAGGATAATTCCACAAATAACTTGATCAATCTTTTGAAACATACACAAAACTGCAATAATAAGAGGGAAATTTTTCATTATTATTTTCCTCCAAGGTATAAACTATATTTCATTTCCAAAAGAGTTACAAAAGCATGCGCACAAAACCTATGAAAGGACTGTAAAAGTCACTGTCTCCAAAAGTTGGATGAATAGAACTAACTCAAAAATGAGTTACAAAAGCAATATATGCATCTCCAGACATTCCACAAAATAAGGAAGAAGAAACTTCCTTAGGTCAGATGCACCAATAAATCCAAAAATATAGCATGTTAATCTTCTCCACAAAGGCTCTAAAATGTTGAAATGGTCAAGTTTGACCATGTCAAATATGAAGGCACAATAAATTGATGCCTATATGCTCTCAAATCTTTTAAAAGTTCAAAACAACCCTCTATATCTTCTCCACATATTTGCAACTAATTATCAACTTCCCTAGATGCTTGCAAAAGCATAAATGAAGGCATATCTTCATCTCTCCATGTGTTGAAAACCTCCTATCACTCCATTTATTTTGCATTTGAAAATAGCATTTTTCAAATTAAGTGATTTATAAACATCACTTAACTAAATACTTTACACCTTAAAAAAAAATGCAAACAATAGTAATTGACCCCTTCAATGACTCTAAGGATCCATCTTATGGAAAATTTGCTAAGGCATAAACATTATCCTTAGCCCACGGGCTTAATAGCCTTTACATACATTTAATTTTAAAATATAGGAAAAAAATGCCAATCTTTTATCAGAAAGTACTAGGGTAAAAACCCTAAGACAAAACCGAGCCATACTTGATTTTTTGCATTTCATTTTACATCGAGCCCACAGAGGAAAATAGTGATGCCAACCATGAGGGTTTCAAAGATTCACCAAGGGATTTCTGAGGAAGCAAATGCAGTTGTAGAAGCATAAAGCTATAAAAAGCCAATAGGGAAACCTTCAGGTAAGCTAATAATGAAATCATTTTGTTGTTTCTTACTTTTCTAAGAAATAAATGAGCTCGAAACTGAGCCAAAACTCTAAATCATGATTCAAATGCTCTGATCTTTTGCTTATCGTGTAGTTATTTTCTAGTTTCTGTGAAAGATTTAACGCATCTTTTTATGGAACAAACCTAGGGTCTGTAGAAAGAAAAAACCCTCCATTTACTCACAGGTTGCGTCCATGATATGCTTACTTTCTCATTTTTAGCATCTTTTCCTCTGTTGTTTGTTTCACACAAAATCCACGAGCGTTTTTCTATTTTCTTTTCAAAAAAAATCTTCATCTTCTTTCTTGGAAAAAAAAGAAGAAAATGAGCTCAAAATCGAACCATTTCTACATTTATGGAGAATATCAAGAAATTCATTTTTAAAATGGCCATAGCCATTTATGCCATAGGGACCCATTTCTTTCTTTCACGGCTCTCTAGGCTCTGTGATTTGTAATGGTAGTAGGAAGTGCTATTTTTCATCATAACTACTTCAATATGTAATACCACAACGTGCATGGCATCCATAGTTTTCAAATGATATTTCCTTTGTCTTATTTCTACTAAGAACCATGAAAGTATCTACATCTTTCTTAAGATCAATATTTTGCTTACATATTGACTGCCACTCTGAAAGTATCCATCTTCTAAAGCCTACTCATAACCATATTCACTAGGTAATGACTTCAAAATTATTGTACAAGGAATACAATATTTTTTTAGTGACTTAACTTCTTGTGAAGGCTTTTATTCTCAACAGAAAATAGTGGTACCTTATTGTCATTCTTTCTTTTATTGACCTCTTATGACAATCCTCTTGCATAATGTAAGTGTCCTTACTTCTAATCTTTAATAGAAACTCTGCCCCATGGTTATGTCATATATGTGCATAGGATGTCACTGTGATATTCAGCCAATACACTGTGATTTGATCTTTGTACACCATTAGCAAGATGGATTATCATCTCAAAGCAATGTTAACTCCACTATATCCATTTAGTTAGACTTGAAAGTGATAGAAGTCAAGTGCTAATTTTATGTTATCTTGAAAAGTGAATCACTACACCCCTTCTTAAAGTGATTGTCCTATCATCCTTTACTACCCTTCATGATGAAATAAATGGAATTATATAAGAACTATCAACCTCTTAAACAAGATTGTAATGAATTCTCTACCACCCTTTTGTAGATTCCTATGTGGCTTCCCCTTTCCTTGTGAATGCCCATCTGAGTATCCTCTTTAATTTGTTATATGCATCTACATAACTTATGCACTATCCTCACAAGACTCAAAGGCCTCTGTCATTGTTACTTTGTAGATATTTATGGTTTTGAAGACTTATTATATATTAATATTATCAAATCAAATCACTGATGAAATAGTATTGTTGACTGCTTTGATGCCACACTATGAATTATGTGTTAAATTTTCTCTCTTAGATACAAGGCCCTTAAATTTCACATTTCATGCAAAAACAAAAATTCTTAACATTTAATAACTAGCCAATGTCTAAAAGACTTCCAATATGATTGTTCCACCTATCTTTTGATATCCTTGAATATCTTCAATAGCGAATAATAATGACTAATGACATTTGTTTCATGCTTTATGATTTCTATGAATAATCATGTCACTCATAATAGTGACCAATAAATCACTGTTATAAATGATATGTGTTTGTCCAAGAATAAAATAAAGAGATGAACCCCCTTTCTGTTTTGTCAAAATTACACTATATCAACATGTTGGGCTCAACCCTCGTGGGAGCCACATTTTAACCCACATGTTGTAACTTGAAGAAACAAATCAGCAACATTACTTTTCATGTATCTACACATAAAGCAAACAAGTTAGAAAAAATAAATGCATATTTAATGCACATGGAGATTGGTTTATACATGAATAGGTGTTTTTCTATGTAAGGTTTGAGATATTTCATTGCTTAGAGCATTGCTCTAACATCATTGTTATTGCCAGATGCAGGAACTAGGAGCAATATGGAGCTAGGAGGGACACAAACAACTCATGGCAGCAGCAGTGCAAGACAACACACCTTGAACCAATCATTCTTAGGCAATGACTAGTCTCTCTCCTTAAATGCACATTTACATTTGTTTAATTATTCATGTATATTCTTTTCTCAATTTGTATTGAATAAGAAAAATTCAATCTCACGGCTTGTGTGAGATAATGTACATTTTTTTACATTCAATAAAGATTACTTCTTTGTTCATAAAAGACTTGAATCCTTCTTTTGTTACATGCACTTGTATAAATGCAATCTTTTGAATTATTTCATTTATGCACCTGAATGTAATATAGAAGAGGATAAAATATACCTTTTTCCTTTCAATTCAAATCAATAATCTCTACCTAATTGAACTATAAGTGAAAATATGGTAACAGTTAGTCTTGAGCTGCACAACTTCCTTCCCAAATACAGTTTTCTTCCCATCTACTTTCTCCACAAATGCATTAAAATAAATTTATTAGGCTTCATACTGATCAATGCAATGTAAGAACTTAATCAAATCAGTGTCATCATTAAAAACTTTCCAACTATAGATGTTATCTAGGATTGCAAGTCTTGTTTTGAGCTCAACTTGCAAAATTCATGCTAGAGTAACATCATCTCTCTTCAAAGCCACATTTTCCAAGAAATCTACCATTAAATTATTGGATCTATCTATCCATTCAATAGAGAAAGCATCGAACAACTCAATGGTATTCCATACAGCATTTCTATACTACTTTAGCAGCTCTCTTTTTGTAGAATACTTTGATCTCACTTGCAAAGTAACCAACTCAGAATCTCCAAAAAATAGTCAGTAGTTTAATCATGTGTTTAGTAGCCATGCTCAATCCTATCAGCAGGGCCTCATACTCTACTATATTATTTGTGCACTCAAATGTTAACAAGAATGAATATTTGAATGTTGTGCCCTCAGGTGAAATAAAAATAACTCATGCTCCATTACCTTCTTTACTACATGCTCCATCAAAATACATTCACCATACACCCTGCTCATTCTTGGAAACATCCCTAGCAATTGGATCAGTGTTCAACAATTCACATTTTGAATGTTCTATTCTAAAGCTTCCTAAGTCCACATCACAAAAGCAATTCATTTGATTGGGTTCAAAGAGCTCAATGACATGTTCAAATCTAGGCTCCCTATGTAGTCTGACCTCTTTTCCATTCAAAAGGATAGTAGCATAAGACAAGTCCAACTGAACATTCCCTCCTACTATTGTTGTCCACTACCTTGATAGTATCATCCCACAGTAAGGAGGAGTATCAACCACAGTAATGTCTATTTTATATGTTTCTTTTGGATATGATGCAAGTTTCAATCCTATATCCCAGATTACTCCTACTATAGGAACTAATCTATTATCCATGGCATAACATTTTCCATATGTAGTATTTACCCATAGACCCAATTCCTTCATGACAACTAGGGGCATGATGTTAATTGTTGCCCCTGATTCAGTCATGCAATTCTTCACCATCTTATTGTTGATGACTAACATGGTATAGAATGGATCTACTTGGGATGGATTCTTTGTGAGTGTGTCTCCCCAATATACCTTTGGTGCTTTTGTGACTTCCCTTTCCACAACATTTGCTTCTTTCTTCTGATCTTCATGTTTTTGAGATGTGTCGGTAATCATTTTGAGAGTTGTATCTCTGAACTCTTCAATTTTCATCAACTCCATTAAAGGAACTGTCATTTTTGTCTATGTCAATGCTTGGGCCATGTCAAATGAAGGGGTAGTGACTCCTTGCTCTCCCTTTTCATTTTTAGTACCTTTATTCACTTCATGTTGAGTCTTGTCATCCTTTTGTGTTTTTTTTGGCTCAGCATTAGTGGTCCCCTTTTGGATGTTTTTCTATGGTCTCTTCTCTTCATCCTTCTTTTGTTTATATGGGACGTTCTCCTTGTTTTTCTACTCTTTAATAAACATACTCCTAGGTGTCCCTTGATCTCCCTCTATGGGCCTGCTTCTCAATTTGTATTTTCTCCCTTTTTCCTCAACCACTATTTTTGGTGTGATGGCCTTCTTCTCTTATTTTGTTGGTGTTCTGAGCTGAAACTAGGGTGTTGTATTGTATGCATATGTTGCCTCATATGAGTTTTCTTCCAAGTCAAAAAAGACCTCTTGTTCTGCATTCACATTGTATTTCTAATTATCAATGTTATATTCATATCCTTCTTCTGAAGATGAGTATTCTTCCTCTTTTTGATAAGACATCCATCTAAGTATATTCACAGTATGGCCATCCCTATCTTTCTCCTACTGCCACTCATCTTGACAAGCCTGAGCTACTGCAAAATATTCAGGATCATGGGGTCTGTGGCACGATGAAAACCATGGTGTAGTATCAAGTGCATGTGCTCCATGTCTTTTCAATGGTTCCATAGTCTCTTTCCAATTTGGTCTTGTTACTAGTTTTCCATCTTTCCAAGTAGTGTTATAGGGCATGTCATGTAGTCTTGGTCTTTGATTTCTATATGAATTATCTTGCCTATTCTAGGGATTGTTAGAGTTTTGGGGAACTCTAAGGTTGTCCCTTTTTCTAGTCATCCTTGCATCCTTTCTATTATTATCAATGGTTAATTCTATTTATTATGCTTCAATTAAACTTCTAGGGCATCTATTCTTGAGTTCATACCCCGTTTTGGATCAAAGGCCTTTAGATAAATACTTAAGGTTGTTGAATCAGTCAGTTTGGATCCATGTGGTATTTTATTGTATAGTTTGGAGAACCTCTGATTAAAATGATAAACTAACTCATTTTGGTATTTTTGAATACTTATCAATTCATGAAGGGCAAATTCAGGGGCACATTGATTCCCATATTGTTCTAGAAATATGCTATAGAATCAATTAAGGAATTAGGTAGACCATTGAACTAGTCCCTTGCTTCTTCAATTAGGGATATCATGAACAATCTCATATTTACATCCTCATATTCCATGCCAATATCCTGTATAAAGGCATTGAAATTTTTGATATGTTGTTTGGCTGATATCACATTATTCCCAGTGAATTTGGGAACCGTATTTCTCTAATTACTATCAATTGGGTATGGATATAATTTGTACCCTGTTAAATCAAATTGTCTACATGTGCTCATAGGGTTTTTTGGATGCAGATTTAGAGGTGGTGGATTGGGGTAGTATTGGTATCCATATTGAGGTTGATGATAGACATTTTTTTGGATGTGTTGTTGAGGGTATACATTCTGATGTGGCATATGCTACTAATGTTGTGGGGCATACTGTTGACCTAGTGGTGGATAGTGTTAGGGAATACTGCCAACATTAGGGGGTTGGGACCTTTGTGGTGGCATATTTTTCTAGGTTCGTTGTCTTGGGTTACCACCTACATTATGAGGTACTTTTGAAGTACCTAGAGCACCTGTACTATGAGATCTCCCATGTGAATTGATATTACCAGCTTGTTAATGTGGGGGGACATATTTTGGTGGCTTTGGTGTCTGGATGCTTAATTGTGCCATTTATTGATCCAAATTTTGGCTTTCTTGTATCATCGGTTGTCTCCTAAGATTTTATTTATTCCATTCTATATGCAGTTCAATCCCTTGGTTAGTCATACTATCAAAGTCAATGGTAGTATGATAAACGAACCCCTCCTGGTTTTCTTCTCCTTGTGATGAGAATCCCCTACCATATTCCTTGTCTTTGTTTTCTTTCTTCTTCCATCTGTTCCTCAAACTCATTTTCGTTTTGAGTTTATGACCTGTAATTGAGGATATTATCATTCATATTTCTTCTTTCAGGTGCTGTTGAGGGATTTCCATCATTAGTGTGAAATGGAGAGTTAAATGTTGTGAAGGTCTCCTCTAATGTGTTCACAATATCTTCTGGTTGTTTAGATGTTGTTTCACCCCTATTTGTGTTGTTTTTTCCATGAGGAGATTCATGCTTGTCTTTCCACCTAACATTTATTTTCTTAGGACTCTCTTGGTGCAAAGATCTTCCATTCATGTTGGATGATATAAAATATCTCTAGTGTCTATCGTCTATCCTTTCTGATCTGATATTCACTTTATCAATCATAAAAATCCTTCAGAGTCGCCACCTACTTAGAAAAATGATTTTTTTTCTTCCAAGTGGAGTCTTCACCCTTTTATGATGTTTTGGAATGACTCTATAATGGAAGTCTCAGGTTTAGAATTGGCTTAATCCCCAGTAGATTCACCAATCTATTAGGTCTCAAAAATGCAGGCTTTAAGACCACAAGAGGGTGCTAGTCTCTTGATATGTTTTTGGCCCACAAACAAGGTAGAAAATATTTTGATTGCCTCCTACTCTTTAGGCTCTACCAAACCTAGGTGGGTGTACCTGAATGATAGGCATATTTTGAAGGCTATGATCTCTAAATTAATAAATCTACTTGCAATGGCATGTGAGATGAAGTAGATGCAAGGCTAATTACTACTTCCTACTGAAAATATTTTGAAAATAAAGTATATAAATGAGGTTTATATGAGATTATTCTAAAATGACCAGTGCCTACACTATTGGGTGAATGGAGTTGAGAGGTGAATGATGATTTTGGAGATAGGCTTTTGTAAGATGGATAGACTTACTCTTCAGCTTAACTCTAATAGTTGGGAACTTTTAAAAGTTTGCACCTTGTGCAAACATGCAAGTATATCAATTATTTGGACTCTTCTTAGTGATCCTAGTGATATCCCCTTATGCTACTATGAAGTTGTCAATCATTCTCCCCTGTAATTGTTCATTCTCCACCATTATTGAGTGTGTCTACTTGAATAGTTTCCAATATTCATCAGCACATTTCATCATTTTATTGAATCTTTCCTTGATCATTTTAGACACAATATTATACTTGATGATTTTCATTTCTTTCTCCAATTCTTTACACTTCCCTTGAGATCTTAAGTGGCAACTCTTCCCATAAGCTACATCAACCAATGCATCCAATACTCTTTTATCTTTTTCAAGCCATGGGGAATACAACTCTGATGTGCAGGATGAAGATGATCTTTCTCTTTGATGTATTAACTCCTTCTTTAGTCTGTCATTTTCTTTAACAAGTTTTTCAATCTATGCTTTGGTGAATTTTTTCACATTGATGTTTAATTTTGTTGTCTCCATGGGGTTAGTATCCCCTACTCTTTGGACCAAGAGATGTCCAAACATTTGGTTTGGATTATAAATCATAGTTGGTCTTTTGTCATGGGGGTACAGTGACCAAATAAGTAAGGTGGGCTCGTCTATGTTGTACCCAAATCCTGAATAAATCTTGTCACTTGCTTCTTCTATTAAGTTCATTGTTTTGTCCCCTCTTTTTCTAAAGCTATCAAATACAATTGCAGAACTAATATCCTACCCTGGCAGAAGCAACACTCTGGCTTCTTGAAGTAACTATCTTCCTCTCTCAGGAGTGATGGATTCCATCTCTTTATCTATTTCCCATTTCAGTTCTTCCAAAGTGGTAGCCTCTTGTTCAGGAATGACATCCTACATCTTTTGTCTCATTTTATTTCCTTTGTATTCATAAATAAATGATTTAAACTCAGAATATTTTACAAAATCATAATCATAAATGAACTTGTGTGCAACCTTGACCCTAACATCATTAGATAATTCATCTTATGCCTCAAACATTACAATATTATTCTCTTGAGGGGTATCATACTGTGCAATTACAAGAGCAATTATTTTCTCTACTTGTTCACCCTCATCATCAATCTCCTCTTCTTCACTTGTATCAATATCTACAAAAAAACACACCTCAGGAGTAGGTTGTGAAGGTATGTAGTCTAGGGGTATATGTCTTCAGCCTATACTCCTGGATAGGTTGCATAAGGTGCATCAAAAACAAATGGGGGCACATCCTTCACTGATTCATTCACATGAGCAATAATTTGTTCAATTCTTGTTAGAGGATCTTGTATTTCACCAAATGCCTTTGAATAAGATGGGACATTTTTTCTTTTCCATTCTTCTACGAGCATAATCTTGTTATATGCATCCATTCTATTAATGGTGGAAGCTTCATCATGGTTTTTTATCACATCTTCAACTGAGAGTAAATGCTCATACCCTGATAGCCCCTATGATAGTCTTGCTTTATGAATAAAGCCTTCTGCAACAAATTTTCCCTTTCATTACCTAGAGGGAGGTTGTACTGTGCCAATTTAGTATCAATTTCCTCATATCCCTCATTTGTGACCACTATAAAGTCTCCAAAACATAAAGTGTTGGGGTAAGTGCACCAAGATGGTTCCCAAAAAGGGGGCTTAAGTGGCCACTTTTTTCTGAAATCAGGAAATACTGACTTTGGATGTGAAATTGAGGATAGCTACACTCAAAATTTTGGGATGGAACAAAAACAAGGATCGAAGTGCTCTGATTCTACTTTCTAAACTACTAATTTATTATGAAAATGGTTGAGATTAAGGGGTTCAAAAGAGGGATGTACACAAATTTCTATTTTTTTTTTCAAAAAAACATAACATAGCAACTCTTGTATGACCTTAGCATGGTGAACTTTTTTGTAGTATTTTTAAAATCGCTATGGTGAGAAGTTAGCTAATAGTATCTAGTTGATGCATGATTTTTTGATAATTTTTGTGAATATTTGATTTTACTAATTTACTAAGT
Source organism: Sequoia sempervirens (assembly GCA_007258455.2). Classification (NCBI taxonomy): domain Eukaryota; kingdom Viridiplantae; phylum Streptophyta; class Pinopsida; order Cupressales; family Cupressaceae; genus Sequoia; species Sequoia sempervirens. Next base: position 1,078,293,858 of record VDFB02271358.1, on the reverse strand, counting down.
GGGCACTTCCTAAAATTAGAATTTTGGCGGTATACACAAATTTTGGAAAATAGTAGAATTTTTTTTTTTTCTAAAAAAATTGTAGAATGGAGTCTAGTTTCTAAAAATGTAATTTATTTGAAATTTTGATGAATGGTTAATTTATAATGAAAAAACACCAAACATTTCTTTTTGACAAAAAATAGACATACAAGCAAAAGAAATTATGGATGAAAGGCTTAACATTGTTAGAAAGTGAAAAAAATTACATCATTGGAAAGCTAAGAGAGAACCTAACATTACCCACGTGTTCAATTTTTTTGATATTGAATCAGATGCAATCCTGGCGGTGAGCATGAACTTGATTATGTGAAAAATTGTAGAATTTGTAAAAAACACGTCTATGGTCATTGGGAATTCCCTCCAAGCCTTTGGGTTGGTATTCCAAGGAAAATACCAAATGTAAGGCTCAAGGATTCCCAAAGAAAAATATAACACGAGCGCGTTATGTGTTAGTTTTGACAATTTTTGCTTCTCTGAGGAACATGTCTAGCAACACATAACATGCTCGCATTATGTTTTCCTTTAGTTAAATGCCACTTTATTGAATGTTTGTTGATATGTTTGTAT